>VWZV01010502.1:0-336315 GCA_013397155.1 Irena cyanogastra
AATAATATATTAGAATTCTTACTTAAATTTCTTGCAAAATGATTTGTCATTTCTGTGGAATGACAAAAGAAGGATCATTTAAAGTCAGAAATTAGTGAGATGAGGCGAAAAGGCCTAGAAGTTTTTCTTGTAACCTTTTTAATGATACCTAACTGACATAAATCCTAAGTTGCCTTTTGGCAACCTGGTCCAGTGGAAGGTGTCCCTGCCCATGCAGGGGCTCCAACGGGGTGATCTTAAGGTCTTTTCCAACCCAAACCATTCTGTGACTCTGACAGCTCTGGGATTACTGAGAATTGAGTAAAGACCATGCAGATGACCCCATGGTCACTGTTGCTTGCAGTGTATTAAATTAAATATTTTATTGGCACAGACTGGAATAGAAATCCCTTCTCATTTATTTCTCCCTCATCCTCTTTTCCATCAGCCGCTTGCCATTCATCACTCTTCTGTTTCTTCCTTCTTTTTTTTTCTCCCCTGCTTGTTTAATTGCAGGTGTGATTGCATGTTTACAAAAGACTGTCTTGACATTCTCTTGAACAGAAGTAAAAAGCAGCAAAACTGATTGGTAACAGTGCTATAAAGGAATGGATGATGAAGTAGGTCTGGTCAGGGCTGTCCAAAGGAGCCGAATGTTCTAAAGCCTTCAAGGGTATTAATGCAGAGAACACATGAAAATCAATTAAAACATTCAGTGGGAAGCTTAGTACCTACAGGTATAAATTAGCTTTGACAATGTGTGAGTAAAATTTGCATTTATGAGATGATTTTAAGGCATCCAGCAAGTGAAGGGGTATGAATGGTCTGGCTCAGTGTACCCAAGACTTTTTTTCTTATCTGACCTTTAATGAGAACATAGGAAAAGAGATACCATAGATTCTATTTGCTTAATCATAATGTCAAGTAAGAATCAGAGGTCATGAAAAAAATCAAACCCAAAATCTTAAATGTTGTTTATGGTGCCTGTAGTAAATACTGTGTGGCATTTTAGTTATAGTCTATAGAATAAGTGATGAATTTGGGTTGTAAATGATATATAATAACTGTAGTCTTATGTCAATGCTTAAATAAAAACCACCCCTCAATCTCACGAAACATCTGTTGCCAGGTAAGTGTTTTTATTTTTGTGGAGAAGAGGCTAAGTCCTGTTGTTACTTAGGTGAAATACTTTCATTACTAATACTAGTTGTGATCAGTTCTTCCTGTCATCAACTTTTTTTCCTGAAGTTGCCTGTTCCCAGAGGATATAAAGCATTTCTGAGAGTTTACCTAGAGGTGTGAGCGTAAGGAGACTAATGAACAAAGAGATCTGTGTGATTGAATAAAGTACAAGAGTGGAGTTTTGAAGTGCTTTATTAAAGGCTCTATGAAGTTGTGTGTTATCTTTAGATACTGAACGTGAAAAAAACTACCCTGCACAGACATAGGTGCAGTTACTGTCTTGTTAGCTTTCACCAGCATGTAGAGTACACCAGTATGTACTTCACCATTTTGCTTTTATTTTTGTCTTAGCCACTAAGCTTGCAGTTTCATGTTTTTCATGCAAGTTCAGTGACAAGAAAATATACTCTGAAGTAGTTGAATATAGCAGCTCTTAGAAAAAGTAATACATGTATTTTCTGCAGATGCTGCCATATTGCTAGAGCATTTCTTCTGGTCACACAAATTAACTTGAATTTAAGTCCTAGTCGAATTAACTCTTAATTTTTTTCAAGGGGGGAAAATACAGTTTGCCAGATATATCAAAGTCATGCAGTTATTTAAGATACCACATGTGTTGTATATACTGAAAATCCTCAAAACAGTAAGAATTCTGATAATTCATTTTTGTGTCTCAAGTTAAAAAATGTGATAAAAAGAACTCAGCAAAACCTTCTGGTCTTGATGGTGGTCTCTTTTTTCATCTTTTTGTAGATCTGTTAAGCTTTGATGATGTAATAGCTACCTCAGATAATCTGTCACACCCGACTGCGAGCCGGCCCAAGATGCCTGGTAGGAGGCTGCCTTCCCGTTTCAATAGCAGTAGTCCTGTGAGTATTTTGGGGTGTTCTCTTAGTAGGGAACTAAAAACTGGCTTCCCAGGAAACAGGACTACACTGGGGTACAGTCTTTTGAGCCATTTTTCTGGAGAGCAAAATGCTGCAGGGGTTCCTGTAGGTTTTGTGTGCAGGGAGATCCATTCCCAGCAGGGAAGTGAATGTAAGAGAAACAGCTGGAACTGTGTTGCAGCTGAAGGAGTGTTCCTGTTCCATGGGCTGTTGCTGCAGGAAATGCTCAGCTCTTGGGGGCTCACTGATGGGGAAGTAGGTGTTGTACATACACACAGATCTGAAAGTGTCTTTAGTGACTTTGACAGTTGGCCACTATAAATTTGTAATTTAATGCTGCTGCAACGTGGGGCTTGTGAGCTCAGTGCGGATGTGAGGTTGGCAGACAGTGAGAAGCAGGTGGTGTAGAGTCCTTGAAATTGGTTTTTGTCACTGCATGTTGCATAGTCATGCCAGGTACCGTCTACAGTTACTGCCCACTTGTGTTTTATGAAAGAACCTACAGGCTCCCAAAAGCGTCACAGGTTTTAGTATTGCAAATATGCTTGAAAATCCTGCCCAAGATTCCAGGATTCCCAAGATTCCAAGATCCTAACTTTTGATTTAAGTTCAGCTGAATGTGGGCACGGAAAGTTCTGACTGTGAGGGACAGAAAAGTCTGCTAGTGTAGCAATTTAAGTTTAGTTACTTGGTTTTCCCCTTTACTATTGCATTTTTAGAAATGTGAACGTTTTTGTTGTTTTTTTTTTTTAATTTACTTTTAAGTTTTGTTGTTTTCCTTTTTAATTCTGAAAACCTTTTCATTCCTTACGAATGGTTTACCAGGCAAGTCAAAATGTGGGTCCAGAAAAAATTTTGAAGGTGCACAAAGAAGAAGAAAGTGCCAAACCAAAGCCAGTTGAAACAAAGAAGGTATGATGCTACCAAGGAGCTAGAGGAGTACCAGGCAGCTTGGGTTCTGTTCATCCTGTTTGCATTTCCAGTACAGGTTCATACAACTATCTGAATGTCAGTGCTTTAGTTAAGTGAGCTCAGTCATTTAGCATAAAGTTCATAGTAAGAAATTTAGTATTGAAGTTCGTTTATACTTACAAAGTGTGTGAGTTCTGATCAGAACTGCTGTCTCAGGTGGTATTTCCCAAGTAAGTTCCACATCTGCTCAGCCTTCAGTCTCCTGACAGAGAGAATAACTGAGCAGATCAGCAAAGTGCACAAAAGTTTGTTTATAATGATCCAGTGAGATCCATTAAATCACTTTTTTTTACGTGTAGAGGACTGCAGTGTAAGTACTTTGTTTAGTGACTACAGGAACCTCAGGTAAATCCTTAATTAAAGAGCTATATAAAGTAACTATCTCATATAATCCAGTAATCCATTCAAACTCCACATATTTTTTTACCTTTTAGGTAGAAAATTAAGAAAACTTGTGCATGTTTAGCTCCTATCCTGGTACAACCTGTCTGCTGTAAGCATTCAGGTCGTAAAGATTTCACATCTTACCTTTATGCTGATTTGTTTTTTAGCCATCTGCATTCAGCCCACTGACTCCATCTTCATCTCAGAGACCAAGTTCTGTCATATTGGACTTTTTACCTGGAGACCTCCAACTTAAAGGAGAAACATATGATGAAAAAATTTCTGTGGAAGAGCTCAGGACTCAGATCAATGATTTAATGGGTTTAGTAGAGGCACTGAAGAAAGAGCATGGGTAAATATTTCCTTTGTCAATCTGCAAAGGGTTATACAGACATAAATGTCTTCAATGCCAGAATTTAAAATAAGAAAGCTATTCTATGTTAATAACATATTAATACATAAATTCAAATATTTTCTATTGAAATTAATCCTTCTAAATGTCCTAAATACGTACAAATTTGATGTCAGAGTATTTTTGGAATTCACGTGCATTTTTTCTCTCCTACTTTGCATGCCTGTATCCATTACATCTTTTTGAAAGTATTTCTTAAACAGTTTGTGCTTTCATTGTAAGGAAAAGTAGTTAATTTTTTGTGGCAATGACATAAGTACATGGTGCAGGCCTTGTGTAACACCGTGCACAAGTACTTGCAGTATTGACATGACTGCTAGGAACCTTATATTCTAAGTAATTTATTCTCTGTGTAGAAGTAGCCAGGTTACTTTAGGTTATTTTAGCTTGAATTCAACTTTAAATATTAAATAACAGCACAAACGTTTAAGTAGACTCATTAAAATTGAGATTAAAAATTAGGGATAGGTGAATAGCAGTAGATAAGAAGTGTTGAGTGGTGGTGGAAACTTGTGGTCCAAGAGATGTGAGTGACAATTCACCTGTAAGCATGTGCCTTGTTTTGTCAATCTCACTTGTAAAATTTAAACAAGGCATGTGCATCCTATCCTCAGTAATGTGAAGTTTATTTTTCCCCCTTCTAACTTCTGTTTCTGTCTTAACCACTGTTAGGAGAGAACTGGAAAAACTAAAGAAGGATTTGGAAGAAGAGAAACTGTTGCGAAGCAATCTGGAGGTAATGTTATCGCTTTGGGAGGGCATGGGGAGTTTAGGGGTGTGTAGGCTTTGTTCTGGGATTTGATGTCACAGGAAAGTCTTAACAAACCTGTTCAGTCTCTTTTTGTGTTGCTGTTTTATTTTGTGATTGATGAATGTTCATGAGGCATTTGGATGTATAGAGAAGATCCAAGTTCAGCTTTCTTTTTCTGGAATATTATTTGTAACAATCAGTGTTGGGGTTGGGGTGGGAGTTGAGTTTAGTGTTGCTGGATTCTGCTCTTTTCTAGAAATACATCCAACTGGACAAGTTCTAGGAGAGACGTTAATGCTTTGCCTTTATAAAATTGAAAGACCTATTTAATTTAGGCAATCAAAAGAAAAACAGGGCAAAAGTAAGCTTCTCTAAATTTTTGATGACTTGTTTAAATATGAAGTGTGGATGATTTGCCAAAAGAACAGAATGCATCTGAAAAATTTCCTTATGAATGAACGCCACTCCTCGATTGCCTGATGTAGAACACTACCTGCAGTGCAATGTGATGCCATTAAGTAGTTTATAGGATGAGCTCATTGTAGGAAATTATTTCAGTCTGGTACAAAAGGGCATTTTATTTGTGAAATAGTACATCTTGCTGCCTACAAAGCTACTTGAAACACATGAGAGAAACTTCTGGTGAGTCTGTTTAATGTGACTCCAAAGTGATCAATGAAGATGCCGTAAATATGCAGTGGAGATGAAGAGGACGTAACTCCAGGTGTCCTCTAAGTCCATTTCAAGAAATACAAATTAATCCAAGCAGTGTTTTGCATGAAAGGCTGTTTTAGGAAGTTACTCTCAGGTAATGGTGCAGCATTACATGGGGACCTGTCAGGTGATTCCATAACCCAGCTTTGACTTCTTTTTTCAGAGAGAGTTCATCCAGATAAACTGATTTATAAAAGATATTTTTTTTTAAAAAAAGATTATACTAGAACTGTAGTCAAATTTTTAATTATTTTAAATTCCTGTTCATTTAGCAATATAGTAGTACAAAACTTTAAATACTGAGCTGTCAAATGCTTCCGTGATGCAAGACTTTAGTGTCTTTGAATTGTAAAGGTTATAACTTTGGTGAAAGCTCTGAAGACGTTATAGCTACTTTGGTACTGACTTTCTTTTCAAAATGTCTGTTTTTTCAGCTTGAAATAGAAAAATTGAAGAAAGCGGTGATGTCTGTATGAGACAGCTATGGACTCAATGTTTTTGACTCACCAGGAATTCAAAGCTGAACACAAGGAGAACTGACTCTTACTTCATTATAATGGATGCTCTGGTGTTCTACATTCTTAAAGAAAAATATAGTAAAAAAGAGGAATATAGTCTTATATTCAGAGAGACAAGAAAACAAAAAAGAATAATGGTGTAATTTTTTTGCCAATATAAAAGAGGCCTTATTTCTTATTGTGCTGGAATTGCAGACCTTATTTTTTTGGTTTGCTTGAAAATACTACTGAATCTGTATAGAAAGGAGAGGGAATTCTTAATAGATTTTTATTGAATACCTGTAGCTTAATTTTTAAAGAGATCTATACTATAAATAGGGTGATCTGTCTTTGCAACTAATCTGTAAAATAGTCTGTTGGAAGGGATGGAATGACTGTATTGTAATTGTAGTCACTACGTTTCCCCTACATGCAAAAGGGAATACATAATATTTGTATAATTTTGGCAGTCTTACCCAGGGTTTTGCTGTTGTGCCTGTCTGCAGTGAGAATACTCAACTTACGAACAGCATACTATTAATAATGAGATAGGAATTTGTTAGTGCAATGCAGCAGGTGAAACTCCTATGCATTGTAGAAAGATTGAATGATCTAACCCGAGAAGTTCAGCAGAACGGTTTGTCACTTGCACTATTGGATCAAAAAGGGATTTAAGACTTAATTGTGAAATCATGACAAAATTAACTGTTAAACCACAAAATGCAAGGAATACAGAAACAGAGTCCAGTCTTAACCTGTTGTGCCTAAAATATTACAGTGTAGAGCATGAAAGAGTAAACCTTAAGTCACAGCATCTGTACTTCCTGTGTTTCTGAAGTCATCAGTCTTTCTAGTGGTTCAGGTATGCATCTTGATCTGTTTTTACAATAGTCAAGTTTTGTTTATAATATATCTCCAAATAAATCCCTTTGGAACTTTGATACTCTCTAAAGCTCTCAATATTTATATATTTATGCCATAAACTTTCTCAGTATATTGCGTACCTCTAAACTTAGTAACATCTTTGTATTTTAATGAGTAATTGGAACAATTGCTTTGACATCATTGTGCTGGTGTCCAAGATGGTGTCTTTACTTTACGGGAAAGAAGTTGAGATCTTGTGGATTACCGTTATCTTTAACCCCTGGGCTTGAAACTTGCACCAGAATATAACACAAATAATATGCAAAGTGATGGGAGACAATGGTATTTATTGCTGTGTTTGTCTGATGAAAGAATTAAAAAACATACAGCTTTAGAAAGCCAGTCAGATTCATTAGTTCTGTTAATCAGCTCATCTCCTTTAGGTTTGCTATAACTTAAAAGACAAAACCATGCCACATAGTTTGGCAACTTCACCAATAAAAAGCTTCTCTTTATGGGAGTAGTCATAAATATAGTAATTATTCAGCATGTTACTTGTTCAATTGACATGGAAGTGTTACTCCTTGAGAGTAATCCCACACCATGGGATTCTTCCACAGTTTATGTCATAATATACAAACATCAAAAAGTCAGTTGTGGAATTTTGTCCATTACTGATTCAAATAGTTCATGAAATCTCATTGAAATCTGGTCAATACACTATGCAGGTATTGAGTAATATTTGCTAGTCAAATTGCTAGTAAGCTGATTCACTCTAATGCATTTAACCTTGAATTGTCCAAGTGCATACAAATGAATTGAGGAATCATGTGCTTCTTGTCAGACACTAAACTCTTGCCTGGAATTCATACCTGTAAAGCAGGTGATGGAAAACAAGAATTGAGCCTAATGGAGGACCCAGTTTTGTTATACGAGCTCTTCACTGTGATTGGAGCACAAAACAAATCTTGGAAGGGATTGCTCTGCAGAAATTGTGCCTGTGCGTGAGCTTGCAGAGGATGAACAGAACAAGACAATCAGTTAAAGCCACAAATGAGAGGTGTTTGTTATTTAATGGCCTTTGTTCGCTATAGCAATAAATGACCCAAGTGCAATGACTTGATTTAATAAACCTTCCTTTAAAAGTCGCTGCTATGAGTATTTGTAGCCATGAGGAAGTTGACCTGATGTGTGTCTGTCTTGTCTTCAGCTAGTGTTACATAGGAGTGGAGGGGGAGAGGGTAATGGTTTTGGAGACATTCCACAGTACAAGTTCCTAAGAGCAGTGTGCTTCACTGGCTTGTCTACCGGTGCTGTAAAATGATGCATGCTATCCAAACTCAGCAAATAAAATGAGTATAAAAATGTCTTTAGGCATCTGCTCAGTTCTGTTCAGGATTGTTTTGTATGACCTTAAATTCTTTCCAAGGAGGAGCATGGGGCGGGGGGTGGAACCAAAGTATTTATAATAGTCCCCTTTAAAGTTCTCAGATTTCCATTTACTCACTGGGATGCTCTGGCTCCTGACTATCAGGGTGGCTTAGGATCCAAACAGTTGGAAAGCTCAGTTTTTCTTTGCAAACATAACTGGGAATTCTAAACTTCTCAGGATCTATTCACGCACCCTTTTTTTTCTTTTTTGGCCCATATTGACCTTACTCTGCCTCTTCAGAGGCTTTATTTAAGATCCCTATTGCCACGCAGTAACATGGATGAATGCATGTTTGAATCCCTTCTTAAGTACATAGTGAAGAATTGAAGACTGAGGGTATGGAAGAGGGAAAAGGCACATAACAGAACAGCAGAAAGGCATTTTTAAACTACCAAGTTTTCATTCAATTTTAAGATTCTCTAAAGATCTTTTGGTAGTACACAAGGTATAGTTTAAAAAAGCAAAATTATAGATGTACTTACCTGATTTTTTTCCACAAAGATTATATTTTTTCATTAATGTTCATGGAAGTGAATTTCGGATGGAAACCTGTGATTATTGCAAGGTTTGAATTGTATAGCAAAGTATCTGTTGAACTTTTAAATAAATACCTTGTATTCATTAAGATGGCACAAGTCTGTTGTTAGCTCTTTCCAAAGGAAATGGTAAACCCAGGTTCACACAGCTGCATTTTGGCTGCTCTAAAAGTTACCTGAGATGTTTCTGATCTCTGAGAAAGCGGGTGGTGAGCACAGCTGGTTGCAGATCTTGGGTAATTGCATTTTGCAAGAGCTGAGAAGACAAACCCCTCCCTGTATGTGCCTGAGGAATGCAAACAACCCCAACCAGCTTGTAGAGCATGAGGCTGATGCTGCCGGGGTCAGGGTTTGGAGTGCCCTCTTTGTTGGGAGTCATGGTTTCAATCTCATTCCAAGCCCCCTGGAAGCCCAGATTGGCACAGCTTCCTTCTGGGAGAAGTGTGTGGGTGTCTGAGGGCTGCAGGATGCTGGGCTTTGTGTCCTTCAGAGAGCTCTTGATGCTGAGGAGGTGTTGAGAATCAAGGGCCATTCAGTTTTGCCATCACAGTAAAGGTTCAGGGAGCGTGTGGAAGCACAGGTCCCGGTGACATAGGCAAGAAGCCTTTTGAAACGTGTCCATACCTTGACATGAAATGGTTTTTAGCCTTTCTTGCTTTAAAGTAGTTTTTAAAGTTGATCTCTTCCTGGTGTTGTATCAAGTACAAGTAACTTAACCTTCCCAGGTGGCTTGTGTTAGCTATGCTTGATTGTGCCTGGCCAAATTCCTACTTGATCCTGATGTGAGGCTGGCTGTTTCAAAGCAGAACAGTAAATAATACCTATCTTTAGGTTAAAGCTGGAGACATGTCTGTGACTGAGGACTAGCTGGAATTGTGACAGCAGACAAAATGACAGGAAACCCTATAAGCTCCTGACTAACACACTGCAAGAATGTAGAAAAAAAAAATTAGTGACCAGAGCTGTTCCAAGTCAGTCCTGTGTGAAGGAGTGCTAGGAATTGCTTTTCTGTAATGATAAATTACTTGCTGTAAATTTCTGGCTATTGGAAATCTGGCTCTTGGAGGTGAGGTGATATTTAGAGAGTTAACAGTGAGCATGGCACAAATTTCGGCAGACAGCTGTCACCCTTTATGATGGGGTAGCCCTGAAGAAAAGGTTATTATTTGCCCATTGAGCTTTTTAGCTGCACAACGTACTATCAGTAGTGTGCTCTTGCATTTATGAAGGATAATGCATTAACTTGACCAGATTTTGATCATTAACATTTTGAAGTCTTTAAGAGATTGTTGTTCAGACAAATTGTGGACACCCCATCCCTGGAAGTGTTCAAGAACAGGTTGGAGGGGGCTTAAAGCAACCTGGGACAGTGGAAGATGTCCTTGCCCATGGCAGGGGGTTGGAACTGGTCTTTAAGTCTCTTCCAACCCAAACCATTCCATAATTCTATGAAATAAGTACAGGAGAGCTGAAGCTGCTGCCTGCACCTGGAGAAAGGGCACCAACCCCACAGGTGTGACTCACCCCTCTGGACTCTTGGCAGAGGTGGCAATCTAGCAGATTTGTAGGCGTGTTTGTAACGTGTGTTGTCATTTTGCAGTGCAATTCCTTCATCTGCAGGTTCCTCAGCCTTAATCCAGTCAGGCAAGAAAAGAAGCAGCTGCTGCCCAACATTATTTCTTCATGGGAAAACTCCGAATGAACCGGGGCACCCAGGCAGGGCTGGGTAGGACAGAGTGAGACTGGGGCAGGATGGCAGCAGATGAGTGGTTAGACAGCCACGTCTGAGACCTTGGGGATCCCTGGCTGGGTTGACTTTGCTCACAGTATTCCCCAGACTTCTGAAAACGGTAAGTACTTCCACAGAACATCATTTTTCCAGAGCTGCTGGAGAATTATCAGTGGTCTATGAGATTGGTTCATTCATAATCTAAAATGCATTTAATTGCTAAGGCTGTCTTTACTTTGCACTTCTTTCCTTACTTTTATTTTGTCTTTACATCTGTGAAAATAATTAGATATTTTAATTAACCTCTGGTTTTTCTTTCTTTTAGTTTTGTAATTGGTCTTTAATCAGTGTTGTCACTTTTAAGAAAATTTGGAGTTTTTTTACGTCTATATATAAAGATTACTTTCCTTTTAGAACTTGCTTTACTTAGAGCTACACTTTCCAACTATGATTCCTTTAAGCATACAAGTAACACCATTCTGAAGAATTAAGAACTTTACTTTTTATCCTTGGATGACCTTGTGAACAGTAAAGCCTCCTGCTGCAGCCTTAACTTGCTTGGTAGCAATGGCATATTATCATGTTATAATGGTTTATTGAGTTTTAAGCAAGCCATGTGGCCATTCAAGCCCTAAAACCATTAGATGAGGTTCTGTAATAATGGGTTTAATACGTCTAATAAATGTTAAAATTGTGAATTTGTAATGTTTGAAAAAATATTTTTTTTTAGAAAATTATTGCAAGGTCAGTATAAATCTTAATTTTGTAAAAAGTGTATTTGTAATTTTTTGTGCAGGACACCTTTCCCTGTAAACGTAACTGTAGTTTGTTTTCTGGAGTAGTGGACAGGATAGAGAGGTGACTCCAGGTGATGAAGGACCCTTTGGCCAGAGACTTTGGGTCCAGCATTGGGGGGTGTAACTCCCATAGTTGTCATTGTTTGGACAGATCCCTCTGTTTGCTGTGCCCACGGGGGATTTGAATGTAAGGCTGTGAGCTTTAGTCAATATAGGGATTACTTTTTAAATTCATGATCAGTTTTTTTATTTTTTTGCTGTTTTAAGAGACTTTTTACTCTCTTGTAACTACTGCCAATCTACTCTCTCCTTGCTCTTTGCCTTCCGTTGAGGGCTTTGGAATGAACGGGAGAAGGAGGATCATCAGCTGGTGACAATCTCATGAGCTGGGTGTGGAAGTGTCCCCTTACTAGAAAGTCCTTTTCAGAAGAGGGCATTGACACCTCAGCTGCTCATGTACCTGTGTCCTGGTACATGGATGGAACAGAAACCTCTGGAATAGAGGAGTATCCCACTTGCAGCTTCTTACAAAGGCAGGAATTATGGGCAGTAGATAGTTTATGATAAGAGATAAATCATCCTCTCTCTGTTTAGGTTTTCATGTGGCCCGGTGTCACTATACCCATGTTTTTTCCTAAAGTAACAGTGACTTGCTGCTGTCCTGCTTATTTAGCCCTGAGTTTCTCCAGCTGCACAGTGGCTGTCTTGGCAGGTTGTTGCAGTGCTGGGACTGGCTGGGTGGTTTCCAAGATGAGTCAAACAATGCAGCCCAGCAAGCTCAGTGTTTCACTGCTGGCAGGGGCTGGTGTCTCGGTGAGCCCGAGATACTTGGAGATGTCCCAGATTTCTGCCTCACTCAGAGGTAACAGCCCTAGGTGGAGTTGCACCTGTGATTAAATACAAAATGAATGTGAATTAATTAGTGGTGAGACACGATGAGCTCAAGGATTCCGAGCTGTGAAATGGAATTAGGGCTACAAGCTGACAATAAACATTTAATGACTGCAGAAATC
Source organism: Irena cyanogastra (assembly GCA_013397155.1). Taxonomy (NCBI): domain Eukaryota; kingdom Metazoa; phylum Chordata; class Aves; order Passeriformes; family Irenidae; genus Irena; species Irena cyanogastra. The sequence goes on from VWZV01010502.1 coordinate 12,150, forward strand.
AGAAAAGAATTCAGTGCAGCCTTTACCCCAAACCTGTAGGTGTTTCCCAGCCACCTCCTGTTCTTTGGCAGTATTGATCCAAATACTCTGCTTCGCTTCTCCTGATCCATTTTATTTCCTTAGAAGAGCTAGTGGCTGCTAGCTTTTATTTAACCCAGAAAATGCCTTTCATATTAACAGCTGAATTCAGAGGCTGGCATGAATTAGCTTTAGAGCTAATTTAGAAATTCAGTGCATTAGTTGAACTCTTACGATAATTTCAAGATTAAGTAATAAAACCTGCAGATCTGAAAGCATAGCACAGTGGACAAACGCACATCTATCATAGATAAAAGGAGCAGCCAGCTGTGTGCCTGGGCCTTTGATGCTGTCAGATGGGAGAGCCTGGAGTCTCTGGATGGGAAAACACATCTCTGCTCTCCCAGTGCAGGATCTCTTCTGCTTCTGATCAGCATCATCTGTGCTGACCAGTACATGTCAGGGGGAAAATTGAGAGGCTCCTCTCAAGGCATGGTAATTTGATGAGGTTTTTCATGTTGTCTTCTCTTGAGATCCAGCTGTCATCCTGTTTTGTCACTGTGCATTTTCCTCTTGCTTTAGTGGTTTAGCTCACTAACTTTTATGCATTTTATTTTTGATTTTTTTAAAAATTAAATTAATCTAGTTGTGGTGATAGAAGATCAGTGTCTCAATTCTTCTGAACCCACAGCAGCTGTTGCTTTTGCCTTGGACATGTCTAGCATCTAATAATGAGATTTGGTGTATCACGTTGTTTTTCCTTCATTCCCTTTGCTGGATTATTTTTCTCCAACAAATACGCCTGTAACAAGTTGCATCCCAGGATGTTTAACTTTTATTAAGGACTGTGGGAAACTTCGTGGAGGGAATAGAGGTCTGAATCCTTCTGCAAAGGAAATAACTCTTCACTCTGGCCCTTGTTTATAATATTTTGATTTCTGGGCCCTGAGTGCCCACGTTTCCTACTCACGTGGCAGGAACTGCCCAAAGAGAGCAGGGCATTGAACCCATTGGAGATGAGATTGTCTTAAATCACTTCAGAATGGACCCACAGGCTGAACTGCTTTAACGAGCTCTCCAACTTGGAGTTTACAGTGTTGAACAGATTTCTTTTTTTTTATTTTAAGAGAGGGTTCACAAGTCATTCTCAGTAAAGGTAATAAATTATGAATGTTTGAAAATCACCTTGCAAGCCCAGTAAGGACAGTCTCTGGCTTAAGTTTAGCTGCTTTTCTCTAGTAAGTAATCAGACTCTGTTCAAAAAGTGGGAACAGAGATGTCTAAACTTCTTTAACATCTTTCTTCCAGGAGGAAATCAGCAAATGAGTGGTGATGGATGTGAGGGTGATCTACTGCCTGCTTCTTTGGGCTGCACACTTCTTCCTGGCCATGCCACACACCACTCCTAGAGTAAGTTTCACTAGACCAGGTTGCTCAAATCCCCTTCAAGTGACCTTGAACAGGGATGGGGCAGCCACAGCTCGTCCAGACAGCCTGTGCCAGTGTCTCACCACCCTCATCATAAACAACTTCATCTGAGAACTGTGCCCGAGCTTGGAGTGTCACTTCAGTAGCAGGGTCCAACTGAAGGCTTCCCATGTAGAGGCAGACTTTAAGTAGAGAGTTCTCAGGTGGTCTGTATGAGCAAAGGGCCACAAGCTCTACATTCTGGACCTCAAAAGGACTATTTTCCTCTTGAAACACTTTCTGGTTTGTACCAAGGAGTTATCTTTTACTTATTTATGTGAACATTCACTCTACGTTCCACTTATTTTTCAGGTTCTCGAGTCAAAGACTGGTGATGAGCAAGGTACAGTTAATGCTTGGTTAATGCTTTGTGAGATGTTATCAGTTGTCAATACTTTACACCCCTGATGCATCATGGACCATGGTATGCTGTCTTTCACCTTGTAACAGTGTCTGCTTGGTTTGTTTTCCAGATGCCTGTATAAATCTCATTCCCTGCCAAGATAATGGAGCAATTTGTATTCAGCCTTGCTCTCCCTCCTTCCATGGGGAGACAAGCTTTGTCTGTGAGGACAGAAAGTGGCAGATGTTGTCAGATGCTTGTGCAAGCCTGGATGTTCAGTCCCTTTTTCAGGTGAGGATGCTGTTGTGCACCTACTTTGGCCTGTGCTTGTAACTTCTTGCAAAGACAGACCCTCCTTCCATGTGCTTTCAGTCTTGAGCAAAGGGAGATGGGTTCCTAAAACACAGAATACTTTGATAACAGGCTCTGACTTCATGGAATCCAAGAATTGCTTAGGTTAGAAAAGGCCTGTAAGATCATTGAGTGAAACCATTAGCCCAGCAGCACCATTTCACTGCTGAACCACGTCCTCAGGTGCCACCTCCACACCTTTTTTGAGCGTGTCCAGGAATTGTGATTCCACCACTTTCTTGGGCAGTCTGTTCCAATGCTTGATCACCCTTTCAGAAATTTTTCTTAATATCTAAACCTCCCTTGATGTGACTGGAGACCATGGCCTCTTGTCTTGTGACTTGTTACCTGTGAGAAGAGCTTGACCCCCACCTAACTATTACCATGTTTCAGTGGTCCCCCCTTGAGCCTCCTTTTTTCCAGGCTGAACATTCCCAGATCCCTCAGCCACTTCTCATGAGACTTTGCTCTAATTCTTTCACAATCTTAAATCAGGTGATAGGAAATAAATTTGGGAGATTCTTGTGTGGAAACGTAATTCAGAAATGAAGTTGCCTTGTTCACTTGGCTGGTGTTTCTCACGTGGATAAGAACACAGTAGGATGAATCTGAGGAAAGAACACCATCAATGTGTGTAAGAATCAGATGATTTATGACAAATTCTCCTCTGCTGCAAGATCCTTAATCAAGTCACTTCAAGAATAAGGCACTGCATTTAGTTCTTGCCCCTTCCTTCATGTGTGTAGTATAACCATGGTCTTCTTCTCAGGTGAGCTTTGCTCCTGGGTTTCAGTCCATCTGGCACCTTCTCTGCACACCCAGCACTGCATCTCTTGCCTAGTTGTAGATGTGGCTTCATTTTCATTCTTTTCATTAATTGTCTCCAATCTATTTCCTCCTTCCAGAGGATATCCCAAAGTGAACACATCCCATGCTCTGGAGGACATGGTGGTAGTGCTGGAGAACATCTTCCTTTTGTAGGAGGAGGAAAGCTAGGGCATGGGAAGCCTGGAGATGGAGCAAAACATTTTGGTGCTGGGAATCATAGCTGCCAAGCTGATTTTTCATGCATCATCCCAGATATCCTGTCTTCACCAGCCATCCCAGGAAACATTGCTGATATAGTGGAATTGCTAAAGAAGATTTCCCTGCTGCTATCAGAGAATGTCACTAGAGGAAAAATGCAGGTATTTACTTTTATTGGCTTTGGGAGGTACTTCTGAGCTTACGGAGCATCCACAAGTATTTTGTCCTTATAGCCACTGCCCAATGAAGTGGTGGCTGCAAGTCACATGGCGATCACCTGGGAAGAGTTTTCAGAGTGGGATATTTTGTTGTCAGAGAAACATTTTGACTTATTCATGTGTGATGAAAATAGACTGTGGAATTAAATTTCTTTAGAAGCAAAGGTTTTCAGGAGCTGCTGTTACAGACATGGGCTAACAGTGCAAGGAAGAATTACTTTCTAAAGTATGACACTGTAGGGAAGGCAGCCTTGGGGCTGCTGACCTGCAGCTGTGTTGTCACATGTTGTACAACAACAGCTGAGATCTTTCCCTTATGTACTCAGAATTCAGAGAGCGGGGGAAGGCATATAGAGAGAGTGGTAAAAATCAGACTTGCACTGTGGGTCAGCATCTGGAATAGAACTAGGGTGTCCTTTTTGCTTTATATTTACTTCTTCAGTCACCTTTTGATGTAGGATATGAAGAGGATAGGACAATTCTAGTAATAAGATGTTTGGGTTTGACTGGGGTGGATCATGGGAACATACTCAATGTCAAAAGGATTATTCCTTTTATAGAAATCACTCATGAATTAAATGAGCCTTTTTGGAGACTCTGCCAGGAGAATAATGTTTGGTTTCTTCTAACATAAAACAAATAAATTCTATTTTGCTTGTTTGTTTCAGAGCTACAGCAGGATAGCAAACCATATTCTGAACAGCTCCATCATTTCCAACTGGGCCTTTGTAAAGGACAAAAATGCTGGTTCAATATTACTGGACTCGGTGAATTTATTTGCTGGGAAACTTCTTCTAAGAAATGGGTCAGAAAGTATCCAGGAGCCTTTCATTGCTACCAAAGGGTACAGCATACACAGAAACACTTCAGGAAGGAGCTTTGACTTTTCCATGGAGTTCAATAGCACGGGCAATATTACTGGGCACGTGGTGATTCCAGAAGAAGAGCTGCTGAGGTTACCCAGGGCTTCCAAAGCCGTCAGCGTTGCATTTCCAACGCTCGGAGCCGTCCTAGAGCCCAACCAGCTGGACCCCGCTTTTGTGAATGGGATGGTGTTGTCGGTGTCGCTGCCAGAGGAGCTCCAGAACATTCTGCTCACCTTTGAGAAGCTGAACAAGCTGGAGCAGGTGGGGGCTCAGTGCGTGGGGTGGCACTCGGCCGAGCGGCGCTGGGATCCCGGGGCGTGCGAGGTGCGCGCCCACAACGTCACCGCCGTGGTTTGTGCCTGCGCCCACCGGCGCCGCACCTACAGATCCTTCTCCATCCTGATGGCCCCGGCCGCGCCGCGGAGCTCGGCGCTGGATTACATCACACGGGTGGGCCTGGGCCTGTCCGTTCTCAGCCTGGTCCTCTGCCTCGTCATCGAGGCTGTGGTCTGGCACCACGTCACGAAAACCGAAATAACCTACATGCGCCACTTCTGCTTGGTCAACATCGCCGCCTCGCTTCTCGTCGCTGATGTCCTGTTCATCCTGGCAGCCATTGTACACAACACTGCCCTAAACTACCAGCTGTGTGTGGCAGCCACTTTTTTCCTTCACTTTTTCTATCTTGCCCTGTTTTTTTGGATGTTTACCCTGGGCCTCTTAATTCTCTATGGCTTATTATTTATTTTTTTTAAGATAACAAGATCTATATTCTTAGCTGCAGCATTCTCTATTGGATATGGATGTCCCTTGGTCATATCTGTCCTCACTGTTGCTATTACTGAACCAAAAAATGGATATTTAAGGAGTGGAGCTTGCTGGCTCAATTGGTACGAGACAAAAGCCCTTTTGGCTTTTGTTGTACCTGCCCTGAGCATCATTGTTATGAATCTCATTGTGGTGGTCGTGGTTGTGGTGAAGACTGGGAGATCCTCCGTTGGAGAAGGCTGCAAGTCACAAGATTTGAGCAGCATGATCCGAGTCGGCAAAAATGTTGCCCTTCTGACACCTCTGCTGGGGCTCACCTGGGGGTTTGGGCTAGCGACAATCATCGACAGCCGCTCTCTGGCCTTCCACGTGGTGTTTGCGCTGCTGAACGCCTTCCAGGTAAGCTCTGGGACACCTCGAGTAGTGTGTGTGCTCAGACCTTGGGCCTGGCATAAGGGTACCAGATCAAAGAGGGGCTGGCTGCAGGTGGTGTGTGTGAAAAGTAGGATCTCAGCTTTCCCTTCCACTGAGTGCTTTCCCATGGTACGCGCACGGGGCATCCCGGGTTGGTGTTTTAGGTGCAGGTGGGTCATGGAACAAACTGGTCTGGTTTGAAGTGGGATGAAGAATTAATCCCATGATTAATTTCTGTTAAATGTAAAATACACCAGTTAATGTCCATAACTGCAGAGATGTCTGATCCTTATCAATTAACAATTATACAGAAAATTCTCCCTTCCAGTGAAGACGACACTGGCACAGGTTTCCCAGAGAAGCTGTGGGTGTCCCATCCCTGGGAATGTTCAAGACCAGGCTGGATGGGGCTCTGAGCAAGCTGCTGTAGTGGAAGGTGTCCCTGCCCATGGCAGGGGTTTAGAACTGACCTTTAAGTTCAATTCCAACCCAAACCATTCCATTCCATAACTGATGTCATGGTTTTGATTAACTCATCAGCATAAACACCCAGTGTTACCTGCTGCACACCCAGTCTCCCTTAGTTCTTCTTGGATCAGGCTGCACTGAGTGGGCTGGGAAAGTCCTGGTTTGCTACCCACCAGTCCAGTCCATAGTCAGGATTAACACAGGTTATAGCCATTCCTGATGTTCCCAGAGAGCCCTTGTGACCTGGGTGGATAAACCCATTTTGTGCATTGCTGTTACCTGAATCAAAGGTGATCAGATCTCTCCTTAACAAAAAGATATCTAGAAAGAGTTAAGAAATATCATGTGGTTATGCTGGTTTTGTTAACTGGTTTTGCAATTTCTTAGGGATTCTTCATCCTGTTGTTTGGGACACTTCTGGACAGAAAGGTACTTATTCTGGATTATACGAACATTTGCTACACCTTGAGAAACTGGTCCCTTTAATATTTTTTATTTAAATCTGCAGACAAGAGAAGCCTTAAGGATGAACTGCCTTTCATCAAGGCGAAAGTGGGGTCTAGAAAAGGTAAAATGTATTTTTTTTCCCATTAATGGCTAATTTACCAATTTACAAACCTTACTTGTATGTTGGAAGAATGGAACCATCCCCTACAACTTGCACCATGTAACATTTTTCAAATGTAAATTCTTGCTGAAGGACATACAGGTATCTCCAGAGTCTGCTCAGGATATTAAGCTCCTAAGTATCAGAAGTGGCAATTGGTAAATTCTTATGAGTCCTGCATAACCTGCTGCTGTGGTTACAAAGTTAAAAGTGGTATTTTTAACCAATCTCTTCATCTGCAGATGTCAAAGCCCTTTCAGTAGACAGTCCCAGTAACTTTTTTCCCCCCATATTAGATTTACTTTTAAGGTCACTGAGTAAGGAAGGAATTTAGGAATCAGAAATCCCAATATAATGGCCTGTCTGCTGCCTTCACAAAAATATGGATCTGTGTGCCAGCAGGGCTGCTTTAGGATGTAAGAGGATTGTTCTGCTTTCATCTGGATGGAAACCACTCAGAGCCCAGGCAGTGTGTTTGGTGCCAATTGATGTGCACTCGTGAGAGCTTGAGGTTCTTTTAAATATTCAGAATAATTCATTAAAGCTATTCAACCTTAAGGAAACAAACTGTGTTTTAGCAGCTTCCTACAAAAACTTTGGCAGAATTGAAGTGTTGACATCACTGAGCTGATGTTTCCTACCTCTACTGGAAAACTTTTGCCTCTTGTCCTTAGATTTCTTTTGGTACCAAGGCTTTAGGGGTTTCCCACAGTATTTATAAAAGGGAAGTGCCCTTAAAGTGTCTCAAGAATTACCTGAAGTGTTTTTGCTGTCTGCCAAAAGAAGCTGTGTCAGTCCAGTTTGGACATGGGAAAGATAATTTCTTTGCTTCTTTTCCAGTCTGTTACTCCGTTATGATCCTTGTATTGAAAGCTGCAGAGGATCTTCCAGTGACTCTGTGTTCAAATGCACGTGGTTTATGAGGGGAAAATAGAGGGGTTAAGGCAACTATTCCTCCTCTCTGAAACCAGCATTTAGATCATTTGGGGCAGGAGAGACTGTGCAACTTTGAGATTGCAATTCTTTTATAGATCCAGGAAGATTCAGTAAAGATGTTTCACATCTTGTCAGGCATTAGGTCAAGATTGAAAGTTTGAAAAGTTGAAATTCTCTCAAGAAATTCTCTCACCATCAATATAATAGTCTGGAAACAACAGATGGAAATGTCACTAATCCCATGACTCAGCAATATTTGATAAAAACATTGAGTGATCTCACTGGGCAAAACTTGATGTGGAAACTATGGCTGTGTGTGCCTGGGAATTTGGGTCGATGTTGTCACTCACCTGGGTGGAAGAAACCACGTGTAGGTGTTTACTGTGGCATAACAGAGGGGAAAGATGTGAGTCATCCACTTCTGTAAACTTGGGTGTAAACATGGAGTTTGACTCATGAGAGCTAGAGAAGTTTGTCACACCTGAGATGATTGTTTAAAAAAAAAAAAAGTATTGTTTCAGAGAGCTTCAGGATCATAGGATTGTTTAGGTTGGAAAAGACCTCTGAGGTCAAGTCCATCCATGAACCCAGCACTGCCAAACCCACCACTAAACCATGTCCCCAAGGGTCACATCTCCGTGGTGATGGTGGTCACATCCAGAGATGGTGCCTCCACCACTGGGCAGCTTGTTCCAATGGCTGACAGCTCTTTTGGTGAGGGAATTGTTCCTATTATCCAATCTAAATCCCCCTGGCACAAGTTGAGGCCGTTTCCTTTTGTCCTGTTGCTTGTTAAATGAGAAAAGAGCCCGACCCCACCTGGCTGTCCCCTCCTGTCAGGGAGTTGTGCAGAGCCAGAAGGTCTCCCCTGAGTCTCCTTTTCTCCAGGCTGAGCCTCCCCAGCTCACTCAGCTGCTCTCACCAGACTTGTGCTCCAGACCCTTCCCCAGCTGTTCCCTTCCCTGGACACGCTCCAGCCCCTCAGTGTCTCCCTTGAAGTGAGAGGCCCAGAGTGGGACTGTGTGTCCAGGGGTTCAGTGGTCAGTGGAAAGCACTGGAAGGGTGATGCAGCTCTGGCTTCAGGTCTCTGAGTTTCCCCAGACCTGCAGGAGCCTTTCCTGTGGGTCACATTTTAAAGTGCCCCTCTCGTGGTGTTTCTCACAGGATGCTGAGGCACCTCCTGTTTGAAATGGACCCTCCACAGATGATATTTGTAATCTGACCTGATTGTTTCCCCTCCTAGTCCTAGCAGTGGGCTGTTGTCCTCGGTGGATTTGACCAGTGAGAAGAAAAGGAGCACTCCTTGCAGAGAGGTGCTGGTGTGAGGGGAGCTGAGGAGCCTGACCAGCTCAGGGCATGGGCAGCACTGTCTGGGAGCACAGCCATGGGAGCATCATGAAAACCAGAAGAGAAAAGGCCCTGAACCTGCTGTCAGGAGCAGGAAACCATCAGTGTTGCTGCAGCCCTTGGAGGAGACATGCTGAAACATAGAGCTTGTTTCTCACCTTTGTGAAAACTGCTGTGAGGAGACTTTGTCCTCATTTGCCATTTCAGTGCTTCAATTTCTTTCTTTTATTTTCTTTTTTTTTCTTTTTTTTTGGCAGTGCAATAAGGAGCTGTACAGTATGTTGAGCTGTTCTAAAATTATTTAATTTTTCATGTGATGTACAAATGTTGAGCATTATCTAACTGATTTTGGTTGTCTTTTGAGCAAAACTGATTCTATTTGTTTCTGCTGAATTCATCATTTCCATTTGTCCTCCCAGACTGATGGACAACTCTGTTTCTGCATTGCAGTTGTTCTCTCCCTCCCAATATTTGTTGTCTCCATCTCAGTACTTGTGTGTCAGAGGACTTGTACAAAGCCCTTTTTTGATCTCTCAGGACAGAATTTTTATTCTTTTTCCTGTCCTGCAAGATGATGAACAAGAAGAGGACTCTGCAAATAATCTGTTTCCCCCTTTAGATGTGGGAAGGCAAGCAGAGCTGAATCAAATGGATGGAGATCTCCTGTGCAATGTCCTAACAAAGGAGATTATTCTCCATGTGAGATGGGGTGTTTTATTTAATTAGAAAATCTCTCCTTGTTCTGAGAAACCCTTTCTAATGAAGGCTTTGATTGAAGCATTATTGACTCCTGTCAGGATAAACTGATGAAAATAAAGTTGAAATTTTGTCCTTGTTTCTAACAAGTGGTACTTATTCTTCTCTACCAAAAATGTAGATAAATGCCCTGTAGTATTACCTCAAGTTAGAAATCACTTAAACCCATGTGACTTCACATATATTTGAAATATAGAAAATTCAAGTAAAATAACACAGTTTAATGTCATCAGCATGCCTTTCCTGAAGAGGAAGAAAAATGCCCTGGCATGGAAAAACCCACAGCCAGATGTTCTGGTGGGAGAAGCTGAGGAGGGTCTGGAGGGCAGAGCTGGGGCTGGGCCATGGGACATTTCTTGTCCTCAGGACTCTGCTGCCTCCTCTCCTTTCTTCTTTCCTCCTAGACTCTGATCTTGTTACAGGAGTCCATCCCTGCTCCTTTCACACAGTCCATCACTGTTGGAGAGCTTTATTCAAATACAGCTAAAATTGGGTCTGTGTGCTGTGTAACAAATTTAAAAGACCATGACCTCAAGGTCTGCTTCTTGGTGTCATTTTATTAATGAAATGATTGGATTTTTTTCTAGCACTTGAAAATTTAAGCAGACTTACCAGAGCCCAGTCCCTGCCCTCCTCTCACGTGTGTGCATGTTAAACCAGTCTGTTAAACAGTGGAATGTATAGATGGTCCCAGGTAAGGCTTCCTTTTTTATACAGACCCCTTCCAAAATCCCAGGAAATCCAGCAGGAGCCTTGCCCCAGCAAAAGCACCATGAAAGGAATCTGTTTCACCTGCTGTTTATCAAAGGGTGTTTGAAGCATGGTGCTTATTTTCAGCACCTGGCACATACCAGTATTTTCCCCTCTGTTTTATGGTCATTTAGGTATTTAAAAATAACAGGGGTGAGGGAGCTTTATAGAGAACCAGTTCATGGTCCAGGATGAGTAGGAGCACTGAACTTCTATTTTTAATGCCCCAAACATAAACTGTGCAGGAGCATTTAATGAATAAATGTATTTGAGGGGTGAAAGCAGTCGCTGTCCTTCGTGGGCTGTAACCTGGGACTTCTCTGAATGCCATGGGCTGAGACCCCAGCTTTAATTGCAGCTGAGGAGAGGAATCACCAGAGCTGGAATTCTGCCAGTGTCACAAATTACCTGTGCAGGAACAGCTTGATGATGTCAGTGTTGTGTGGGACAGGTGGAGTCCTTGATGTGCAGGGGCTGGGTTGGAGCTGTTCCACCCCGGCTGCCCAAGGGTGAGACCTGCAAAGCCCCAGTGGCCTCCCTGCCAGGCTGGCTCCATTCACTGCACATCCCATTTCTCCCCACAGGCTGACAGCCCTGGCTGTGTGGCTGAGCACGTGGCTGCACAAACAGGGTCTGTAGGGCCCTGTCCTTCCAAAGCTAAGTCTCATTTCAGGGGGAAAGCACGGTTTGGGACACGCAGCCCTATTTCACCTCCTGCCCTGGTGGTTGTTCCCCCAGGAAAGGGCCCCTTGGTAGCACTGCCTCCTTCTCTGGCTCATTTCAGTGGTTTTGTTTAGGCCAACAGTATGATGGGAATGTATTTTTGGCACAGAAATCTGTGAATGCCATCGGGTCAAAATTCTAAATTCACCAGTATTCCCCTTCCCTGCCCCCCAAGGTCAGATGTCCCATTTGTATCCTGCAGGCAGGGCAATGCTGATTATGTAGTTTACAGTTTCTAATATATTCTGTATTATGAAGCAGATTATTTTTATTTTCATTCTCTCAAGGGGGGCACAATTAATATCAAATTGATACTGGTGCACGGGAAGTTGCAGCTGAACTTGAGGAGGAGCTTTGCTGTGCAGTGAGTGAGCAGTGAACAGATTGTTCAGAGAGCGTGTGGAGTCTCCCTCTCTGGAGAACTTCTGGACACAATCCTGTGCAGTCTCCTCTGGGATGATGCTTCAGCAGGAATGTTGGACCAGATGACCCCACTATGGTCCCATCCACTTGATCCATTCTGTGATTCCGTAAAATGCCATTGGAGTTGTTTAGAATTTTAACTTCTCTGTTAGATTTTAATGTAGTGAAGTCTTTCCATGGTTTTTCTCTGAACACTGTGGTTGGAGATGTTTTTCTTCAGTAACTTCCACCTGGACACAGCAGAGAAGCCTTTCTAATGGTGCACATGTTTACATGCCATCTGTGTTTCAGATCAGATGTGGCTGGACACTGGCTGTTCCTTCAGGCCTCTCAGTTCCCTCTTGTAGCTGAAACCCAGCCTGGCTCCAGTGACACCCTGGGGCTACTTCAGGCTTTGGGAAAAGGTTCATGTCCCTTCTGATCTGACAAAAATAGTTTATCTGTCACTAATTACTGCAGCCATGTGCTAAGGCTGTTCTTTTTCACAACTGGAAAACATAATCTGAGGTCTGTTTATTTACTGAACTGCAGCCAGTCAGTGGAATGGCACTTTTATTTGCTCAGCAGTGCTAAACTTGAAAAGCCCTGTGCTCTCTTGCTTGCTTAAGCATCAGTCTTTAATTATAGCTCTTCAACCCACATATAAGACATATGTGTACCCTTTGGGTACTTTTGTTTCAGGTTGAGACCTGAAATAAATCATCTCTTTGGGCTCTTTGAGGATTAAGTGTTGAACAATGGATTGATTAGCAGGATCATTCCAACCCTTGGGCAGTGCAAGTTGAGTTTTATAATGTAATTCCTATTCATGCTGCAGCTTCTCTGGGCAGGGAACAGGCAGACTGTTGCAATCACTGGGCTGTTGGAAGATGGAGCTATATTTAGCTTGAGTTTGGCTTTAAATATCCTTGTTTAAAAAGGGTAAGTTAATAGAGGAGTGAGTGTTTTGAGAAGCAGTGAGTTTTCCTTACCTTGGTGTTGCTAAACACCAATTCCTGAGCTCTGTGCAGTGGTGTGAAGGCAGATCCCCAGCCTGGGAAATGGTACCTGGTGGCCTCAACACCTGATCCCTGTCCCAGGCTGTCCTTCCCACTGCAGTGCTGATAGCAGCAGCCAGATGGGAATTTCTGGGTTGGAGTGGCCATCTCCAGGCAGAGCTCTCTGGAAAAGGAAGCTGGGGCACTTCTTTCAGTATACCTGCATCCATGCCAGCCTTTTTGGTACACCCTGCTGCTCATTAGTAGTATCTTTGGCCCCCATCCTTGCTGTTGGAGTGTTTATCTTCCAGAAATGGCACACTGATGTCAATATTTGTTATAAATGCTCGGAGCCAATATTTCCAATTAAATAAAAATCAATTTATTCAATAGCAAATTTGGTAAGAATTATGGATAAAAAGCCACAATGCAGGAATACAGCTTCGAACCCGGGTATCAACAGCTGGGTGACAGGCAACCTGACCCCAAGGGTGTCAGAATAGCTCTGTTCACACCGATGTCTCAGAGCGGGGAGCTTATATACAGTTTATTTCGCTGGGGGCAACTTTGTATTCAAAGTCCAAAAGTCTTAAGATATTCAATTTATGTCTTGGTCTGTCCCAGTGAGAAACAATGCTCTTCGAGGAGATGATGAATTATTGATGAAATCTTATCTATGTCCAGGAAGAGTGTTGATGTCCCTGAGATGTTGCATATCTCCATCAGATAGCTTATTGGGGTGGTAATGGCTGGGTGGTTCCTCCTGAGATGGCCCATGTCCCGCTCAGCCATGGCTTTAGTCTTGGAAATTTCTTCCTGGAATCCAATCAGTTAAAGGAACCTCATACCCTTACGGGAATTCGTCCCTCCAGAGTGTGGTTTGGACATGTTTCGGTTTGATAGAAAAAGATACACATTTATATCCTACACATGCATTCTAATATCAAATTGTTATAAATATGTGGAGCCAATTTTCCAATTAAAATATAACAAGTTTATTCGATAGAAAATTTGGCATAGATTCTGGACAATAAGCCACAATAAAGAGAAGCAGCTTCGACCCCGGGAAATCGGCAGCTGGGTGACAGGCTATCTGACAGGGTGTCAGGGTAGCACTGTTCACACTGAGGTCTTGGAGCAGTGGGTTTATATACGGTTTATTTTGCTCGAGGCAACTTTGTATTCAGAGTCCAAGAGTCTAAAGTTATCTAATTTAGTCTTTGGGTTGCTCCAGCCGGAAACAATGCTCTTCTGAGGCTAGAATGAATTATGGATGAAGACTTCATCAGTGTCCAGGAAGGTGGTGATGTTCCTGATATGCTGCATATCTTCATCAGATAGCTTATCACAGTGTTCATGGCCGGGTGGGTCTTCCCAGGATGAGCCATATCCCTTCAGCTGCGGCCTTAGTCTTGCAAATCTTTTCCTGTAAATCTGATCACTACCGAGAGACCACACATTCCTCCTCTTTACGGGAGCCGGCCCTTTCAGGGGTGCATGGTCTCGACATGTTTTAGTCTGATACAAAAAGTAGCTTGATACAAAATACAAGCTTGATACAAAATACATTCTTACATCCTATACATGTATTTACTAAAATATACCCTTTATATCCCACACATATGCTCACAGAGGATATATTTCTATGTGTCTACAAAAATACTCTTGTGCCTCTTACACATGTATTTACTAAAATATACTCTTTATATCTCACGCATGTGCTCCACAAGAGGCATATCTCTATGTGTCTATAAAAATATTTCTGTGCTTATCCAGGTATCTTTAATATTCGATGTTTATAACTTTTATAGGCATGAATTAAGGCACATTGACATAACACAAATGATTATAAATCTTATAGGCATGAATTAAAACACATATTTATAACAATATTCCACCCTGACTTTCTGTGTTACAAAGGAGCAGAACTGGGCTTGGGATACCCCTGGCCTGTTTAAATCCCACCAGATCCCTCACCCTGCTCTGTGCCTTTCTGCTGTTTCCACAGTCAATGATCCATTTTTCCCTGGGTAACAAGTTACTCATGCAATCCTTGTTTCTGTCATGCTGCAGCTGAAAATCTCACGTGTTGCTGAGATGGTTGGGTTGGGAGCCCTAGGACAGCCTGGATTTCTCCTGCATTATTACAGAATGTTACCTTAATCCCTGCTCATTGCAGAGAGCCTGGGGGATTGGTCTGTGCAGCTGGAGAGGTGCAGCAGAAATCCCCTGGCTGTCTGCTGTGCCCCCAGCACAGGGCACTGCAGCAGGGGATTTTGACTCCTTTTCCAATAAGCTGTAAAGCTCCTGGAGTGCAGTGTCTGTCAGGCTCTGTCAAAAGGTCTGCTGAAGACAAGACTTGAAGGCTGACTTTGAAGTGTGCTGATTAGCACTAAAATTTCCTTTTAAGATGAACTGCCAAGCTCTAAGTGCCTTGAAAATGTCTGCTTTGGGGAAAGGCTCACTGATAGCTTTTTTAAGCTTTTATGTTCTAAACCAGAAGGAACTGCTGAGATTACCCAGAGGCTTCTCTTCTCTTATGTGATCAAACCACCTTTCAAGCTTCTTTTGATAGATTGACCTGTCTTTTCCCTTTCAGAAGAGGAGTTGTTGTATTGAATTTGTATTGATTTCCATTTTTGGTAGCAGACAGAACAATTAATTTAGTACACAAATGCACCCATCAGCTTACAAGCTGTGTTAAAGTAACAGGAATTTGGCTCTTCCTGTAATGAATGTGTGTGAAAACCTTCAAGGAAAAAGGAGCTCTCCCAGCTGGTCTGGAGTGCTGCAGTTGTTTGGCAGCAGCAGAGGGCAGCTCCTATGGAGGATGCTTTACTGTGGGGTGTTTATGAGGAATAAACATACAAAATGTGATGCTCCTGATGAATATGTGCTTTGTTTTTTTCTAAAGCAATGCTTCCTGTATTGCTGGTTAAAAATCTTAAATTAGAACCATGGAATGGTTTGGGTTGCAAGGGACCTTAAAGATCATTTAATTCCAACCCCCTGCCATGGCAGGGACACCTTCCACTATCCCAGGCTGCTTCAAGCCCCATCCAACCTGGCCTGGAACACTTCCAGGGATGTGGCAGCCACAGCTTCTCTGAGCAACCTCTTCCTGTATCTCAGTACCCTCACAATAAACAATTTCTTCCTAATACCCAATCTGAATTTTCCCTCTTTCAGTTTGTACCCATTACTCCTTGTCCTACAACTGCAGTTCCTGAAAAAGAGGTCTCCACACAACCTTCTCTTCTTGCAGAATTGTTGTTAGTTAATACTTTTGTGTCATTATGGTTGTGTTGCTTCTGGTGACAGGTGACTGAAAGACACCAATTCTATGAGTTTTGAGGAAGCTTTTGCCTCTGAAATATCCTAGGGATGGTCAGTCTGTCTCAGGATGCACATCTCTGTAGCAGCTTTTGGATGAGGTTAATGATTTTGTTTAACAGCATGTTTCTCAGTGTATTAACTTAATTTTTTTTTTAGTAAGCAGCTGTAAAGGTATAAAATAGTAGATTTATTCTTTGGCTTTATCACCAGACTTAAAGGTGTGTGTAAGTATGCACATGTATCAAAATACACTCTTCATGCAGTATCAGTGGAGGCTGTGCCTGGAATAATTGATTTTTGTTAACATCTTTATATGGGTTTGGATTTGTAGAGCCATTTAATATAAATCACTGAACCAATTAAGCAAAATGCCTTTGATAGGATTAAAATTTCCCAATCTGTGGCCAGCAGCAAGGATGTGGTATCTGTTAGAGCTTCTATGGCTGGGGCCTCAGAGCAATGCAATTGTTTGTTGCCTGCACTCATCTAAGGAAGATGAGGAGAACCAAATTAATTTCTTTTTTTTGTGTGTGTGTCTTCAAAGATACAGGCAGTAGCTTCTTAGAGAGGCTGAGGTAAAGGCAAAAAGTTTTTCCCTAAAGGCAGACTGAAGGACTGTAGAGATGGAAATTATGTGGAAAGTATGGAAATATGAAAACAATATGGAATAGAATAAAATAAAGTCCTTTTGCTTACAAAGAAGTAATAACTTTTGGTTAAAAAACTGAATGCTTTAGAGATTTGCTCTTCTATTATCAGCAAAAAAGGAATTTTCTGGAAGGAGCAGAAGGATCCTTTGCCCCTTTCGAAATGGTCCACCAAAAGAATTGGAAGCAATCACACGGAGTCAGTGAAAACAATTTTTTTTTAATCTTTTGACAGTGTTGAACTTGAGATGAAAATCTGGTTTTGAGTCCTTGTTCAATATTTCCTGGCTTTAGTGTGCACCCAACACTGGCTGTTCCTACCCTTTTGTTTGCTGCTTTCTGTCAGGAATTTTGTGGTGGATTTTCAGGTGGGCTGTGGCTTTAGGTTGGTCTGAGTTCTCAGCTTGTTCACCTGACGTACTCGGTGCAGGGCTGAAAACCATCTCTGGAACACGTTTTGTTGTGCTCAGTGGGAGCTAAACACCTTTGGAAATAGGTGGCCTGGCTCTGTCACGTGGAAAACACTGTGTGTTCTTCAGTCTTGGCACTCCCACGTGAAGCCAGGGAGTCACCCAGGACAGGCTGAGCCTGCCTGTGGTCAGGGAGCAGCTCCCAGGTAAAACTTTGGGCTCCTTGCGTGACCTGGATAAAAGCATTTCTTAAAAGTCAAAGTCATCTTGCTCAGCACGTTCACACTTTCTTTCTCCTGACAAGACAGACTCTGAAGGTGCAAATCTAATGGAATCTGTCATTTTAATGTCATAGATTTTCACCCCCTCATCAGTGTGAGCACAGGCCTGTGGGGAGTTTGCAGTGTGAGCTCTGAGCTCTCCATCCTGTGAAGAACCTCATTTATTAACCAGAGCCAGCTGCACAGAGCAGATCCAAAGGCAGTGGTTTTTTAAAGCACAAAATTACATATTCAAAGGAATAATATCCACAAACACACAAACTTGTTCTCTTTATTGACCTAATCCTAAACGAAATAACAGGTTTTTCACCCATAAGACTGTGTCATAAGCTTAAATAATTTTTTTCAGATATTAACAATTTTGAAGATGAATTAGAGATCTAAATAGTCTTAGATCTTATAGAGGTTCTCACAGAAGTCTGTAAGAAAAATACAGGGAGTGTGTAAAACAGTTCTCCTTGAGCCCAACTCCTCACAGGGGGAGTGTTGCAGAAAACATGCATGAGATTGTTAAGACAACCCATTTTCACTAATTTATAATCATTTCTTGCCTCTGTGTGTGCAGGGAATTAATCCATGCTCACTGCTAAGCACCTCCTACACTACCCAAACATATCAAGAGTAATGCCAGCAAGCACCAGCCCTGTCTATGATTCAGTGATGCTGTTGGTAGGAAAAATGTTGTAAATTCAGCCGTGTTTTACTGGGAACTTTCAGAACCCTCACATATCTGCATCTGGCTTTGTATTTTCTGTAAATATTAACCTAACTATTTAGAGCAAAGGTGATGAGGCGAAGACCTCTAGTCACTCAGGCAAAAAATTCACCCAGCCTTCACCCTGCACCTTGCCATCCCTCCCTGGGGCTCTCAAGCAGGTTATTGCCTTTTCCCACAGGGAAATTTCGAGGAAATGGAGTAATTTGCAAATGGAGGCATTGGCAGCTGAATGCTTTCCTCAGCTTCTGTCCCCCCCTCAGCTCTGAGACAGACTCTGCAGCATCCCATAAGAAAAGTGCAAATCCATGTCTGGAAAAGAAATCCACGTCTGTCTTTTCCTCCTGGAGGGTGGGCCAGGAAATGCTCCACAGCATCCCTGCAGGATTCCCCGTGGGCAGGTGTGGGCACTGTGAGTGTCTGCTGGGGCCACAGGTGGGTCAGAGGGGCAGGCAGGAGGAAGAGAAAGGAACTCCTGGATCATCTGCACAAGAAACTACATGGCCAGTACATGTGGATTTGTTAGTTTTTGGTGTGAGTGCTGTCCAGGATGAGTCTTCTTTCTGCATCTTTCTGTACCTTTCTGTATCCTGATTAAAATGTGTAAAAATGACAGAAAAAGAAGTGGATAAAATTGGAATTCTATTCTTAATTTCATTGCACCCATATTTTATGGGAAAAGTTGGGGTTCTTCCAAATTCATCAACATTTGCTTGAGCACTTTATGGAAACAGAAAGTCAGCATTCTCCCTATGAAATCTTTCATTTCCAGATTTACTTGCTACCAGAACTTGGCTCGTGTACAGTTGTACCACAGACTGTAAATACTACACAAATAACAAATGCCATCTCCAGTTCTGCCTCCTTGTTATGGGCAAGCATGAGCAGATGTTTTAGAAGGCCAGGTCATCCTCTCTCACTCCATTTTCTTCCTCAGCCCCTGTATTTGTTCCATGCTCTTTCCATGTGGAGTAACTGTGGGGTACCTGTCTGACTGAAATTTAGCCAAAGTGTGTCTAATCTAAAAAAATGCCCAAGACACACATCAGAATTAATTCACAACCCTCCCCCTTCCTCCATGCTTAACACATTTGTCTCTTTTTCTTAGTATTAAAATACAGTTCTGCTGATTAGCCTCTGGAACTAAATGTACCCTCAGAAAACCCTCTTTTCTTAATCCGTTCTCTAGATTTTTCTGTGCTATTTGGAATTTTTTTAAATACTCTGTCATTGGAGTTGCCTGTTGCATTCGAAGATGTAATCACATCTTGGCTAGAAAGAGGTTGAAAGAATTCTTCAGGCAGAATAATGGAAACATCTTTTTGTCTTGGCAAGTTAATGCACAATTTCACCTTAGCACATGTACAGTGGCTACATCAGCTGAACATTTTATGCTGTTGGTACTTGTTTTCATTAGAAATGCAAGGTGATGTGACTTTCCCTATTATTATCTGCTTTCTCTTTAGGGGAAAATGTCAATGTGACCTGATTAAATTAACAATCTTGAGGCAATTTCTAGCTGTGAACTTTTCTCAGAAAAAAATCACTCATATGTGCTGATCATCTTGAACTTTAGCATGAATTAGGCATGCATAATTTTGCTGGCAAATTGTTAATTAAGAAAACCCCTAAATTATGCCTTGCAAAGCTGTTAAAAGCTGATCACAAAGGTATAGACAAATATTTCTTTCTTTTAGGGTTCTCTATGATGACTTGTGAACAGTAATCCTAGAAACAGTTTATATTATAATTATATATAGTTATATTTCAGGATTCCAAAAATCTCAAGAAGATTGAATGGATGGTACAATAGATACAGAAAATCACTAGCTGAATAATTTTAAAATTTATTTGGGGTGTAAGGAGAAAACATTGCTGTGAAATATCTGGGGACCCTTTCATCAAATTGTGGGAATAATAAAGAAAAACTTACCTGTAGATTTCTGCTTAAAAGTAGTCATTACATGTTTACAATCTGAAGTAAGAAACAAGGATTACAATGTCATGAAGTGTTCAGAAGAAAATAACAGTACACAATCTCAACCTCCTGTAGTTGGCAGACTGTAGATTTTAACCAGAAAACCTTTCCAAGCTTGAACAGACCCTGATTTTACTGGGAGTTTAGAGGACCAAAATGCAGTAATGAATCAAAATAAAATTAAAAGACCTGTCTCAAGGGTGCACATGAAGGCAGGTTGTGCTGGATGTGTTTCCAGGGATGCACTGGAGGCTGTGGCTCTCTGGGCTGGTGAGGAGCTGTCAGGCAGAGAGTTAAACACATTTTCCTGGCAGAAATGGTTTAATGGCTCATCTGTGTTTGGTTGTGACAGAGCAAAAGTAAATCTGTTTTATTTTTATGGCGTAGATGGACAAGGGACCTCATCAAAGCAAAGATCAGAATAGTTCAGGGAAGTATCTATAAATATTCATTGTTTTATGAATACCTGTCTCCTATATAATAGTTCAAAGTCCCTTAAAGTTCTTGGGAGTGAAGGAAAAGCACTGAATGCTTCACTCACACCTGCATTTTTTCCTAGAGTTAGTTTCCAAAGTAGCTCTGTACTTCACTTTTGTTACAATTACCCACAAAAAATTGCTAGATAGAAGTGGAAAACTTTTCTGTTCTTATTGCTAAAAGAAATTCCCAGTATGCTGTTTCAGTTTGATCTGTGCTTCCTGGTTTCGGTCAGCTTGAAAAAATAAATTTAACCATGGCTTCTTTCATTTTCTCTGCAGAAATTAATGACAACACACTTTTTCCTAGAGATAAGCTCAGGGACCTTGGAAATATGGACTGCACCAGCGCCTACCAGCACGTTTGTGTGCACATGTGCAGCTTGTATATAATTTATGTGCATGCCCTTGGATAATCTAAGCATGTTCAGCAGTGGCTGGTTAGTGTGTGAGTCCCTGTCATGATATGCCTGAGTCTTTTTTTGAACATAATTTACAGTCCTTAAGGGATTGCTCTCAAAGTTCTAAAAATTCCAGCTTTCATCCCAGTAATTATCTTTTATCCTTCTGAGCTTTC
The DNA here is from genome assembly GCA_013397155.1 of Irena cyanogastra. Lineage (NCBI taxonomy): Eukaryota > Metazoa > Chordata > Aves > Passeriformes > Irenidae > Irena > Irena cyanogastra. The sequence goes on from VWZV01010502.1 coordinate 33,028, forward strand.
CAGGAGGCATTGCTTTAAATGCTCTGTTTGCACTTCTAATGTAGTTATTTATTAAATAATTTTCCGCCTCTTGGATAGACTTTTTCTCAAGTTCCAGTCTGTGTTATAAGGTCCAGGCTCTGCCTGAGAGCTCCCAGAATCCCAGCAGAGATCCTAACACTGGTGTGTCACCTTTTAGAGGGAGAGACTGCAAACAGCAAGGGATTTAAAATAAACAAATAGATCCTTCCTGAACATTTGGAATGGCTGAGGTGAAGGCTTATCCACCATCATGGGTTTGCATGTTTTCAAATCTTTTATTCCTTTAGGAAGAAAACGTTTTTAGAGGATAACACTTCAGGTTGCACATTTTTGACTGGAACTTTACTCAGTTGCCATGTGGGACATTAGGCTCTTGTAATGTGAAGGCTCTAAAATGAATCCCCTGAGTGTAGAGGGCTCTTACACAGCATTTCTCCATAGTGCTGATGGTATGATTTATACTGCAGTAAAAAATCATGAAAGAAGGGTTTAGGAAAAAAAAAAAGGGTCTGTTTTCATTGAGCAGTCCAAGACTGAGCCAGGCTCATTGCTTGCCATGGCCACGAGTTCCATCCTGACCTCTCTGGGCTGTGGTCACTCAGTGCTCCACCTCTCCTTTGGTCTCTGTCTCTCAGAGAATATAATCTCTTAGGACTATTTTAAGTAACTTCACTGCTTCATTTGGTTTTACTCAGTTTTTAATTATTACTCTGCTCATTGTATCATCTCCCAATTAATCTACTTTAGTCTCAGAATATCAACCATATTGTCAAAAACATACTATCATAGTAAATGATTTAAACACATGCTAAATTTACTTACATTAAACATATTCTTAATATCTTAGCTATATAATCAGAAAATAGATTCTCTGCTTCTTTGCATGTTGAAATAATGAAAACCCCACCTTGAGCCATAGTTTGATTTATATAGAAGCATTTTGGATTTAATGATAGCTCACAGTTTGAGGACGGTAACAGCATTAGCCTTGTGACACTTGATGTAGTGTGAACAAGAATTAGTCATTAAGAGTTGATTCCTTTGCTTGTGGAGAAAAAGTACAAATAATACAATGCCTGTTTCAAGAATTAGGCAACATTTTTTTTGTTGTTAACAGGATATATTTTGTATAGAAGCAGAATTTCCTCTCATATTAATGATCAAAAAGCCCTTAAAACCCAATTTTCCCTTATTCAGAACACTTAGACTGCCTTTTGTTTTTTTAATGGTGCAAAGGTTCTTGGTCCTGCTTCCCTTACTAAGAACTGAAGAAGTAGCACTTTTATTAGAAGTGCATTGAGAGAATCATAGAATCATTAAAATTGGAAAAGACTTCAAGCTTATCAAGGCAAACCATAAACCCAGCACAATGACTAGTCAAAAAATGAGATTTTATTTGCAGAACTTTCTTTCACTACCTTTAACACCATGTGTAATATTGCTGTGGGATGACACAAAAATGCCACTCAGGATCATTGAAGGACATTATTTTAATTGCTATCTTAACAGAGAACTTAGAGTCGAATCTCTTACTGACTTTACTATTTAAAAGGACAAAGTGCTTATAAACCCCACAGACTGGGAAATTAAAATGTCAGTATTTTCTCAGAAACTGGGGTACTTCTACATTTGTAGTTCCATATAGTCACATCTAACTGTCACAGAGACAAAAATCATCCTTAGTCCAAAGGCAAATATTGCTTTTGACTGATTTAAACCACCAGGAATACACCAGGTCTGCACCTGTCCCTGAAGCCCATCAGGAGAAGGTGAAACCAGCACATGCAGGGTGAGCTGGCAGTAGGAGCATTATCAGGGTCACAGCAGCTCTTTGGCCCTGGTGCCAGCCAGGATTTCCATTCTCTGAAGAGACTCTGGTCTCCAAAACAATGGAGCTACATCCAAGCCCTCTTTTGGCACCATTTCCTGGCCCAGAGTTGGGATTTCTTGGTTGGGTGCTGCTTTGTCTTGGCCAACAGGGTGGTGAAAAGTTCAGCTTAGGTGCAGGTGACAGATTCAGTGCCAGGGAAGGATTTCCCAGCAGTGATGTGGTCAGTGAAATCAGAGTCACCCCCAAGTCTGAAATAAGTGGAAATGGGGTGAGGTAGGTGATGTCCAAGGGCAAGGGAAGTACTTAGGAAATAATGTGAGGAACTGCTCTTATGTTTTTTCCTGGCCTCAGCTTATCTTGACATGGAAAGGCTCTTCCCATCATGGTCTCCACACAACCCTCATTCCACTGATGTCAAAAAGCTGGGTGGTCTCCTAAGTTTTGTCACAGAAACCTTTCAAAAACACAGAGAAAATTAATTGCTCAGGTATGGGATATATATACAAATATATAAAATACATAAAATATAAACCTTGGGTGTAGTGTCTCACACGTATTGCAAACATATTCAAGTGGAGAAATAGGAACATTTCCTTTGTCCTATTCTCCAGAAAAAAAAATTATTATTTTTAAAGCAATAATCTTCTGCTGTGATTTTATATATATATATATATATAATTTTTTTTTTACTAACTACATCTTTAGTTTTTAATTAATCTACTAGAAATGGATCAGCTTTCATCAGGATGAAAGCTCCACAAGCTGATATTTCACATCTCCAAGCACATCTCCAATGCCTTCTAGGTGACTTGAGAAACTTATAATTTTTCTTTGTGGCATCGAAGGCAATTCTGTTTAGAACTGGGGTTTTTTGGTGGTAAAACTGTTAATTTGGTGGTAGAGCCTTCTTACCACTGTGCAGAGACTTGCCTGCCCCCAGAGCTGCTCTTACCCAGCTGGGACAATCCGTGTTGGCAGCAGACTGTGGGCACAACCCAGAACAGTCACAACAGTCTCCAAAACACCTCGCAGCTCCTTGGTTTTCCTTCCAGGTAAATAGAGCACAGTAAAAAAATAAACTTCAGCCTGACACTTGTGGGACTGGGAAGGTGAGGAGACTGGCCCAAGGACTAAAATGTGTAACACGCACAGGGAAGCAACAGGGCCTGGGAAGGGAGCAGGGAGAGAGGGGAAAAGGCAAGTGGTAGACAAGGCTGAGGTGTGGAATGGCACAGGGAGCTGAAAAGAGGAGATGTCCCTACCCTGAAACTCTAAAGGGGCTTTTGGGGATTGTGGCATTATAGAAGATGCAGTTTAAATGAATGAGGATGTATTTTCAGAAACTCTCTCTCTTTCTTTTATTCCTTTGAGCCTCGTTCATCTTCAACCCATTTTACTTCAAGACTTTTCTCTCTTTCTTTTACCATCCTGAAAATGTTTCTTTTTTTTCCCCCTACCTTCTATTGCTGTTGCTGCATATTCTTCATCTATTTTCCTTCTCCTCTCTTTTGCAATTCTCCTCTCCTCTNTTTTCTCGCGTTTGCTGTCCCCAAAGTGTACCCAGAGCAAAGAAAAACTTGAAAATACAATTTACACATGTAGTTGCCATTGGATATCTCAGCTGGTGGCCTCAGCTGAGTCATCCTTGTGTTAAACTGCCTGATGTGGCTGCTGCAGTTCCTTGATCACTTTTTGGAGGTCGTGCAGGCAACAATCAAACCTTCTCATTGTGGTGAATAATCCAGTGACTCCAGGGGAGACTCCTGTGACATCCAGGGAATCAGGTAGCACCAAACTTTGCTTTTAAATGAACATGTATAATAGATCATGAGTCAACAGAAGTGGATAAAAAATATTCCATCTGCTTCTTTCCCCTCTTTCTCCCAGGAGAATGAAGCTGAAAAAAGCCTGGCGCCATAAGAAAAGATACAACATTACTACAAGGATATGGAATCCATCAAAAAATTCAAGTTTTCATGGAATCACAGAATCATTTAGGTTGGAAAAGACTGTGAATATCATCAGTTCCAACCATTAATCCAGAACTGCAACCTACCACTAAACCAGGTCACTCAATGCCACATCTACATGTCTCTTAAATACCTCCAGGGATGGTGATTCCATCACTTCCTGGGAAGCCTGTTCTAGTGCTTGACGATCCTTTTGGTGAAGAAATCTTTCAGATCACATTCATTAAATTAAAAAGAAAACAAAACAACAAAAAAACAACAACAAACACCCCCCCCAACCCCGATTCATTTCCTATCTTCTGCCAAGTTCTGCAAGCAGTTTATATTTTTTTAGGATGTGATACCAAGACAATCTCAATTCTCTCTGCTGTTTACTCAAAAGTCAGACCAGTTTGCCAGTATGTCCAGGAACTGAATGAACAGGAGCTGAAATGAGAACCATGAAGTTAAAATCATTATTATCTCTAAAGGGTTGTGTTGGAGCAGTGGTGACTGCACAAACAGAGTCTTATTTCTCCCAGTTAGGAGAAATGGTTTGGATGGAATCTTATCACGACCACTTGCTGAACCAACTGGCATAAGTTGGTTTAGTTTAACAAAACTTACACAAATAGCAGGGAGGTTTGCAGCTGAAAGAATGGCAGGTACAAACACAAGCACATCTCTTCAGATAAAGATGGACAGGGAAGGGATTTGCTATCAAAGAAGTGATTGGCTGCTCCAAAAAGTGAATTTGGTGGGTCCCCTTGTGTTGCCTATGGTTCTGCATCTCCTGTATCTATGTTTTTGCTGTTTTTTCAAAGCATTAGAAGAGATATAATTAGAGATTTGCACTAGTTTCTGTTCTTGAGGGAATCAACAAGTTCCAAAGCTATTGGGAAAACTGTGGGCAGTGTAATTGTGTAGTCTCATTCCCCTAAGAAACTGAGAAGCAAGTAAACTGCTTAACTTTCATTCAATTTTCAGAATTAATATGTATTTTCAGGGTTGAAGAAATTAAAAACTAGTTTTTAGGAAGTAATTAACATCAGAAATTTTAATTTTAAATTTTTAATCAAACTACATTTTCCCACTTTTCTTTTACCAATTTTTTCTTTTGAATGATTCCATGATAGAAGTGGCTTCTGGTTTTGTTGGTTTTTTTGTTTTTTTTTTTTTTTCCCCTCATGCTTAAAGATAAAAAGGTGACAGATATTTAAATTTTGATGTTTCACATTTCACCAACTCCCATTAGGTGGGATGGATTTTGGCTTGCACATAAATTAGATAATTCATATGGCACAGGATAAACCCTGGAATTCTGCTCACCTGCACTTTATTGGCTGTTTCTTTGCTCTGTGCCATCCCTGTCCCTCCTCTCAGGAGGCAGGGGACCACTGGCTGGAAGCAGGTGATCCCAAGGTGTCCTCACTGCTGGAGAAAGGCCTTTTTTGAAGTGAGATGTATCCAGATGGCCTGAGAGAACTGTCAGCAGGTGGCCTAGTTTGAAGTTGTCTTTGGCAAGTTCTGCACACCCAGAGGACAGAATTAGTGGCTTGATTGATCACACAGATTTTATATGCCTTAGTCAGAGAAATGCATTGCTCCATGCAGGCGTGCTAAAGGAGAGATTGCCTGCGTTTGCAGTGCAGGTTGGAGAGAGGTGTTTCAGAGGGATGTGTGTGGAAAAGTTAGAGTTAGGACTAATTTTAGACTTGGTTCTCCAGTTCTAGAAAACTTGGCATTTTTAGAGGGTAATTCGCTTGACTACTCTCAGCTCTTCACTCTTAGTGAGGTGAAATGCCTCTGTGATTTAAGAAGGAAGGAAGAAGCCTCCCTGTTGGGGTGAGAACGTGTGAGAGGAGCAGCTTTGCAGACACCAAGGTCAGTTCAGAAGGAGAGGCAGGAGTGGCTCCAGGAGCTGGAGCTGAGGTTCCCCTGCAGCCCCTGTGAGGGCCATGGAGAGGCAGCTGTGCCCCTGCAGCCCCTGTGAGGGCCATGGAGAGGCAGCTGTGCCCCTGCAGCCCCTGTGAGGGCCATGGAGAGGCAGCTGTGCCCCTGCAGCCCCTGTGAGGGCCATGGAGAGGCAGCTGTGCCACTGCAGCCCCTGTGAGGGCCATGGAGAGGCAGCTGTGCCCCTGCAGCCCCTGGGCGTTCCTGGGGAGCAGAGATCCTCCTGCAGCCAGGGAGGAGCCCACAACAGAGCAGGGAGGTGCCCCAGGAGGCTGTGGCCCTGCAGGAAGCCTGTGCTGGAGCAGGGTCCTGGCAGGACATGGAGCCCACGCTGGAGCAGGATTTCTGGCAGGATTTGTGAACCTGCAGTGGGCCCCACTGGAGCAGCCCATTCCTGAGGGACTGCAGCCCTTGGGAGGGATCCACACAGGAGCAGCTCATGCAGAACTCCAGCTCATGGGAAGGACTCACACTGGAACAGTTCATCCTGGGATCTGGATCTGTCTCCTGGGAGAGGAGGCCCGCACTGGAGCAGTGAGGAGTCCTCCCTCTGAGGAGGAAGGAGCAGCAGAAACACCCTGAGATGAACTGACCACAGCCCCCTTCCCTGTGCCCTGCTGAGGGAAGGAGGGCCAGAAAATCCAGGGTGAAGCTGAGCCCTGGAAAAAGGGAGGGGTGGGGGAAAGTGTTTTGAGATTTTATTTTGGTTGTTACCTCACACATTTGCTGAGCAAGCGATCTCCATTCCAGAGGGTGGAGCACTGTGGAGAAGGTCTCAAGGGTGAGGGCAGTAGAGCTTTTCCAGTGTCAGGCCAACAGGGAAGACCTGGGCATGAGCACAGTTGTTATAAATGAATTAAAAATTTTGGGAGGAATTGGGGGATGTTGGTTGTTATAATATATTGTTGGTTGATGTAATGAACTTTTATGTATGGGGGTGGTTGGGTTATATGCTGTTGTGGTTGCCATATGGGGGAGGAGGACCCCAGGGATTCAAGGGGCCTAGGAGAGAATTTTCTAGAAGATGATGAAGACACCAAGATGGATTATGATTGGGAGGAAAACCAGCCAATGAAACCCAAGGATTATAAAATGATTGGTCAGGAATACGCCATATTATAGACCAATGAGAGTTGGAGAAAAGGACCAATCGTTGAAAGGATTGAAAAATGGACCAATGACGAGACATTAAAGGACTATAAGACCCTAGGTACCTAATACCGTGGGTCCTCCAGAGGAACTTCGAGTCCAGTAGAGCACCGCCATAGCTTTTCAGTGGTCTGGCTTCCTGCGTGGACCCTAGGCTTATCCTTGGGTCCCACCCCTGGTGGTTTTTGTTTTTAATAAACAGGTATTTTGTTTAATTTTTACACAAGCCTCAGTTTCCCTTTTTTTTGGTCGAAATTTTTTTTTCCCATGCCTGTTTGTTACACAGTTGCTCCACTTGGCAAATGCTGTCACAGCAGGGATATTTAAAATATTACCCAAAATGGTGTGAGCAGGCCCAGCAGAGCCCATGGCTCAGTTAACATGTTCTGGCAGACAGAAGAGGAGCCCCCAGGAGAAGATGGCACCCAAATCACCCAGCTCTTCTGTGCCTCCAGCTTTGCACTGGCCTGGTGTTAATTGGCTGTGTCACATGCTGCAGTGTGTGACAGGGAGGTTTGCACAGCCTGGCCCTCTAACGGGTCCTGGCATCCATTTCTCCATGAGACAATCACAGGAATGGGAACAGCTTCGTTGGGCACATCCAGATGGATGAAGTCCTTGCACTCAGATCCCCTTCTCATTCCATTTCTTGCAGCCGAGGATGAAATTGTGTAAGCAGAGCAGGGAGTTAATTTTTATCTCAGCTGACCAGAGTGACAGTAAGCATCAAGCCACAATTATTATTTTTTTAATAACCATGTGAGTAAATGCACTGAGCATTCCAGACACCCTGCCCTTGGCACATGGTCCCGTTTGCTCTGCGCTGCTGTTTTTGGGCTGCACCAGGATCACCCCACAGTGCTGAGCAGTGGGCATGGAGCTGGGCTGTGCTCCATGGGGGTGTTGAAAAGACACCTTGCAGAGCTGTGGTGTATCAGGAATGGAAATGCTGCCATTCTGATTTCTTCTTTATTTGCTGTTGCGTTAAATCAATAATTTTTTAAAAAGCTGCTTTAAAAATAGAAAGAATAATTGAATGAATGAACTGGTAGGCTGAAGGATGTTTTTCCCTGTACCTTTCTTTTTTCCCGTACATTTTTTTTTCTAAAAAATCAATGAAGTATTCAGTTTTCTGTCCTTGCAAGCATGTTCAATATTGGCTTTTATTTCTGTTTCTCATGGTACATGCCACTTACTCAAGCTTGTGGAGACCAGCAGTTTCTTAGTTTTCTTCAGTCAGTGGCACATTTTCCAAACTGTGGGGTTTTTTTCCTCTGAGATTCCTGAAAAAAATTGTTCAACCACTTGAATCCTTGAGTCTCACCTCTTCACTAAGCCTGAACTAGCTCATGAGACAGTTCACAGCATTCAACTACATCCTCAGCCTGGCCTGGCACAATCAAAATCTTCTGAAATTCCTTGATTTTGTGGTTTGCTTGGGGCTATTTTTATACTATTTTTGTTAGTGAGCTCCTTTCCTGGCCATCTATGAACCCTTACTGTGCCAGGATTTCCACTCACATGTGGTTTTTTGCTGGGATTTTGCCATATGTAGTAAGACTGAATCTTACCAAAGATGAGCAAGTCCAAGGTTTAAAGCTACTGGACAAGGACTGTGATTAAAAAAAAATAACCCTCTCACCACTTTTCTTATTTTTCTGTTGAGATTTTAGTGTCCTGACTACTTTGCTGCTTGAGCAAGGAACGCAAGTCAAGACCAGTTAAGATGGGAGCTAAGATGAGGGTCTGTTACTAACAATGACAATGTCACTACCTGCAATAAGCTGGGGAATAAACTCAATTTGCTCCCATTGCCAGCTTTCATGAGTTGTTAGCCACGATTTCTGCAAACTCTTTCCTAGAGATAAGTGACATGCCCCAGAAGGACTTGGATTTCATATATTTCACATGTACTGGTTTTTGAGTCTGTAGCAACTATCAAAGTCCTCTTTAAAGCAACTACTGTGTGGAGAAGAACAATGTTCCTGCTATCTCCTAGTGCCAAGGGCTCTGGATGATGCTCTAAATTACACCCACCTTCTCCTTTTTTTCCACCTTTCTTTGCCTTTTCCAAGTCCTGGCCATCCTGAGTTGTGCTGCTCTCTTTAACCCTCACTAAATGCTGATGTTTATTGCTCTGCTCTACGTTGATGTGAAGGGCTGGAGGTGACAAGGACACCAGGTGTCACCTGCCCTCAGGACGTGCACCTACAAAGCAGGCACTTACCTTGGTCTCTTCCCAAGGCTTGTGGGGCAGCAGCACAGGGGTGGTTTTGAGGGGCTCAGAGCTCCACATCCCAAGAGCTTTCCTGGTGTCTGCAGCTGTTTTGGCACACACTGATAGTTTGGAAGACTGAAGTTCCTACCTAGAGTGAATTTCCTCTTTGGAAAATCACGTACTTTTCACCTTTCTCTGGCAGGGTTCTTCACCCCCTGAATAAAACATGGCATTAACGATGAGCGTGTTCTGCAGAGCAGCCTCAGACCAGCTGAGGGTAAAGCTCTGTGCTCCTGCTAACCCTGCAGTGAACTGGCCTCAAGTCACCTGCCACAGGCAAGTGATGGTGCACCCTGGATTTTGGGTCAGTTAGAAAGTCCCTTTCTGCAGTTTCATGATTCCTCTCTTTACCTGCAGTGCTTTTGGGCTGAAGGACCCGAGTGTGCCAAGGAAGGGTGAACTGACAGGAACCAGTCTGCACCCAAAAACTGGGCTACTCCCAGTTCTGCTGTGAGGAAATGAAAAAAACAAGTTGCTTTTCTTTTTCATGTAACCACCAGAGAGTGGTATACAGCCTTACTGTGAGACTCTGCCCTGGCTCAGAGGAATCTCAAAATTTCTGAAAATCATTTGCTGCCTCTTATCTTCTTTTACCATTTTAGGAGGAAATATTTTTTTTTCTTTTACTGCTAGAATGCAATCTTTCCACCTTTGGCAAGCATAGGAAGACACCCACGAAATCATGACAATATTTTTTTAAAACAAAACCAAAAGAGTGTTATCATCTTTAATACTAAAAAGTTGAGTGAAGTCATTTATTAAAATCTTTCAGTGACTTCTGCAGCCTCTCAATTCCTAGCCCCTGCCAGAACGGTGATAGGGTAAGTGTTGTAAGTGTAAACAAAGCATCTAAAATGTTTGCTGAAATATTCTTTCTGTATTCAGGACTGGATTCAGTTTGCTGTGTTACCTAGGAAAGTGATTTTGATTCTTGATCAGAGCTGATGAAAGAGAACTGATTCTGAGATTCACTCTCAGAATCTGCCTCAGTGGAGAAAATTGAGGATCAATCCCTGTATTTCATCTTTGCAAATTTCTTTTGCAGGCTCCAGATTCTACTTTGCTTCAGTGGGGATTGAAAGGGCTCCACTTAATGTAAAAATTTTCTGAATTTGGGGTAGTGATGATGATTTACACACACATCTTTTTACCACCCAGCTCACTCTTATAAGTGCCTAGAGGTGCTGGTGAAGAAAAGTGAAATGCAATGCTGAAAGAAGCTTTTATTACCTCTGTGAAAGCAACTTTTAGTACTGCAGGTATTTTTCCTCTCTTACCAGCAAAGTAAGACTAACTTGGTGAGAAAAAGCACCTCGGAGTTTAAAAACATGCTCGGTTCTGTGGCGGGGATGCAGAGGATTCCAGCTGTGCTGCAGGAGGGACCCCGCAGCGTGTGACAAGTGCTGGGACAGACTTTGCCTGGCCCTGGCTTCGCCCCTGCAGTGCCTGCGGCACTCCCGGGGTCCCTCTGAGGAGTGCCTGCACTTTGGGAAGCTGCCCGGCACAGGCAGAGGGGCAGGATGCTCCAGAGAGGGAATTCCGCGGGGTGAGATGGATGATGGACAGCAGCACCACCGGGGAGAGCGAGAGGGGGAGGAACGGCGCAGAATCCAGCGTCGGGGAGTCCGGGATGGGAACTGGGAGAAGGAGGGACATTGGCTCCTACTGAGGAGCAGAATGATTTTCCCCTCTCCCTCTTGAACTCTAAAACTTGAAACACAAGAGCACTGTGGATTTATCCTTGTACAGATCACTGTGGTCCAGACTTGGAAATAAAAGCAGCTGTGGAGCTCTAGGGGGGATGCTCTACACAGAGTTCATTAATAAGGTAAGTCCTTTTTCTCCTCCTGTTCTGGAAAGATGCTAAAGTGTGGGTATTTACATGCACAAGAGTATGCAGGTGCAAAATGGCAAACAAAGCAGGGTGCTTCCCTTACCTATTTTCACTGTATTCTCAATTTAGGTGCATTTTCATATTATCTTTGCTCGTACTTAGTTTCTCAGAGAATTCTTTTCATTGCTATTCTGTTTTTCTTCTCCTTCCCGTGGAATAAAATGTTTCATCATAGGAATGAAGATGTCAGATGCCTTCTGAAATGTACCTAAGAAATTCAGAAAAAAACTCCTGAAAGTTTTGATATTGCATGGTGTCATTTATTCTTTTCTCTCCTCCACCCCTTCTGAAGGCATTGGAGTCTCCAGGCATGTGTGATATAACCAGGGATGATCTCATAATGTAACAGGACTGGCCAGCTTAATGCAATTCTGATAAATATTGTCTTTTTTGGACTGGTGTTTCCATTAGTCTTTCTGAAATTCTGCCCAAATCTGGCATTGTCTTTATTACAGAATGAATTTGGAAGAGAACTGATCATTCGTGTCTTTGGTCAATACGAGGAACCTAAAACATCGATTGATTTGATACTGATTAAAGGATTGGTATTGATTTTATGCTGATAATTCGTTAATTTCAAAGTAAGAAATTAAAATTAGTGTCCCAAAGCATTCCCTTGCAATAAGGGAGAAAGTATTTGCAGAAACTTTGCTCACAGACAGAGGGAACTGCCTGGAGCTGTACAACTGTAGGTCAGCACAGGTTGTGATGGCACTTTGCACCAAAGAAAATGCAGTTCTTTGTATTTAGAAGAACCCTAAGCTCCATTCAATAATAAAATAGCATTGAGGTACTCACCTGAGAATCAAGCATCAGCAAATCCTTGTATTTGCATGAATTTGGAGGAAGTTTCTTTGCTGAGCTGGATGCAGACACCTGCTCTGTGTGCCTGCCTGCCCCCCAATTTGCAATGCTGAACTTCCTCAACAGCACACAGGCAGCAAAAGGACAATTTTAATATCAGGGTCAGCCTGTAACAGGAAGAGAGAGACCTAGTAGAGAGAGAAAGTTGCATTCCCAGCCCCTGACTCGTTGGGTGACTGCATGTAGATGACTAAGCTGCTCTAATTAAGTTTATGAGCTGGAAAATAGTTGTGCCTTTAGTTACTGCAAGCCTTATGTTTTACCTGAGAAAGGATGAGATGAGATTTCATGTGCTGGTCTGCCAGGAAACCACTTGTTTGCCCCAGGACAGAGCCAGGTGTTTGTGTGCCTGCAGGACGTTTGTGTAGTGGACAAATGGGCAGTGATGTCGAAGCAGAGCAGCAGGATTTCCTCTGCAACAGGAAAATTCAATGGGAAAGTGCTCCAGGACCCTAAGCCAAAATTTCAGGTGCTGAATCTTGTGATCTGGCACTGCCTTTCTGCTCTTCATTTGCTCTTGTTTTCATGGCTTTTCCTTGTTCCTTGTTCTCCAGTGGTGCTACAATTGGGGTACAGTTTTCTCTTGGTTAAAATGCCCCTTGCTGGGTTACTGAGGCCATTTTTTGTTCCTCTCTAAATGATGCTTGGCTGTGACTGCTTTCCATTTTCTTCTAGACAGCCTCGCTGATTATGTAGCTCCCACATTTGAGTGGCACATGGTTTTTTCACAAGTCAGCCTCAGGGAAGCAGGAGTGTGAAATGCTGTGCTGTCGCTACCATAGAAAGATTCAATAAAAGCTTTACAGCCCCTCCAGATCCTGTGAAATGTCTGCCTCTGTTTTCTTAAGCTTTGTTTTGGCTCAGCTCTACAGAGACAGCCAGGGTCCCTCTGCAAGATGAGGAGAGGGGTAGAGCCAGATATTTGACAGGTTACTTTGCTGTAGCAGGTTCACAGCGTTGATCTGGTCACTGCCAGGACTCCCAGGAAAAAGATTGCAAGAAAATATGGCCCTTCCTGCCCCAGACAAGGGCAGGTGGGTGCCATAAATTCATGATCAAGGTGAGCTCAAACACAGACGTAAGGAAATTCTGATGTGTGAGAGGGATCCCTGGGAATACAGTGGGAGCACAGACCTTTTCCTCCTGATAGGCAGGCTGTCATCACCGAGGAGCTTTGCAAAGAGTGATCAGATCTTGTGGCAGGCTTATTGCCTAAAATGCTGTGCAGTTAGGTTGGGTTTATGTCCTAAAGCAGCAGGACCTCTCTATCGTTGTTTATCAAACTTTTACCTTTACATGGTTCTTAATTCTAATATCCCAAATTGAGCTGTTTCAGTGCTTCTTAAATGCCTTCTATCCACCAGAAAAAATAATATTTGGGTTTAAACTCAGGTTCCTGTGAATTTATCTTATTGCTTTCCACTCACCTTCCTGTACTTACACCTCTTGCAATTCACACATATTTTGTGGTATATTATCATGGTGAATTGAAATTTTTTTGGAGTCATTAAAAGCACTTTTAGTGCCCCATTCTTGTGAAGTCAATACTCTCCTACCCTTCTCCATATGTGTTACCTGTTCAAAGCACTTGAGTTTCTCTTGGTTGCACACAGCCCTGTTCATAATCCATCTTGCATTAACAAGGCTTTTATCAAGGCTGAATTCAGCAGATTATTGGATCTGCACTAATTATGCCCCTAGAATACTGACATGAATCCCTGACATTATTCTTCCCCAAAAGGATCTGCCTATATTAAGGATTTAGAGGAAGATGAGTCTCTCTGACCTAATGATGTAAGTTGTTTAAGAAGTGCATGATCTCAAGTTTCTTTCTTTGAAAATTTTGATTAACCTCAGGAAAAATTTACTTTGGGAGGCTGTGAAATTTCCATTATCAGGAACAGTCTGGATACTCATCTGTAACAACAAAACTGGGATTTAACCTGCTGTGAAATCAGATGAAGGTTGGAGGAAGTATTTCATAATTTACATGCCCCAGCACCTTCAGATTCTTCTCCTGGACAAAATAATAATAATAATATATATGGCCATTTGCAGGGATATTAGCAGGCCAGAGAGCATTATTTATTGTTTTATTGAGCTATGGGAAAACAAACCCGCAAATAAATTGAATAATTTGGATGACTTCAGGCTTGTGGATGTTGTTAGATGTTCTCTGGATATTGAGAACTAACTGTATAAATTTTGAAAAAAATAATGCTTTTGGTTTTTCACATCAAACATTAAAAACATATGAGACTGCTGAGATTAACCTGAAATTTCAATTTGGATCTCTTCATTGTAAATAAATCTTCTGAAGATGCTGTCCTGGGGGAAAAAACCCACAACTTCAGATCTCAGAGTATATTTGCAATATCTTAGTCTGTTAGAGCTAAGAACTTCATTTGTACTTCATCTACCTCCCCATCCCTTAGGGCCCCCTGTGGTTCACACTAATTTTCCGGAACTCATTATTCTTGCTGGGATCACTGACCTGGGAGCCATTGCACCAGAACACATCAGTCCATTGATCCTCCTCCCCCTGCAGATGCAAATTCCCTCTGCTCTTCCTTGGTGGGAAGGGAAGAGGTTTAGCAATTTGCTGCAAATTCCACATCAAGTAGAAGAAGGGAAGGGGCTTGGCAGGACCCAGGGGGTTGCTCTGTGCTTGGTCTCCAGACCTTTCTGCTCCCTCAGAGATCAGGGCACTGTAGGAGTTTCCTTCAGGAGGTACACCAGGATGGAAATGTGGGCAGTGGCAAAGGCTTGGTGTCTGATGGAATAGAAAAGGACAAAACCAGCCTGGACAGGCTGTGTCAGTGGTTTAGAGCTGCTGAAGAGCAGCAGTTGCCCTGAAGTTCCCATCTTCTCCAGGTGATGCTGTGGAGGAATATGGCACCTAAAGGCCTCACAGGCTGGAGCTTGTTTGGGGCATGGAAAATCTCCTGCTGGGCCTGCTGTGGTGCAGCCACTGAGGGGTCTGCAAAACCCTGAAACCAAACACCAGTGCCAGACAAATAATGGAAATAAACCAACTGGGGAGGGATAGATTGGATATCAGGGAGGAATTCTTTACTGTGAGGGTGGTGAGGCACAGGCTGCACAGAGAAGCTGTGGCTGTCCCATCCCTGGAAGTGTTCCAGTCCAGGTTGGATGGATCTCTGAAGCAGCCTGGGCTAGTGGAAGGTGTCCCTGCCCCATGGCAGGGGTTGGAACAAGATGGTCTCTAAGCTCCCTTCTGCCCCAATCCACTCTATTCTGTGAGCCTGTGATAAATGACAGGGAACAGTCAGGTCCTTTTGGTTGCTGTCACTCATCTCCTTCAAACATCATGCTTTTGGCAACTCTGTGTGAAAATTCCCTGGATTTGCCTAAACCTTAGGAAAAACATCAGGTGTTTTGTAGCAACAACCAAGACTTCCGCCCCCTCACCTGTGCCCTCCCTAGAGGAGGAAGAGGTCAGGAAGGTAACCATGGTTATGTTGTCAGCTTCTACCCTGAAAGAGGTGGGGATGGTGTGTCCTGGCCTCTGTCAGGGCAGGAACAGCCTGGCCAAGCCTTGAAGGACATGTTGAAACACCCCCAGTGAGAGATGAGGAGAGAGCAGGGCACAAAGCTGATGTAGGGCTGGCAAAGCTGCATTGATTAGGCCAAGCCAGAAACCTCAAGTCACTTTTTTTTTTCTTTAATCTCAGAAGTTTTGAGGCTTGATATTGAAATTTGTAGTGTCTGAGTCAGGAGTTTGTATCTCTTGAGGTTTGCTATAGTGGAACTGTTCCATTTTAAAGAATATATTATTTAAAAGTGGAATTGTTTGTGTATTAATTAAAGATGAGTGTCTGCAGCACTGATATAAGCATGAACCCATTTCTAATAATCAGAGTGAGTTGGTTTCTGTTGTTGTGGTTTTAAATCTGTTTTCACAGGCACTGGGGGCCTTCCAGCACAGAATGTGCTGGAAAGAGGGTCAGTAGATGGGCTGGATGGTGCTGCTCTCTCTGCCCCAGCTTTGGACATCAGAAACAGACCAATGTGGAACCTTTTGATCTTCTGAGGCAGCAAAACCAAAACCAAACCAGTCCTTGATAACTGGATTATTTCCCAGTGCCTGTCCAAGTGTGCCTACCACACTGCATGAAGCACTCATGACACAAAATACCTTTGGGGAGCCTGGGTTTTAATCTATGGTTATTAACCAGAATCAAGGAATCAATTATAAACCATGTTATAATTTACTTTTTCTTGTTGTTTTTCTATTTTCTTTTCAATTTTTGAAAAGTGTACAGCCTTGGTAAAATGAAGGTCCTCATCAGCAGCTGTTTTGCTCTGCAGAGCCACTGCTGTGGGTCTTCACTGCCTAGGAAAGTGAAAGTAGCTGCAGACACAAAATTATTATTTTTAGAAATTACTGCATGTTTTTCAAAGCCTGGTAATAAGTCTTAGGGCAGAGTCTTGAATCTGGAAGGAAATAGAAGCACCTAACCAGGGCTTTATTTAAAATACCTGAGTGGTGTTTAGCCTGAGATGGGGACCACACACACCGAGGGCAGTGAGGAACTGGCTGCGGGAGAAGCTGTGGCTGCCCCATCCTTGGAAGAGTCCAGGGCCAGGTGGGACAGGGCTTGGAGTGACCTGGGATAGTGGAAGGTGTCCCTGCCCTGACAGGGGGGTTGGAATGGAATAATCTTTGCAGGTCCCTTCCAACCCAAACCATTCTGTGGTTCTGTGATTCTGTGATCTGAGTGTAGCTTTTCTCTCCCCTCTGCCCTTCCAGTGCTCCTGTGGGATGTTGCATTAGGTTGTTTGGGCAGATCTTCTGTGACAGGTAGGCATGAAGTGTTTTCCTGGTATCTACAGACCAAAAGTTGTTGTTTCAAAAGCTCTCTCTTTTCCTCTTGTGTGAGAAACATGAGACATACCCAATTTACTGTTTTATATCATTATTAATACAGATGCAGCAGTGATGTGATGTGATGTGATGTGATGGAGCACAGTGCACACCTGAAATGTAGAAAATGTTAATCTTTTAATTTAGTGCATTCAAAGTGATGATTCCTCTTCAGCAGGTAGGAGTGAATCCACTGTAAAATAACCAGCAGCCTGGTGGTTGAACAAGCCTGCTGAGGACAAAGGACAGATTTCCAGTCCATAGCTTGAATATTCAGAATTTAGTCCTGAAGTGAGATGAAACAAAGCCCATTTTTCTTCAGATAATCTCTTTTACTACACTAGGAAATTAAAAAAAAAAAAAGGGATGGTGTGCTGTAGCTATTTTGAGATCAGTTTTCTGGTCCTTGTTATTTGTGTTCCTAAGTGGAGTGGCTGGTTGGACTGATGGGAAGTGCTCGGCTGAGGATGTGTCCCCAGGCTCTGTGCCAGCAGTGCAGCAGCCAGGGTGGGGTGACAGGACAAGGCCATGGCCACTGGGACCTCTGCCTGAGCTTCCACAGCCCCAGTCTGTGAAAGGAGCTCCTCAAAACATCCAGGGGAAGTTTAGGATAAACATGGCACTTGGCAGTGTGAGGTGGGATCCAGCAGACACTGAGAGCAGACTAACTGAGAAGTGGATGTCATTGGACAAATTAGGAGATAATTACCTTTTTCCCCTTAAAAAGATAGTGTTTCCTGGTATTAATTTCTCCTTTTAGCTTTTCTTTTACTGACTCAGATAAAATTATTCATATTTTATTGTTTTTATCATATCATGAGAGAGCAGAAAATTGTTTTCTCAATTAACACAATTGATAGTGTTATCACTTTAGCTGTATTAATCTTTCAAATGAACCTTACTGACTCTTTCTATGAGGTGACTCTGGGTCCATGGACATCTTTGCTTCATTTTGCCATTTATCCCCTGCCATTAATCTGCTTTTACAAATAATTGCTACACTTGTCTGTGGGCCATCACTTTGGAAATAATGTCTGACTTCTTGTGCTCTCTTGTCAAGTACATTAAAGCATCCCTGCCACAGTAACTTCCACAAAGGATTTTTGACAGCATCTGAGAATAGTTCAGTTTCTGGGATTCCTGTGGCACTCACTACACACTGCTGTTTCCCATCCTAAATAGCTTTTGTCATTGAGCTACAGCATGCTTTTTGTTTTTTCAGATTTTTTTTTAACGGTTAGCATTAATATTTCCTTCATTTGCCTGCAAATTTACAAAAATCTATTCCTCACTTCATGCCAGTTTGGCTGTCATACATAAATAGGGTACATCCACTTTTAGCTGGCTAATATAAGCACAGTGATTGTTTTCTTGTTAATTTAGAGTAATTGCTAATTAAGATTCCTTACTAGTTTAGATTCCTTCTAACTTAGATTAAGGACTTAAGATTTTGCCACTATGTACCCATATTTGCCTAAGCCCCATGGAAGAGGACACAATAATTTGCTACACCTCCCACTTGTAGCTTCCCAAAACGTTTTAGGGGTTCCCAGGATCTTGGAAGCAATGAGGATTGGTACAAGCATGGATCACTTCTGTTTCTATTAAAAGAATATTTTATAGTCCCTGTTGCTGACTCGTTAACTTTTAGGAGCTGCGAATCAGAAGATTTATGACCTTTATCAGGCCTTTAATACTGTGATACCTTATAAAACACAAGTGTAAATAAAACCAACAGAGCTGGCAGTTCAAATCTTGGTTCCTGAAATAATGCATCTGTGAAAATGCACATCCCCTACACTTGCTAGGCTTTGCCTATTAGTATGAAAGTTATCCCTCTCCACATTTTTTTACTCAATATTTAGACACTAGATGTTGATTTGGATTATGGTTTTTCTTGACTTGGAATGATGAGAGGACTAATTTTTCTGCACTGTTAATTTCACACTTTTCTGTCTTACACACTTGAAAAGTGAGATTGATTCTGGAATAAAACTTCATTTTGGGGGGCACTGTTAATTCCTGTCTAATCAGGATGATGAACATCTTTTAAAGCCATAATCGAATATTAACCCCCTGCATTATATGTCACTAACAATTTTTGTGTAAATCAAGTAGAGTTGTTTTTTATCTTCTTATAGCTGAAACTTATTCATAGTTCACCAGACATGATTTAAAATAATAAGGAAATTTTGCGTACCTACTTGGAAGTTAGACATTAATTTCCTTTTATTTTTGTTGCAAATTTTCAAGAAATAATGTGCTGTCTCTGCTTAAAGCTGAAGTAAAGTGTTTCTTTTTCAGCAGCTGGTGAGGATAGTCTGTCACAACATTAACATTTGCAAGCATGTAAACAACTTATATCAAATGAAGCAGCAAAATTTTCCACGTCCAGGTGGACCAGAGAGGGCTCTCTCCTGTCCCAAGGCTGAGTGTGATTTGTCTGGCAAACCTGCACCTTTGCTTTTAGGCAGATTAGAAAACCCAGTGTCTGCACTTCTCTCTGGGTTTAGCATACACAGAAGTTGAAATTTCCTATTTAAGGCTACGTTATTTGTATGCTTGGACATAGCCAAATATTGTCCTTGTGAGCCACCTGATACTGACTTGGGTGGGAGATTCTGCTGTGGCTCAAAAGAGGAACATGCCCTTAAACTCTCTGATATTTGCATCAAACCCAAATTGTGCTGACAGGCCCCAGAGGTGCTTTTCCATTTGTGTCACTGCAGCCACCCACATGGTTCAAATGCTGCAGCCACAGAGGAGCTGTGAGGTGTGCAGGCTGGGGCACAGAAAAGCATCAGGACCCTTCTGAAGGCCAGGTGGAACCTGGATCAAGACCTGTGGCTGTGGTAGAATGGACAGGATGATCCTGATTATCTCCCAGATTCATGCTTTAGTCCATCCTTTTGTACAAGATGGTCTTTTCAGACTGTCCAGGCTGTGGTACTAGAGTACTTGATCCAAACCTAAATGATTGCTCTGCTGTCTGGAACAGTGAATTAAAAAAAAAAAAATTATTCAGCCTTTTTTTTTTTTAATGAAAAAAAAAAGACAATGTGGCTGCTGAACTTTAAATAGTTAATGATGCTTGGAGCCATATGCCTGGGTGACTTTTTGTTCTCTCCCATGTCTAGAGTAGCAGTGTGCCTTCATGGTTCAATCCCCTTCAGTAAAATCTTTCTTTTTCCTTTTTTTCCCAAAGCTAGAAGGGCAGTAGGGAGAGGTTGTGAGTGGATCAGGTGTACATGGGTGTACCTGGCCACACAGGTCTGTTATTGACAAGACTGCCTGTCTTCAAGATACAGAAGAGAGAGCAAATGGATAAAATAAAGAAATAATTTTTGTTTCTCATTTAGTCTCCCTCCAAGTTGGACTTTTGAGGGGAAAAATTTAGAGCTTCACAGATCAGCCCCTGCCCCTCCTCTTCCCTTCATGAGGATGTTAAAGACCCCAGTGAGGTCTCCCCTCAGTCTCCTCTTCTCCAGGCTGAACAGACCAAGTGACCTCAGCTGCTCCTCAAAGGCTTCTCCTGCAGACCCTTCACCACCCTCATGACCTCCTCTGGACACTCTCCAACTGCTCAGTGCCTTTTTCCTGTTGTGGTCCCATGTAAATAATGATGTGCTTGGATAAATTTAGTCATGACCTAGATCATGGTATGATGCTTTATGGAATGGTATCCTGAAATGCCCTGGGAAGTGTCAGGGCAAGATTGAAGATGGGAAGATGGATCCTGTGTATGAACACAAATATCTTCACATTTTCTAGCAGCAGGCGGGATCTATTGCAAACTCTCTTCTTTTGTTTTTCAGGCACTTAACTGGACATGAGTGGGATGGCATCAGACCACAACAATTCTTCCCAGGAAGAATACATCCCACACTACCTCCAAAAGGAAGACCCCTTTGCATCAAAGCTCTCTAGAGAAGCTGACATCATAGCTGGCTTTTATTTGACAATAATTGGTAACGATTTTATAACTGGTCTTTGAAATATGACTGTGCTGCTGCATCCTTGCAGCTCTCAGAAAGGAGGCAGAAACTGCTGTTCATTAGATGTGTAATTACACATTTTTTCATACTAGAAAGAAAAATTTGGGAGGGAGGAGGGATAATGTGTTAGAAATATGGTGTCAACAGTTAAAATCAACAGATAATGCTGCTGCAGGTAGCCAAAAGTGACAAGCAGTAGATGTTCCAGCAAAAAGTGAATAAATACTCATTGTTTTTAATAACTGATAGGTTGCTACTCTGCAGTTTAATTTGTCCTTGGGCAGAATAGGATTTCCCTCACTATGCATTGTGGGTTTTATGGCTTGTTTTCACAGCCTGAACACTCTCAGATGTGTTCATGTGACCCTTGCTCAGCTCCTGGCATCATCTGTCCTCTCTTACACATCGTATTGAGCAATATTTTCTGCCTAGCACCCTCCCCATCCTTTTGTGTTGGAGTCTTTTACAAGGTTCAAAGTGACCTTGAAAGCAGAATAAATACAATTTTCTATTGATTAGTGCACACCCATGATAGCTGGGTCTGATTTCTCTTTAAAGCATTCACATGCCAGGGAGTTATCATTCAGCAGGATAATGCTGGTTTCTATTTCTTCTGGGGATAAACTGGGCCTTTTGCTTGATAATTTGCCTTCTTTACTTCGTGGAGGAGGGCAGAGTTATGTCTTTTTGTGTCCATATTTACCTCAACACCTGAGGGAATAGCATGAAGCTGAGTAAGGGAGGTTTAGGTTGGATGTCAGGAAAAGTTTCTTCACTCAGAGGGTGGCTGGGCACTGGAACAGCTCCCCAGGGCAGTGGTCACAGCACCAGCCTGACAGAGCTCAAGAAGTGTTTGGGCAAAGCTCTCAGGCACAGGGTGGGATTCTTGGAATTGTCCTCTGCAGGGTCAGGAGCTGGACTTCTGTGACACATGTGGGTCCTTTGCAACTCAGGATATTCCATATTCCATATTCCATATTCCTTTCCTTTCCTTTCCTTTCCTTTCCTTTCCTTTCCTTTCCTTTCCTTTCCTTTCCTTTCCTTTCCTTTCCTTTCCTTTCCTTTCCTTTCCTTTCCTTTCCTTTCCTTTCCTTTCCTTTCCTTTCCTTTCCTTTCCTTTCCTTTCCTTTCCTTTCCTTTCCTTTCCTTTCCTTTCCTTTCCTTTCCTTTCCTTTCCTTTCCTTTCCTTTCCTTTNAGTTCCTTTATGCTTTATGGTCTTAGCTCATGCAGTTTCTCACAGCACAGCAGCTATTTTCTCACTAAAACTGATCTGAGGACTGTTCTGCAAAAAACCTGGGCTCCAGGTGTCAGATGTCTGAAGACAAGGCTGAATAGAGGGTGTACAGTGATTCCTCGACATTAATTTCAGTTTTGATGCATTGTCCTATTCAATGAGTTGTGCACAAAACACCAAGATCTGTCAGTCAGTCCTACCTTTGTGTTTCTCATTCTCTGCTTTACATCTCCCCCCTCCTACTCTGTCTTGCTGCTTTTCCTCTGACTGATCTAAATGTAATCTTTTCCATAGTAGAGGTAGAAAGAGCTTTTATTATTATTTCCCTTCTATTTATGTTTCTGTTTATTTCTCATTTCTCTTCTTCTTGTGTCTTTATTGAAAAAAGAATTCAGAGCAGCAGAGGTGACAGCTGAAGCTGTATCTCACTGCTGTTCTTGGTGTTCATACCCTGTTTTGTAGGTATCCTCACTTTTCACGTATGTATTTTTTTTTCCGTTGCTCTGCAGACAGAATTCTTCACTGAACTGTACAAAACAACCCCTGCTTTGGGTCTTTTTTTCACTTGGTTAAGTAAACTCAGCTTTAATGCCAGGAAATATGTCTGATGGATGAATTCTCCCAATATGCATTGTGCTGCCTTGTTCTATTCACTGTATTTAGTGTAGATTTATCCTGTTCCAAAAATTATCCGTCAGGTGTGAAACATCTTTGAAAACACAGGCATAATCAAATTAAGGCAAGGAACAAGAATCAAAAATTTCCAGTGAAAAGCCAAATGCCAAGCATAAAGGCACAGATTTTGTGAGCAATGTGAAGAAACTGAAATTATAATTTTGAAAGGTCTCATAATTATTTTAATATCGGACTTGTGAACTCATCATCTCCAGTGGCCTGGGTGAGGGTAGCTCTGCTGTACCTGTATGTTTCTGTACACATCGTATCCCACAGTTAGCTCTAAATTAACTTAATTTTTGAACTGTGTGTTTTGCATTGCATTTTACTTGGTTAATTGCTTTTCCCTTGTGTGCATGACAAAGTTCACTAGTGGCTTTCATTAGAGCTAATTATGGTCTTCCCTATCCATATAAGTGCTGTATTTGCATATTCCTGGATCTATAGAAAAAGGACATTAGGAAAAAAAATCTTCACTGAAAGAATGGTTGAGCACAGGAATGGGCTGCCCAGGGAATGGTGAAATCTTTAGCTCTATAAGTGTTCAGAAAATGAGTGGAGGTGGCACTTTGTGGTGTGGTTTGGTGGGCATGGTCAAAAAGTTCAGTCAAAAGTTGGACTTGATTATCTTGGAGGTCTTTTCCAACCTAAATGATTTTATGTTTCCATGTCTGTGGTTTTTTGTTATGGCTTGTGATTCAGACTAAACCTGTCACGTTTTCCCACTGAACTGCATTCCCTGCTCCTTTGCAAAACGTTGTGGCCCCTCCTGAGGATGGGCTGTGGGCACACCCTGACAGCAGGGACAGGGAAGAAGGAGGTGAGAAGCTAGGGCTGCTTTCTGCATCTTTTTGCACTTGAGCTGTGTAAGGTGCAAGTGAGTTTAAAATTTCTTTCAAAAAGGGGAAGAAGCTGAACAGTGAGTGAACAAGGCTGGATCTTATCAGGAAACCCTGCAGAGGTTTTAGGGTCAGACTGGTTGTACAGCTGAAGTATTGCAGTTTGAAATAGAAAAATAATTGGTTTTTTTGTCTTTGAAGAAAATCAGGAGTCTTGACTAGTCTGATAAATTCTATGTGAGTGCATGATCCTGTGTCCTGAATAGTTCATTTCCATGTGTAGCTTTCTAATTGTCTAGAAAAAAAAAATCAGACTATGCACATGGTTATGAGAATCCAGTTCTTTTGTCTTTTTCACTTCTCCCACCAGCTTTTTCATCACTGCCTTGATTGATTCACTGTACAGCCAGGCAGGGTGACAAACTACTGAGCAGGGACCTGCTGGCTGTCAGCTCCTCTGAACCCCCTTGGCAAGTCACTATTGATTTACAAACTGCTGTGCACACTTCCTCAGCCTGTTATGAAACAACTTAATTGAAAACAAAATCCTGAACTGTCTTTTTTTTCCCCCCTTATTTTTAAATTTTATTTTCTCTGATGGTTTAGTGCTGCTGTCAGGTGGGAGAAGTGGAAGTTTATTTCTCCAGTTGGCTGCCTGTAAACACTTTCCCCTCTTGCTGCAGGCTGTGTGTCTCAGCCTGGCTCTGTCTCTGCAGGTGCCACTTTTTTAGTTATCACATCCTTGGCTCTTTGTTTATATAGATGTAATAGTGCCACGGTGCCATGGACAGTTCTCCTGGAAAAGAGCCTCTTTTCTATACCTGAAAAGTATTTTTCTGAAAAGTATTTTCCCCTGTTTCCAGCCTACCAGAGCTGGGAGCCTGCTCCAGCAAGGGCTTCAGCTGACTGCTGGGCAAGTCATTTCACAGCAGGAGAAATGGAGCATTAGATGCCTCACCTAAGGAGATTATAGTTTTGATCACCAAGGAGTTAAAAAACAATTCAGATAAGCAATTTTCATATGCAGGCATAGACAAAAGGCAACACCAATGATCAATGGACCCCTTCCAGCCATGGGATTAGGAGATCAGTGGGCTGGGGCTCTCTGAAACATTGATATTAATATTGAGCAGTGGTTTCAGAGCAGCTTGGCAACTTCAGAGCTACTTGGCTGATAGAGATGTCTCTCTAGACTGCCAGTCAGTTGAAAAAGATTCAGGAAAATGTCAAATGCTTTCAGAAGGCATTTCAAACTGGATGCTGGCACTCTAGTTATCCTAAGTGACATGGAGAAGAAAATGGCATTAAGAGACAAAAGGATTAAAATATATGTAAAATGCTCTCAGCATTGAGGTTCATTCACTCAGCTGCAAGGAAGAAAATTACTCATATGAATACCTCTATCTGGTTATAATTCAGATTAAATTTGCAGAGCCATAAAAGTAGGTTGTTCTTAGAATTTAGTTCACCCAGGGTAAATCAAATTTGATGAGAAAACCTAAGATCAATAATAAGCCAGCTTCTGTCCTTCCATTTATTTTGTAAAATAATATGGAAAACAATACTGTCAATATAAAAATAAAAAGTTTCCAATAAGTTTGGCATTTAATACAGAAAAATTCAAAATCAAAATATTTTTCTCCTGATTTTGGTAAACTTTTGGTTCCTCAGTCACTCATATTTCTTGATAAATAATTTGGTTTTAACATCTGGGAACCATTTTTCTCTCTGCCTCATGGATGCTCTCAGGTTGGGTTTCCTGATTTTGTGGGGACAAGGCACCCTTGCAAGGGGATCATGCCATTGATGTACCAGAGTAAATAACAAAATACCCATTTAAATACCAGATTATTTATTACTGAATTACCAAATGAATCACTAAATAATTAAATACCCGTTTAATTACCAAACCTCATTTCCTGAGGTCTGGCCTGCCAGAAGGCTGGGATGAAAATTTTGTGGTGTTCAAAGATGCAGGATTTGGAGGGGGCAGCATTGCTGGGAGGCTGGAGGGTGCTGGGGCTGCTGGAAGCAGAGGTTGCCCCAGCAGAGCCCTGTGTACAAGGCAGCACAAAGGGTGGCTTTGATGGTTTGTCAGCAGAGGAAAGCTGGGTTATTCATGGCTTTTTTTGGAGCAGAGTGGTGAGTCAGCCTCAGCAGGCAGCCAAGCGCTCAGGACAACCCTCAGAGTGGGACAGGGAGGAAACAGGCAGAGAAAAAGCAGTGGAGATGAAGACAGGGTGGGGATAAAGACAGGAGGAGCCACTCCCAGTTACTGCAATGGACAGTGGGCTCCTTGAGGGGAATAAATTCAGAATCATGGAATCACAGAATGGTTTGGGTGGGATGAACCTTAAAGATCTTCTCATTCCAGCTCTCATCACGTGGTTCCAACCCCCAAAGCTTAAACTTTAATTACTGCTTTAGGTAGTGAGAAATAAAGGTGTCAAACCTAAAATACTTATGGCAAACACTCTTCCTCAGCCTTTAAACCTAAAATACTCATGGCAAACACCCTTCCTCACCCTTTAAACCTAAAATACTTATGGCAAACACCCTTCCTCACCCTTTCCTGGGCTGAACTTCTCTCCAACATTTCCCTCTGTTGTGGGTCCCTTTTGTGAGGCAATGGCAGCACAGGCACTCTTTGCTCTTCACTCTTTTCTTCTGCATTTCCCTCCTTCTCTCGTGTCTCCCCTGACCTCGTGTGAGGTCCCTTTGGGTTTTTCACCTTCTTGCTCCATGAGAGGGATGTTCTGTGCTGTCCTGTGTTTCCACAACAAAACATTCACTCTGACCTTCAGCTCTTTAAAACATGTATTAGTGAAGAAAAATTTTCTTTAAGGGGACTGGAAACCCTACAATTTTCTGTACTGGTGTAATTAATTTCATGGCAGATGAACCACTTGCAGTGCTGGTACCTGCAGGTCCTTGGGTGATGATGTGGAAAAAACCATGGCAGCCAATATGAGAAAGATCCCATGCACTAAATTCCCCCTGGAAGTTAAAATCATATTAATCAAATTTATTTTATAATTTTTCTTTCTTATGATAGAAATAAATTTTTATTAAGATTTAAGATTTGATGTTAATATATTATTTTAAATTAAACTGGAAATTTGTCCCTCAACATCTGAAAGCTGGAATTGGTCAGATTCTGGTTCCTGTGATCACAGAGAGCTGAATTTCATTCTCGTGGCTGCACAAACGATGGAGTGAGAACTGTGCTGGTCAGAGCAGAGGGATTCTGGGGTTTCTCTTGTGAGCACTCAGGCGATGCCTGTGCAGGCTCAGGTGGTGAAAGCAGTGCCCTGCTGCAGGGGGAGAGCAGCGTTTGCTGTGGGAGGGACGTGTCTGCAGCAGAGTCTCTGTGAGCTGCACAGTGACAATGAGGGGATCACGTCCCAGCATAAAATCCCCAGCCTTGGGGACCACAGGTTCAGGCTGCAAATATCAGGGAATTTCACAAAGAAGATGGAGTATTGCTGGCTTTGAGGGTGATTCTGATTTGAATGTTATTCTATTTTCCATTATTACAGGGATCCTTTCAACTCTGGGAAATGGGTATGTTATTTTTATGTCCTCAAAGCGAAAAAAGAAGCTGAGACCTGCTGAGATAATGACTGTTAATTTAGCAGTGTGTGATCTGGGCATTTCAGGTAATTTCATGTTTTTGTTTTCCCTCATTTTTACTATCTCACCATTCTGCCTGGCAGCAGCAAGAGACATTCCTCTGGAAGTCATGGGAGCACCAAATGCCTTCTGCTGCAGATATTTCTGCTCTATTATTTGCATGTAAATAATAAGGGAGGATGGAAAACAGCATTCCTGAGCAACTTGATGGGAAGAAATGAACAGTACAGAGGAAAAATTAGGGCTGATTTTATCAAACAGGCAGAGCTCCTGTTCACCCCAGCGCTGGGCAGGTCTCCAAAGGCAGCTTCCATGTGTACCCTGGTACAATAACCACAAAAGAGGTCAGTATTACAGGTGCAGAAAATTATGTTTTCTTGCCAGATGGTGAAATAGAAAGGATGCAAAGGCCTCAAAAATACACATTTAGCCAAATAATTGGAAAATGCCAGTAGCCAAATAATTGGAAAATACCAGTGGCCATCAGCCCATCAAAGCTAACATTTTTCTCTCTAGTGGCCATCCTCCTTTGTCTCTGGATCAGAAAAAAATAAACATTTGTGTCAATCTGTAGAGTATGAGCCAACTGAGAGGATTTTTATTTCAACCCCACAGTCTGGATGTCCTGGCATTGGAGGAGGCAGCTTTGGAGAGGTTTACCCAGAGCTGCAGAGATGGTTGGTTTGGATCTTGACATGAAACTGGTTCAGCTGCTCATGGGTAAATACAGGGAAAGGGCTGGATGTCCTTTAGAAAAGGATGTTTTGGATGGCAGACAATCCAATGGGTATCAGGACCCAGCTGACCATGGGATCTCCCCAGTGCCATATAAATGGAATTATATTCCCATGCTTGCAGGATCATCTGTCCCCTGTGTTGTATACACTGAGACCTCTGCCCCCAGCTCCAGTGCACCCTTTTCCTGCCCTTGTCTCTGCCAGATGCTTTTGCCCACGTGTAAATGCCAAAACCATCACTGAACAATATAAAATGATGGCTCCCAGCCTCCCCAGACTGATGCTTTTTTGAGCTTTCACAGCACAAGACCAAAGATCTGCTCATCCCTGCAGATTCCAGTGGTTTTGGTCAGTAAACATGGATTTCTGAAGGAAATACTAATGCACTAGAAGAAAGATGTTGGTACAAATAGAGAAATCCCAGTGATTTCTTTGGCATTTCTGTCATGGACACACTACTTCCATCTCTCATCTTAAGGAGTTAAGGAAAAACCCCAGACTGGCTTTTCCCTCCTCTGTGATATTCTCATTTTCTTTGTGTTTTAAGAATCTGTATTATAAGGCTCGTATTAGTCACTCCAATGAGAAGGAGTGTTTCAGGAGAATTTCCCCAGATTTATATTCTGAATTTTGCCCACTGAAACTGTGTCTTCCCCATTCCTGGAAGTGTCCAAGCCAGGTTGGAAGGGATTTGGAGCAACCTGGGCTAGTGGAAGGTGTCCCTGCCCATGGCAGAGGGGTTGGAATGAGATGGTCTTTAAGATCTCTTCCAATCCAAAATATCCTCTGATTCTGTGATTGGATGAATTTTAACAGGTATCTCCTAACCATAAAAACTGTGTGTCCCCGCCACCGAAACTACAGCTTGTTTGGGACCCCTCTTAGTGTGAGGGCTGGAGATGTCTCTGTTCTGTCACCAGTGCACCACATGGTCACCTTGCTTTCTTCCATGGGAATCTCAATCTGTCTGGGTTTTAAATTTTGGAATTAAAAATAGTGATTGCCAGAGCCATGCTTGGCTTTCTCTGTTCTCTATTTTTTTTTTTAAATTAATGAAAGGTGCTAAGTTGAGAAATGTGATGAATTCTGTCTGCTGGACAAACTAGACAGAAGATAGAAATTTGTTTTCACAAAATCTTCATATTTCACACCCTTGTCTTAACAACTTTTTGAAGAAAAAAATTTTGCTTCCTGCAGACTTCCACAGGGTGGCACCAGCCCCTTGTTCAAAGCTGCATCAGGCTCATTTTGCACTGACACCGTGCTCTGGGCTGCTCACAGCCCTGCTGCTGCTAAAGAGAAATTTGATTTTGTGCAAAGAAATGTGTCGGCCTTTAAAGCTGTCAGTCACTTATATACCTAAAGTTGCTGACTTGATTGTTAGCACATAACCTAGATCTTGCCATATTTAATATTTTTCTTGAAATCTTAATCTCTGCGGTCAGCTTTTGCCTGAAAAATTAAAAGTGCATTTATCCTGCTTGGAGAAAAGCACATCATACATTGACCTGAGCACACCCTGCAGGTCCAGGCAGAACTTTCCTTACAGGCTTAGGCTGAAGGAAAGTAATAAAAAAATACCTTTTCTAAAAATGCATCTGATTTTGAAGGGTTTTCAGACCTGATGATTTGGCATAGAAGATTGAGCAAAGATAATTTTCTGCAAGATTTGGTTTCAGAAGAAATGCTTTAATTTTCTGTTAAGAATGAAAAGAGAATGCATGGTTTTACATCAGTTCAGTGTGAAATGGAATGGTTTTAGGGAAAATATTTTCCTACAGATCACTTCAACAGAACAGAGATTTTTGTCTTGGTTTCTATGAATAGATTACCTTGTGGGAAATACGGTTTGCAAGATCATTTTTGCCCTCTTCATAAGCCAATTCACTGAGCTTCTATGACATTACAGACACTGTGGTCAGCCAGGAAACTGCACCAGGGAAGCTGAGATGTTTTCAAATCCTTGAGGTGCCCTGGCTGCTCCTGTGCAGGAAGGAATACAGTCACAGGGATGTGGAGTTCAGTATTTAATGTTGTTTGAATGTTGCAGTTGGAATGGTCAGGCCTGGGAGAATTTAAGATCAGGCTGGTAAGTAAAACTGAAGTATTTGGAAAATAGATGTCCCTAGATTATAAATTTTTGAGTTTTCTCTTCCATTAAAGTTAATTTATTTTTTTTTTGCCTAATTAAGACCAAGAAAAGGGTAATAATTAGGAGAAAACAGAGATTTCCAACTAGATAATTAAAATTTTCAAACCTTCTCTTTGTCACAATACTTACAAAGAACATGAAAAATGTAAACCTGCTTTAAGGTGAGAATGGAATTTCGTTTGACCAAACTTCACTTCTTCCACAATGAAGCACTCACTTTTACCTGTGGAGGAACGAGCTAAAATGCCACTAAGAGAAAGCCTCAGAAAGAGTTACACGTTTCCCATCTCTCTGGGGAAGCTTAGAATGTTTTGATATCTGTGTGCAGTGACTTGCTGGGAGGCACCAAAGAAATGTGTGGAGCTGAAACCACTTCTGCAGCTCAAGTCCATACCTGTCCTTCCCACCTAACACTTTACCCCACTGTGTATCCCACTGCTGGGCCTTGGCAGGTTTGAAAAAGTCCTTTTTGAAGGCAAATTTCTTTACCTTGTGCTTGAAGACACCCAACTGGCTACAGGGAGGTAGACTAAGTAGACCAGTGCTTGTTTCAAGCTCTGACTCACCATCACCCATCCTGTTTAGGTATTGTGGACTTCACACATACTCTGAAGGTTTCATAATGAGAAGAGCCTGCCCATGATCAGTTCCAGTTCTGGTTCCTGTGGTTTATAGTAAAGCACCTATTTCCAGCACTTCTGCAGGCTTGCCTCATCCCACCTCATCATTGGTGCCATGGGATCCAGCTACAGCTGTCTAAGGCTCAGTCCTGTGCATGGAGTGCTCAGAGCCATGGGATCACAGAATGCTTTGGGTTGGAAGGGACCTTGAAGACCATCTTGTTCCAACCCCTGCCATGGACAGGACGCCTTCCAGGGTGCCAGGGTGCTCCAAGCCTCTTCCACCTGGCCTTGAACACTTCCAGGGATGCAACATCCACAGCTTCTCTGGGCAACCCATGACAGTGACCCACCACCCTCACAGTAAAGGTTTTCTTCCTAATATCCCATCTAAATTTACCCTCCAGCCTAAAGTCATCACCTACTCTGCCTGAAGCTCTTTCTCCACATTGCAGAGCACTTTTATGAGTATTAGTTTTTGCAAGGGAGAGGGTTTGCCTTTCTGATTAAGGGAGATTTTCTCAAGCATGGATTTTATCAGTGGGCTGACATTCTCTTCTCCTTTTGCAGTTGTAGGCAAACCCTTCAGCATCATCTCCTTCTTCTGCCACCGCTGGATGTTTGGGTGGATAGGCTGCCGCTGGTATGGGTGGGCTGGTTTCTTCTTTGGCTGTGGGAGCCTCATCACCATGACAGCTGTCAGCCTGGACAGGTACCTGAAAATCTGCCACTTGTCCTATGGTAAGACAAATATGTGTCTGTATGTAGATAACTGTATTATCTATGGCTGTAGAAAAGCTGTAGTAAGTGCTATAGTTTACTACATTGAAATAATAATTAAGCTCTTCAGAATACTTTTCTTAAATATAGAGGGTAGTACACAGAGGAGAGAAATGTGTTTGCATGATCCAAGAAATCCCAGTTAAATTAATTTTGCTGAATGTAACACCTCTGATACGTGGGCAACACCTTATTGTCCCTCTGCTGTCTGCTTAAGCCATGAGTTTTTTTTTGTAACCCCTCACAGATAAATCACTTCATGTCTATCAAGGCCTATTAGCATTAACACATGCAAGTCCTCCACATATTGCAGGGTCTTACGGACCAAAACATAAAAATATTCCTTATTAAATGCCTAAATTCCTCTGCGGTGTGTGGCAAGCTATTGAAGCACCTAAGAGATTTGGAAGGGCAACAAGTCATAACGTGAAATAGTCTCTCAAATATGGAAGTGGAACCTGAGAGGATGGAATGAATTTAGCAGTGTAAGGTGTTACCACCATATCCATCAATATCTTGTGCCTCTGGAATATGATGTGTTATATGCTTAATTCTTTCCAGGTAAAGGATATTGTCACAGTTTAGAAAAGATGTTCTTCTTGCTTTGTAAGGGACTAAATCCCCATCCAAATACAGGGAATGCTCATGGCGACTTTACAAGTGATAAACACCTTGCCCATGTGACTTGAGGGGCACAACAGATTTCTTTATGATGATATAAAATATTGATCATGTGAAGTTGTCAGGAATGTTGGCAGCCTAGGAAGTGTGAGTAAGCCGCTCTGAGCAAGCAGACAAAAGCTGTGGTGCTGTGCTAAGATGTGCTGGCACAGACCTTGGTGTGTCCACAATTTTTCCCTAAATGGGAGTACAGGGGAGGTCTCATTAGCTGAGTTTTAGATACACCAATAATATTAAGCAGGATTTCAGTTATTTCTTTTGAAGTCTTATCAAAATAATTGAGTGGCAACCCAAATCACAGACAATTTTTCACAGACTTGGTGAGCTGAAGTGAATATTTCATGGCTGGCTGCATTCATGCCACCAGCTGTGGTGTTTAACATGACATCTTAGTTCATGGGAGAGAAAACTCTTCAAAGCCTTTATTCTCGAGGGCTCTGATCATGGTGGTCTATACAAAATGACAGAGAGCAATAAACAAGCATGTTCATCATGCTCAGTATAGGGGCTTAGAAAACGTTTCTCTTTTAATAGTTACGCAATTGTTGCTTTGTTTTTCCACCCCTGAACACAACAAACCACCTTTCTGTCTCTTTGCCATCATACATGGATATATCATTTGTCAGGCAATTCTCATTTTCCTTCAAGTGATCTCAACATGTAAAATCAGCTGGAAAGGGACACATCCAAACTACAGCTGTTTCTTTCCTTTGGTTTTATTTTAAATCACTCTGAAACCCTGAAGAAATCTCCTTAACATTAGTGTGAAGTGAGTGAAAAATCCCCTGTGAGTCAGAGACTAAAAATGAGTTGGAGGTTCCAAGATGGAAGGAGATGTTATTACACCATATTGCAAGTTTCTGCAAAAATGAAATATTTAAATTTGTTAGTCCTGAGTCCTACATGTTGAACATGTAGATGATGGTGAAAACCCTGCAAACTGAAACTTTTTCTAGATGAATTAGAGCTGTATGCAAGATGAGGAGAGAGACAAAATGTTCTGGTCTCCAGGAGTTCTATTTGCATTTAATTAAAAAAAAAAGGCAAGGATACATGAAAATACATATTACAGATACCTCTGACAGGATACACATGGTGATTTTCTGTACTGGAAAAGAATGAAAAAGTAAAATTAAATCTTAGATATCTTATTTCCACTGGTTTTTCAGTCACTGAGTTTGAGCTCTAGTCAGATAACATAGGAGAGAAAGAACAGGAAAAAACCTGTTGCATTAAAGAATTGAAATGCCTGGACAAGATCCCCACGACTGTTGCTGAGCTGGTTGTTTGGATTTCTTTAGTTTGGACTCTTCTCAGTTGTAATTCACCGCAAATTAAAGCAAAGATCTGAAACAAGGACAGGTGGAACATTCCGTGTGAGTGTGCCTTTGTCTTCATGAGGCACAACGTGAGCTCAGGGTCACTATGGACACCTGGAAAGAGCCAAGGTGAACATGACAGAGTTGTTGTCAAACAGTCAAAAATCCTCATATTTCACAGAATCATGGAATGGCTTGGCTAGAAGGGACTTCAAAGACCATCCAGCTCCAAAGACCACCCACAGGGACAGCTTCCAGTAGGCCAGGCTGCTCACAGCCAGATCCAGCCTGGCCTTGAACGCTTCCACGTGACATGACACATTCCATCGTGCCATCACATCTGGACACAAACTTGTAACTCTTGAATTTTCTTCCAGGTACCTGGCTTAAGAGGCATCACGCATTTATCTGCCTGGCAATAATCTGGGCCTATGCTACGTTCTGGGCTACAGTGCCTTTTGCTGGGGTGGGGAGCTACGCCCCCGAGCCCTTTGGGACCTCCTGCACTCTGGACTGGTGGCTGGCACAGGCTTCAGTGGCTGGACAGGTTTTTGTTCTCAGCATCCTTTTCTTCTGCCTCCTGTTCCCAACTGCTGTGATTGTGTTTTCCTACGTCAAAATAATTTTAAAAGTCAAGTCATCCACCAAAGAAGTTGCTCACTACGATACCAGGATTCAGAACAGCCACATACTGGAAATGAAGCTGACCAAGGTAGGCAGGAATGTTTTCCTCAGTTTGCTGTGTTGGGTCATAGAAGCAGATTTAGACACAATAACATACTCTGAAGGTGGTTTTGTAGCTTTCTCCTCTGTTACTGTCAAGATGGGGAAAAAACAGGAGTGGAAACATAATTCAGTGATTAGGGCACTTGAGTCCCTGAGATCATGATTCACTCTCAAGCTCTGCCACAGCTTTCCCCTATGACCTTACGTCATACAATCTCCCTACTCCCCACCATAAAACACCCTTTGCTTTCAGAAACAGTTGTAAATGGTAATTTAAGGTGTTTGATGTGCATAGGAATTATAACAGAAAACAAAGAGCAGATTATTGTAGCAGGGAAATAAAATTTTCAGACAGTTTATGTTCCTCTGTTAATGAAGATATAAACCAAAATTGGTCCTGTGACACTGCAATTGTTTTTGTGCAAGTAATTTATCAGTTAGGCTTAGCCATGAACTGCTGATAAAAATGCACTGAATTGCTAAAATTAATTTTCTATCTCAGACCATATCCTGTTTTCCCTTTCTGATTGAATGTGTTTTCTGTTTGGCAGTGGTGGCAGCCATGATCCTTGATATTGGTTATTGTGCCAGGAAATCTCTCAAAGCAAAAGCTTGTATTGAACAAAATCAGATTCCTCAGCTGTAAATGATTCACCAGCCTCTGTAAGACATGCCAAGAGCGAGACAAGCAGCAAGTTTTGCTTGGCTGATCAAATTTTATTACAATTTTTGTGAGTTGAACTGAGAGTTATATAACATACAGCAATAAGGGACATTATGTCTAAACATATCTGAAAATCTCAGCTACGTACCTGCACAGCCACTGCTGCCAGTGCAGCTGGTACAACTTCACTTGCCTTTAAAAAAGATGTTTCAAATTGTTACTTTTTTTGAGTGGTTATTCAGCAAATTTCCTTTGAAGAGCAATGGAAACTTTTGATTTGAGGCTGCAGTTGTTTTTTTTTGTTTTTTTTTTTGTTTTTTTTTTTTTTTTGCATATTGTAAGGATCATGTAAAAATTCAATGTTATCTCAGTTGCAACACCAGTAATTTTCCCTTCTGTCTTGGATCTATGCTGGAGAACATAATGTTGGGGTAAATACAAACATGGAAAATTAGTCTCCCTTATAACCCATTTGACTCCACAGCACAATTTATAACAAACAGGCTGTGTTTGAGATCCTTGGCTCAGCTGCACTGTTCCTTCAGTGACAGACAACAAGAAGAACAGGCTACAGGAAGGGTTATGCAATGTCCAAACCCCTCGTGCTTTCTGGTGATTTTTTTTTTTGTGATCTAATCCTGCTATTCGCCTTATTCCAAATGAGTGCACATGTGCTGCTACCAGTGTGGGTGCAGCAATAATCTGTCCATGGCAGCAGCATAAAGGCAGATGTTTTTCAGGATGCATGATGGCATGGCATCATTTGAAGTGATATCAGGCTGTGACCGAGTGCAGACAGGCTGGTTCAGGTAAAGTATACAAATCACAGATTTTGGCCCCAAACAGTTTTCCTTGATATTTATACTAAACTTTCTTGTGGTTATATTTTCTCATATTATAAGGAGGTCACTTACTAATTTACCAGGAACTCATTTATCAGAACTGAAATATTTAACATAAATTTGCTTTTCAAGGTATCTACATATTCTAATGGAGTGCAAATCCATGGTATGGGTTAGGAGAAATAAATCTAGACATTTTACTAGCATTCTCACTCTCAGTTAAATTCCCTATTTTCAAAAGATCTTTTTTCAAGAACCTTCACACTCTGCTATTATCAGTATATTATCAAAGGAGATTCTGCCTTTCGAAAGGAATCCCCTCCTTAAATAATTTGATTACAATATCAAGCTATTGTTATTTTCTGAAATATCATTTAGTTTCCTCATATTTAGCCAGACTTCACTGTATTTTTAAAGGTCTGATAGCAGACTCATTAACTGCTCTGTGTCAGGCAAGAGAAACACAGGCACGAGATAAAGAGGCAGATTTTGTTCATATTGTAAATCTATGTGAGAAAACAAGTTACCATTTTTATTTTCCATGCAGTGGAGTGTAATTCCCTTGCGTTCTGCCTAGCTCTGTGGTGCTATGCCAGTGTCTGACCCTGGTGGGTAAACCCTGCTGTCTCTTTTCTGCTCTCACAAGGTGGCAATGTTGATCTGCGCAGGGTTCCTCATCGCCTGGATCCCTTACGCCGTGGTCTCGGTCTGGTCAGCCTTTGGACGGCCAGATTCAGTCCCCATCCAGTTCTCAGTGATACCAACACTGCTTGCAAAGTCAGCAGCCATGTACAACCCCATCATCTACCAGGTCATTGATTGCAAGTTCGCCTGCTGCCGGCCAGGAGGGCTGAAGGCCAAGAGCTCTTTGAAGAAATCGAGGTAATTTCTTCTTTGGGTAGTAGGGTACCTTTAAGAACATGATGTTCCAAAAAGTACCAAACTATGATCTACCAAGGATCACAGCTCATTGAATCTTATTTCTTGGGTTTGAGCATGACCATTTTGATTTGGGTTTTTTCTTGTCATGAGAATTTGTGAAGTGACTGTAGGTGTATAAGGAGGAGCAAGAAGATAGTCCTTACTTCTAGATCCAGCTGCAACTCCATTGATATAGTTTGGAAAAAAGTCCTATTGGTTTTAGTGGGTTTTGGATCAATCCTGTCTTCCTAATGCATTTCTTTCACATCATCATATGAGTTTCCTCCAGAAGGGGTTGATGACCTCTATTGCCAGTGAAGCAAATGGAAGGGAATTGTGGTAATTCCTTCCATAATTAGCCTGTTAATACTATGTCTTTCAGCCACAGAATCAACAGGAAAACACAATAGTTCCTCAACCACCCAGCAGGTACCATTCATACCAAGAAAACCCACCTCAAACCAGACAAATCAAAGTGTAATTCTCTTATGAGAAAGTCTCCTTTTTTAATTTATAACCCTCAGGCAAAATTTGTGCTGCACACCTGTGGAATTCCTGAAAACACTAATTATGCACCTAGGAGAAAAGTTTAGTTCTGTATTATGCCAGACAAGTACTTTACTTTTGTGGTTGAATAACGAGATAATGATGGATGCTAATCTGACAGTGTAGAGTGTCACAAACACACAGCACACGTGACTGTGAAATAATAGAATTCCAGTAATTTGCTTCAAAGGCCTAAAACATATGTGCCTTGAGAGAAGCATGAAGGACCATTTTATCATTCATATTATTCCCTTATCAATTCCAGCATTTTTGGTGTTGCTCAGTGAGTCAATCTTGAGCTTCCACAGCTTCCTGTAGCAGACAATTCTATAATCTTGCACTGAGATTCATTTCATCTGCAGAACATACAGAGTTTACACATGCTGTAAATGTCTGAGGTGTTGAATTTATAGTTTGCCAAAATCCCTTGTGCAGTTTTAGTCAAATGGGACACAAATTCAAAGTAGCCTTGAGTGGGTTTTTGGTAGCTGGATTTGTGTTTAACATCTGAAGGAGGTCTCACCCAGTCCCTCAAGCTGAATGCAAGCTGGCTTCTCTAGGCCTGTGCAGTGAACAAAACGACCTGGAGGAATCACTTCCCAGAGGCAGGAATTTAATTTCCCTCTTGGTGTGAGCAAAATGACCACGGTACCTTCTCTGCCCCCAGGACATACACGATATCTGCACACAGGGACTCCACAGTGATCCACGAAACCCAGCTGGAAGCATGAGGGCTCATCTCACGTGCAGCAAACGAAAACCCGGTGACAAACGACCCTCCTGGCTCAAGTTCCTCTTTCTGTGAATGAATTAAAACGTGGTGACAGGTTTATTTTACTCCCTGTTCCTATGTACTATGTACAGTTCTTTCCATCCTGACCAAAATAGAACATTAGAGTTGGGCAAATATTCTAAGTACTCAGAGGAAGAAGAAATAGAGAAAATTTGTTTTTATCGAAAATTTTCCTTCACTTCAGATGCTTTAAAGTGCCCTTTTTTGTTCTTCTTAGCATTAACAAAAATGATAGTTTGGGCAATATTTTCCCTCAGGGGAAGGAAAGTATTCATAAAGGCTAGTTTTAGTTTACCAAAGCTAATCTCCCTAAATTCCTGCTGCAGTCACTGGAGACCTGGAGCATGAGAGAAAGGATTATTTAGAGGAAAAATCTGAGTCAGAGCTTCACTTCTCAGGGCTCTGAATTACACAGTGGGGAAACATCAGCTGGCTGGATTTCCCTGGTGAGCATCTTTCCAAATCATGAGGGCTACAAGCTTTGTTAAATCCACTTTGACTTCAGTCATTCAATATTCAGAAATATTTTGATTGTAGTAACAGCAAAGTCAGAGGTGCCACATTCACACACAGGATCACTTTATGAGATATAGAATAACAAATACTTACTCAATTGTGCATGAGAAGGGAAGGGTCTCTTGCTCAAACTGTAGATTCATTTAGGAGGTATGAATAACTTTGTAATAAAAAAGCAGAATTGAAATGAAGTCAGCCCAAGCCAAACTGAGCAAACCAATATTTCACACATTTTTATTATTCTCTGGTCAAAATTACAATGAAATATGATGGCAATAAACAGAAAGATTTTTCACTGTGTATTTTACTCATCACAATTCTCCATCAGCTCAATTAATGAGATATAAAATGGCAAAATGTTCCTCAATCCAAACTATGAAACCAGAATCAAAACTGGTGTGTTTGTGAGAAGAGTCACAGCACTGGCAACAGAGGAGTCTTTCCAAAGTGCAGCTGCAGAGTAATTTTTAAACACTAAGTCCTGGAAGGTTGAGGATCAGCAACTACTTGAGAGGATGAAGTTCTGTAAGTTCCTAATGCATTGGACAGAAAAACAATGTGTCTTGAAACGACCTGCAGAGTAAGGCAGCTGAAACAGTTGTGTTGGATAGGAGGCACAATTATTTCTATTGTCTCCTTTTCCTCCTTTAGATTTATCTTAAGGGGAGGCATTGCTACAGATCAAAAATTGGCATTTCAGTAAAAGCAGATTTTTAATGCTTAAAATAATGATTTTGGTGTTTCTATGTCATTTCTTCAAGAACGATATGACTCTATTAAAAATAAGTTAATTGCAAATCAAAGTCTCCCGCACAGATTTATGCTGACTGTTAAAAAAGCAAAGTTACAAGGGCAAAGCTTTCTTCTGAGTTGTTCCTTTAAGAAAAGAAAGCATTTGTGAAAGTTTTAATTACTTTCCTGTTTAATATTTCCTGTTTAACGTTAATTTATTCTACTGTTGTTTCAGAATTGTGTTTAACATGCATTTCCTGCCACACTGAACTGAACTCTTTGTGTAGCTGATCCGTGGTGATGTTAATATTGCTTTATGCAATAATATCATAAAGGTTTAATCTGATGTTTGTTGGCATGTCCCAGCACTCCCATTCTGCAGTTGCTATTTTATCAAATGATATTCAGACCACGTAGCAGAAGTAGAATTCTGTTGAATTTTTCCTAAAGTATTGCTTCCTCTTCTGCAATGCTTTAGCAAAAGAAGTTTGAATAAAAATGAAGAGAACTTGCCGAGGTACAAAGAGTTGCCATGTTACCTATACATGGTTTTGTGTTAATTTTTCCCCAGAAGTTGAGTTCTTCCATTTCTACAGACCTTTCGGCATAAGACCAACTCATTCCTTAATTATGGTTGCAAATTGTGTCCACAAATTGATCCAGAGCAGAAGGCATCTTTTACAATATCTGCAGACTTGGTTACGAAGACATTAACAGCCTTGTCTGCATTATCCTGCAGCTTTTATTATTTTCTTCATCCAGGCAAACTTTTGTTTGTATCTACAGGCATTTATCATAACTA
This sequence comes from Irena cyanogastra, assembly GCA_013397155.1. Lineage (NCBI taxonomy): Eukaryota > Metazoa > Chordata > Aves > Passeriformes > Irenidae > Irena > Irena cyanogastra. The sequence goes on from VWZV01010502.1 coordinate 73,063, forward strand.
AGGTGTGATGTAAATCAGACATACAGTGGCCCTATAAATGAGATTAGCTGGAGCAACACTGTTGCTGAAGTTGTAGGAATTGCTCAATACTCTGGTCAGATTTAGGGGTAGATCAACTCACAGTTTGTGAACCTTCCTCTAATTTAAACTGAGGAGGCTTTTCTCTTTATTTGTTAAAATTATGTACTTTCCTCAGAATTTCTGGTGGGTGATCCCAGAAGTGGATACACACTTGGGGTAGGGCTGAACTTTATATTTTTAAAGAGTGTAAGGTATTTTTGGATTCCACTATAGCGAATGTGCTAGATACGTGTGCTACCTAAAGAATCCAGAAGTTTAATAAACTCTAAATATGAACTTCAATAATAATGGCAAACATTTCATATGACTTAAAGATATTTATTTTCATATTATTTAAATTTTTTTTTTTTATTCAATACCATAATTATTCTTGTCTTAAAACTCAGTTTTGCCATGACAACAGTATCTTGCTCTAGAAGAAACTTCAGGACTCCAGCTTGTGCAGAGGTTAGAGACAAGTTTATGCTAAGCATGTGTTCAAGTGAAAGATGTTCCCCTGAATCCACCAGGACAGGCACATTTCAGCATGCAGTGCCTAACTTAAATGCAGAATCTGAACCTAAGAGCAAATGGATCTCCTTGGATTCAATGACAAAAGAGAACTGGAGCACTCTCTTTGTTCACCTGTATATAAAGCAGCTCACACAATTTCTGCTCTGTTTGGGATCACAGTGGTAGAGGAATGAGGGCTCTTATTATGGATTCAAATTTTCAAGGTCAGCTTTGAATTGATGTGAAGGTTGTAGCCAGATGGTTCTATAGATAATACTTTGCCACTGATGCTCAGGACAGAGTTTCTTTCTCTTCCTGTGTTGAGGCTGATAATTGATATATAAAACTGAGATATGTAAGCTTGGTCTGAGGTCATGAAAAGACAATGGATCTCTCACTTTCCTGTTCTAGAAATCTTCTAAATGTTTCACCAATTTCAAATTTATGCCATTTTGTGATCTGGGCTTTGTCAAAGCACCAACGGTATCAAACCTACTCAGTGTGATGAATGAGTAAAGAATACGACTCTGAAGAAAGATTTCTTTATTGTATTTTCAATATTTCATCCTCCTTGTTATATTAAGAAATTTCCTCTTTTTATGTATAAACATTAAACTAAATGTTTTTCAATGAAAATAGCACCATCAAGAATAATAGCTATAAATGAGGATCTTTTATTATGCAACCTTTGTGTGCATTCAGGCTGAGCTGCCTAGAGGCAAAATTCTATTTGAATTCACTGTCCATGACTTGAAGGCAGTAATTGACACAAGGCTAAGACTGCACTTAGATAATGAGGTGACCTGGACAGCAAAACTGAGAGTAAGAGAGTAATGAGAGCAATACTGTATTTTGAAGTGATAGTGAAATTATGCAAAGCATGTGGATATGGAAATTTTTTATTTGTCATTTTCAGTCATAGATGAGGAATGCCTATAAACCTTCTTCTGCAGACTTGGAAATCTGTTGACAATGAAGGAATACCAAGATTTAAAATACCTGAAGAGACTCCTGAAACAGGAGATTTAAACAAACTTTTATGATGGAAGTTGAAAAAAATTAATTACTAAAAATGTAAGTTCTGGTTGTGGGATTTTGGAAGGGAGTAGAGAGCATTTGTCCATGTAGGTGAATGCAGCTGTAGCAAATTTTGTTTCTAGACCTGTAATAAGAATGAAAGGAATCCAACCCAACAAGTGATTTGTTAAAAATATTTATCACCCACAGCACAAGACTGCTGATAGCAGAAAATTTTTAGCTTTGTGGCATTGAAAGTGAAAGAGAAAATTGACGTGTCCCCTCATACAAATAGAGTGTGATTAATGAATGACAGGCACAATGACAGTGAATTGGATTCCTTGGTGGAACTTTTCTCTTGGTGGACAATGTCTTTTAGAGCTTTTCCCACCTCCACTGTGCGGGGTGTTCTTGGTCATGAGAATAAACCTGAATAGCTGCTAAATGACCAGGCACTTATTTTGCCTGAAGTTCTACATTATTCTTTTTATGTTTGTGTTTCTACCTCTTCTTCCCACCAGGGAACTTTCAGACACATTAATCTGCTTCCCTCAGGAAAGCTGCTTTGGCATCTCTTTACTCACATTTCCCAGCTCAGGGTGTTCCCACATGAGTCTCCCCCTGGGTAAGAAGCTCTTGACAAATGATCTTCACCATAACACAAATTTCTCTTCTTCCCTCCTCTCAAGGAAGGTTTGGTTGGTTCCCTCCACATCTGCATTTTCCCAAGTTTCACAGGCCTTTGCAGGTCTCTGGGCCCAAGGAAGAACCTTTAGCAGCCTGAAGCTAGATTCTCTGGAGAGCTGCTGGTGAGCACCACCCTTATCATCACCGTGTTGACTGACACGTGTTCTGGAGCTCCTGTGCATCCCACACCGACCTTTCCTTACCCACATGCTTTGCTCTTCAGGATGCTCCTATTCTCCTTCACCTGGAGCACATTGCACACGGTGAGGGCTGGCTTTGTTACTGTCTGGGATGATCTTCACTGCCCCAGTTATGCCTGTTTCACTTTGCAGCTGGGGGAGAGGGTCTTGGACATACAAACCAGAGTAAAACCTTTTGCAATACAAGGTGTGGCTACAGATCGTCATGCTCTCATTGCTTCTGAACTTACAGGATGCTTCACTAGTTTTGAACAAAGAGCCTTTTTCAGTCACTGACTGCAGTTCTGTGTCTCAGTTGGGTAGAAAAGAAAGCCCACCTGGTTTGTTGGAGATCTATTCTGAGAAACACATTCAGTATCAATCACGTGACTGCAAGAAATGAACGAAAGTTCCTGACAGAGGTTTGGCAGGTTCCCTGAGTCAGTAAGATGCTCATTGGTCTGTATTTTGAAGACATCACCAGTAGGGGGTTTTGGGAGTAGATCTCCTAATCTTTGTGGAGTATACCTAATAAATTTGTGAAATAACAAGTAAACATTGCACTGACCAAAACCCGACATTGCACAGAGCCATTTCAGGTACAGATGGTGGATACATGTATGGTACACAATAAATTTTAAATGATAAAGAATGTTTACATTGCATCAAGCATAATCTTACATTAGTGAAAATATGAAACATTTAGAAAATATGTATATGTAGAAAATAGGTACAAAAATGGAGATGGGAAGAACTGTTTGGTTTCTAAAGGGGTTACAAAGAGGCTTAGCATCCTAAAATCAGAGGCTGGTATGAAAGTCTTGTTCTTTCTGCACAAATCTTGCAAAGCCTGTCAAGGAAGGGGTCTTACCTTAGGGTTTTGCATTCATGGAGACAGCCTGCAACACCAAAAAGTGTTTTCCTGGAGCACCTGAAAATCCTTGTTTCTGAATTACAAACCATTATCTGATCAGTGGGTGGAGAACCTGCCTGTCTGCCTGCAGTTCTGGTCCTCAAAGTTCAGGGAAGCTTTAGAGCAAGTGTAACAGGGAGGAGAAAAAAATGATAATGTATAAGCAACAGAAACTGAGGTGAGGGAGTGACAGGGTTAAGCAAAGCACTTTAAAAGATGAAAAGTCTGAGAAAATGATATCAGTCTAAAAATAACTTTGAGGAAATAATAATGTAAATGAAAGAAGGGAGTTATTCACAGTCTCAGGAGGTGACAGAATGAGAAATCAAAGCTGGAAGCTAAGGCAGGAAAAGCTGGAATGGGACTTTCTGAACTACAGGAACATTCAGGCTTTGGGAGAGTTCTGGAGGGGAGAAGTTGGGACACGATTAATTAGATACTCAGGAATAGATTATTTAATCTACTAACAAAAACTGTTAAGAATTGGCAGTATTTCTAAACAGTCATTTTTAGTCCTGATGTCTGAATTTCTGAGCATTTTCCTAATTTGAACAGTAGTAGGAGCTCACCTTAGGAGCTGTCTGTGCTGCTGAGGCAGTGAGTGCTGACCTTGCTGTACAGACAGCTGGATTGTTTACACTGGAACTGGCTTCAAAAGACCCCTCATACCCTGAAACTTCACTTCTAATGAAGTGGTTTCAAAATCCAAAGTTGGTGCAATGCAGTGTCATGTGCAGATGCAGAGTTAAACTTTGTTATGAAAGAAGTGGCTTTGCTTTCACAGTTATTAGATGAGCTTTTCAGAGAGGTATCATTCTGCAGCACTTGCAGTTCAAGCTGAAATAAAGTGCTGTAATTACTGCCATGGACAATTTTTTGGAATAAAATATTTTCAGCTGTGCTATTTAGCTTTTGAGCACATGATAATAGATCTGGAATCCCAGAGTCATTAAATTAAAATACACCAAACAACCACAGGGAAATTGCATGAGAAAATTATCTTCAGAAAAACATATATTAGTGGTTTGTGATCTACATTTTCATTCTTCGGAATTATATTTCTAGTAGAGTTAAATTTACAAAGATACCAATAGACTTTCAGTGATACTGACCCAAAATAAGTATAATATGATTGTTATCTCAAAGCTTAGGTGTATCAATTGTATAGAAATATATTTCTGCTACTGAAGGTGTGTCCTACTAAGAAATAATTTGAAGTGTAATTTTTTGTGCAAATGTGCTGTATTTATTGTTTCAGTTTGTTGGCAGTAGGATTGTATTCACATGTAATGTCCTGATGCTGGTCTATGCTTAACATTGTAGAGCCAGAAATCACAGACATGTATTAGATAGAATTCTGTTCTGTTTAGGGGATCAGACTCCTTCCTGCTGAAAATACATGCACATCTGCTTGGAGGTCCATGGCCTACATCTCCTTCCAGTTTCTAATGTAAAAAAAGGATCTTGTGTTTCCTTTGCCTTGCTCATCTCCCACCACAGCAGTCTCAGCAGCCTTTTTGGAGCTGTACCTGGTTAACAAAACCCACAACAGGGAGTCGGGTCCATAGGGAAAAGGCAAAGTAGGGAAAATGTGTGCTCCTTTCTCAGTTAAAGATGAGGTAAACCAGGTGCAACCCCACTAAAATCAGAGTACTTCTCTGAAGCTGTGATAGAAATTAGAGGAGAAAGTATCTTTTCAGTTTTATGGGACCCAAGAAATGCTAGATGTACTGACCACTGTCTGGGAGCTGGTTCTCCAACTCTGTTGTAAACAACTAGACCTTGAGCTAAGATGGTCCTTTCTGCTAAGGAGACCTACTGACTGCACTAAAAATTTAATTTGGCTGGTAGCACAAAGGTGAGGAAGGCTGGATGCCACTTTGTACCTGACTTTGAGTGATTTTGGCTTCCTTCATGTTCTGCTTCATTATATTCCTCAAGAGATGCACTTGCCCTTCCCAATGACCCACTGGGGTACACAGCTGAAGTGTCAGTCATAGCATGCTGGTGTTGTTAGCAACATTCAAAGCTGGTTTAAACTAATATAAAACTTCCTAGAATATTTATTACTGAATTTTTTCAGCACATTGGAGCTCCAAGTGTAATGGAGGATCTGAGTATGGTGATTAATGAACCTCAGAGGTCAGAGCAGTGGGAGAGTTCATTAACTGCTGTGATTTTGTAACTCATGGTATAAAATTAAATTGTTTGTGTCCATCAATGTTTCCAATACATCGTGTGTCAGTACAATGTCCTGGAACTGCAATCACCAATGTAAGAGAAAATTTATGGAGCGAGTCTGTAAATAACCGTGTAAGTTCTCAAGTGGTGTTGCTGAGTTAATATGTTGTTAATATATAACACTGTGTTATGAAGCAGTAAATAACCTCACTTACTGGCTGCACTTAACATCAGGGGACACTTTACTGTCACTGTGTTGGTATAAGAGTGGTGATTTTCATTTTTCTCTGCCCTTTTTAATCCCCTAAACACACAACCAGATGGATGACATCATGGGCAGACTATTTTCTGCACTTTGTTATCTGAATGTGCTTTCAAATAAAGCAAGAGAATGGATCAATGCTGTTACCTGTGGTTTTGTCTTGAGTTTTGATCACAAAATTGTATGGTTTTACATCAAGGCTGCTTTTGGTGACATTTAACTACAATCCTTAACCTGCACTTGTCTGTAGGAAAATTCTTTGCTCTGAGTGTGGGTAGGTTTAGATTAGAGAACAGAATGAAATCTTTTCCTCTTATGGTGGTGAGGCCCTGGCACAGGTTGTCCAGAGAAGCTGTGGCTGCCCCATCTCTGGAAGTGCTCCAGGCCAGGTTGGATGGGGCTTGGAGCAACCTGGGATAGTGGAAGGTGTCCCTGCCAATGCAGGGGACTTTGAACTGGCTGATCTTTAAGATCCCTTCCAACCCAAGCCATTCTATGATTCTATGTCTTGAGTGGCTGCGAAACGTGTGTGAGGATCATTTCAGTCTAATGAGAGACAAGCAAAACATCCACTTGAGAAGGTATTTGCATGATAACTCTAAACAAAGGAAATGATTCTCTAAATAAAGGAAAAAATACTGTCTCCACCTGTTTTCTCCTCAGCCCCAAAAGATAGTTGGCAGCTCTGGCAAAGGGATCCTACAAATCAGAGTTTAGGAGCTGCTGTGGTTTGGGCATCCTGACCCAGTGGAGTGCTACCTGGACAGGCTTTAACATGCTCTTGCCTGAGAGAGCATCAAAGTGAGATAGTCTCCTCACTAGTAGCTTTGTCCTGTCATTCTCTGGGACACCTGAGGCGAGTTGGAAACTGGGGAGAAGGATTCATCCTCTTTTCTCTGTTCATCTGACAACAGGTGCACAGTGGGAAACCTTGCCAGGCAGTGCTGGCAGCAGGTACAGAGATACAGGTGGAGGCTTTTCCTCCCAGACTCATCCTGTCCCCCTCAGCAGTAACCTGTCTGTAAATCTGACCAGCCAAGGCTCAGAAACTGCAGATTTCATCAGTGCAAACCTGAGTGCTGGGTGATACTGACTGGACTTGGCAGTGTTTCAATCCCATTTTACTCTGCCCACACAGTGAGCTCGGCTAAAGTGAAAACTTGGTAGGAGGGACTGGGATTGAGCTGGGAAAGAGTGCCAGGAGTCCTGGCACACCACATCTGCACCACCCATGCACAGCTCCAACACACTGTCCCAGGAAATGGCAGAAGAGTGAAAAAACTGCTTAGGGGCAGCAAAACCAAGTAAAAAGCCATGGAACAGCTTCTGCACAGTGGCAGGGTAAATGGACTCGTCTTGGAAGAGGGGGAATCTGATGGGATATAGTAGGGCCCACAAGTGGCACGGAGAAGATAAAAGGATCACATTTACAGATTTTTTTTGTGAAGCAGGAGTTGGAAGGCACCAAACAAAACCTCCCAGTGTAAAACATCAGGCCAAGGCAAAGGGAAGGACAAGCTTTGTCCTGGCAGCACATCATTACGTGGTGGGGGAGCATTCAGCCAGCAGTGGAATTTGGGCTGCTGGCTGCCTGTGCAGGGGCACTTTGTGATCACACAAAGGCAAAGGCACAAAGTGACTTTTCTGCAGGAGCCACAGGAGTTCTTCCTGCCAGGGTCTTGTCCCACAGAGGTGACATAAAGAGTGTTACCTGAAAAAGCATTCAAGGATGCTCAAACAGACTGGCTTTAATGACCCCAGGGAGGGATGGTCCTGCCCACATCCTAAGGGTCCAGCAAAACAGAGCACTTTGATTTCATTGAGGGAGGTTTAGATCCAATGACAGGCACTGAAGAAGGCATTTTGTCTTTCTTTGAAGGTCGTGCTTATAAATGGCTTTAAAATAGCTCTCTGAGTGAATCAGGTGTTATTTCTATTAGCTTTCTTCAAAGCCAGAATAAAAGAAGAGATTTTTTCCCTTTCTTTCATAGACATTACTCTGATATCCTGAAAAAGAAACTGGTTTTTTAAAATAAATTATGAGCAAATATTTATTTTTAGATCAGTAGAAAAACTGTAAGATCAGAGGGAGCACCATAACAGATGCACTCTCCATGGAGATTTGGAGATTAACGAGGAGCTTTCTGCTTATGGTAAGCTTTTTCTGCAGTTGAAGCTGAAAATAAAAGAATTAAATGAGGATTTAAAAAAAAAGAAGTGGTTCTGGTGCATCTAACACCTACATGTGGATGTTTAAACAGCCAGGGTTTGCAGTTAAAAATGAAACAGGGGTTTGGATCTCAATATGAATTACTGGTTTCACTGTTGTATTAAACTAAGACTTGTCCTTTATCTGATTTGGATTTTCAGGTACAAGATACTGTGAACATGAGGACTTCTGTGACATGCTGCTGGAGCAGCCCCAAGCCTCACAGAGTCAGTGGTTTGGGCTGCCCCTGAGATTTTAAAAGCCCAGCTTGGCTATAGCTGCACTCCCTCAGGGGCCCCTGCAGGGCTGTGGTGAGTGGGAACCTGGCTGGGCCAGAAATAGGCTCATAAAATTGCTGGGTAACAAGAAAAGAAGTTTGTGTGAACTCATCTTTGGTTTTACTGCCGTTTTTCCAGGTGTTCAGCATGTAGAAAGGAAGGTGGTGTGGTAATGCAAGTTTTCTCCCAGGGACCTAATATTTAAAGCAGATGGATATTCACATTGTGGAAGGTAATTCCTTTTCAGGATGTTTCAGGGTGATCAACAACAATTAAGTTTTCTTTCAGATTTTTTCCTCTCAATTCTTTCTCTCTAGTTTTAACAGTCAAAAAGAAGAAAAATGAAATCAGAAATTGGAATGTCTCAACTGGACAAAGTTTGAAGTTTGTTACTCATGGATCTTGTTCCTCTAGATCATTATATTTTATATTTTGACTTTTCTGATTTTGATTTTGTGCTGATGGATAGGGACAACTTTTGATTCCAGAGATACTGGTTAAAAACAAGTTTTCAGAGTTTTTTCCCTTCTTAACATATGACAGCCAGGAGGAAAGCTGTGATGGACTTCAAGGCTGACACAACCAGTGGGAACCAAATGTCAGACTTTAGTCTAAATACCTCACCTAAATACCAAATTTAATAATGATGTTGCCCCAGTTTTCTATTATGACTTTTGAAAGCTTTACTCAGGATCTAGAATGCTGGGTAGTGTAAGGTGCACTCAGAGGAAGAGGATGATGGAGGTCCAAGTGTCCTTTTCCTCCTATTGGGAAAAGGGATTTTAATCAGGATCCACTGTCACATGCCTGTGCCATTAGTTTCTCTGTTTTTCTATGGCCCAGTTGCTATTTAACTTTTTAGACAAGGTGAGTTGCCCACCTGAAGAGACTGAGAAGGAGAAATTGAGATGCATATCCATGCCTTTCCAATAAATATTCTTATGCAAGGAGGGCTCTTGTCCAAGGAACTAGTCTTGAAATCTCTCCCCCAAAGCCATAGGCAAATTTTTTTCATATGGTTGTGAGGCTCAATTTCTACTTCTCTGAATGTTGTCTTTGCCAAATTCACTTTAGTGACCACTGTCTTAAACTATGAAATCAGTCTTTGCTGGAATTATTTCCTAGAATAGTTCTTCTTTATCATGGTGAAAGAAAAGTCTTTTAGCAAGGGATTCATTTATTTAAATAGAGATCAGTCTTGCAATACTTAGAATTTCTCCAGGAATAATTGTGTGGGTTTTGAAACCCCCTAGTGGAGTGCGTGGAAAGGTGTTTAGGGTTCTGTATAAATCAATAGCCTCAGGATGTAGTTTTGTGCCTGTCTCAGGAACCCACACCATACTATACTATAGAACTTCCTACTATATAGCGGAGAAAATCAGCCGGAAAAAGAAAGAAGAATGAAGAGGGGAAAAAAAAGACAAAAATGATACTCTACATACAAGCGGTTTGCTGTCCTGTCCACATGTACAGCAAGGTAGATTTGGGGATAACAGAAAAAAAAATTAATCTCTTGATGATTATGGAAAGGAAGTGGAATAAAGGTTAAAGGCATCATGAATGACAGAGATAAAACCACCAGCTTTAAATAAGAGAGTTTAAATTTTGTAGCTTTGAAGTTTTCTATTCCTGTTCCATTCTCAACCAATTCATAATCTTCCAGAGGTGTGAAATACGCACTGGATTTTAGTCACGTGGAGTTTTGCATAGAAATTGGTAGGCATTAGTGCTCTAATGAATCTCAATTACCTTTGAGCAGACAGTGAGCCAAGTCTCATTGAGAAGAGAGAGAGAAAATGATGATGCCCACTTCAATGGTGTGTCGAACTAGACTTGAGGCTTAAAATAGCAAAATGAAATTTCTTATCTGCTGGTCAAACCAAGCTGTCTTTCATGGCCTGCCAGTAGGGCACAAGTGCACGTGCAGGAGCTGCACACTCACCACCCCCCTCTTTTCCTTGGTGCCCACTGCAGGGGCACTGCAGAAACACAGAAACCTGGATATGCTCTGGCTGAACTCTGCTGAGCAGAAATAGAAGCACACTAAGCTGACTTAACATCTGTTTTATTCCTGCCCTGTGCATAGAAGGGTGGACAGCTTCCTGCCACTGCAAACTCTTCCAAGGTCACTGTGACTCTCAAAGACAGGCAAGCAAAAATATCTGCAGCACACCAATATTCCAGCTGTTCTCCAACATTCCCATTTTTCTTATTGGCTGCCATTTTCTCCATCTCCTCAGGGATCTGCCTTTGTTCCAAAGGTTCCTCTCAGTTTCAGAGTCAGTTTGACTTGTCTGTACAGCTAGGTTGGGCTGTAGTCCATTGGCTGTGCTGTTGGGTAACTGTGCAGATTCCTGTCTCTCATTTCTCTTCCATCTGTATAAGGAGATTGGGTTAAGATAAACAACTCTCCAGGGATGCTGCTGGGATTGGTACCAGAAAGGGCCTCATGGCACCAAGGTGTGGCATAGCATAATAAAAGTCATGCTGAGTATTAGAAACTTCACCCACTTTTGGTGCCAGGGCCTGCTGCTTCCAAAGACTTTGCTTCAGTATTTGAAGGAACAGAAGGAAGAAATCAGCCTGTGGTGCAATTTACAGAAATTCTCACCAAGGAATGACAGCAAGAGAAAGCTGTGCACCTGAATGGCTGAATAGAAAGAGACATCATCAAGCAACACATTTGTTTCCACACAGGTGGGCATATAGGGACCTACATTAAGCACTGTCACTGCTGGGAATAAATCCTCAGTCTGCCACATTTATTGCTGCTAACATCAGTGGCAGGGACACTTTCAGGGATGCATTAAGCTCTTCTGTTTGAAACATGGATGCACCATTCTGTGGAAATACAGTGGACTTGTAACTGTGGTTAAGCCCTTTGAAAAAAGGGTTTCATGGGCAGCTGACAAATCATTCAGGTTTGTTATGGGAAGTGCTTTCACAGAGGGTGCATTGAGATAAGAAGAGAAGCCATAAATTCTTGTAGTCAAACATGGACTTCTCAAAAGGTTTTGCCTTGTTTTTTCTCTAGCTCCACTTTTATTTCTCCCTTCTCTGGAAAATTCTCCCAGTTGTCATTTGTGGCAATATTTCATTCATTTTCTTATTCCCTGATCAGACACAAGCCAGGATAATGTTTTTATTACATTGCAGTCTCATTTTTGAAATGTTGCTGTCAACCTGGTTTTTGTAAATAGCTTATATGATTTACTTAAATATTGCAAGCGTGTTAATGTCAGTAAGTAGCATTTTTCTGGCTTGGGTAAATGCTGAAAGATATACCAATGGGGAAAAAATGTTCCAGACAAATAAAAAGTGACAGGAGATATCTCATAAAGAGCTGTTTATTAGAATTTCAGTCTCGAAGTCTTACAGGAAGAAAAAATAAAAAGAAGGCACAGTTCATCTTCAAAGAGATTGGTTTATTGTATTTGTTTACCTGCATGTGAAGTTCCATTACTTATTAAAGGAAGGCAACTTCCTAACTGGATGAAAAGGAGGTTGTGGGGCAATTAGGGAAGGACAGGGTGTTGTTCTGTCTCCAAATACCAAATGAGCCTTGTGTTCCTGCAAGGTCAGGTTCAGCCCAAGTTAGGAATGGTGTGACATGTCTGATAGATTTGTGTTATTAAAAGAAGGATACTTGGCAAAGCAAGTTTCTGCAAGGGAAAAATCTAGACTCCCAAGCCTACAGAAGTGCTTAGGAATGGAAAGTTATTGTCCAGAGAAAAACCCCTTTGCCAGTCACAACTAAATTTCCTTTCTCCTCTGCCCTTGGGGACGTGTGTATGCCAGCAGCAAAGGAAGGATAAATAAACTTAGAGGAATACCACAGGGAGCACTGTGTTCGTTCAAGCGTTGATATTAAAAGTACTGTCAGCTAGATGGGATCTAGCTGAACTGGAATTCCTGTATTTAATGTGCATGTGATTGCTAACAGTAGCCCTTTTAGGATGCTAGCTAGAAATTTGGACTAATACCACATTGAAGTGACACCAGACCCCAGAAGATGTTTTCAAGCCTCCATGAAAATGCCACTCCTGCTGTTGGAGGTTTTGCTGCCATGCCCACAGAGCCAGAAGAAGTCTCCCATACTTCTGGGGCTGTGTATCAGCTCCTTCTAAGGCTGGACCCACTGCTGATAGAGGAGGCCATGGACACATGTCCTGGGCACACCAACCCTCAGCCAGCCTGAGCTGCCTCCTTGCTCTGGTGTGGGGAGACACCAAAAACCCCAACAGGTTTAGCAGTGGCAGCTGGCTCCTAACTTTAGGACAGGGTGGCAACAACATTTTTTCCAGGAGCAGCTGGGTGTGAGAATTTTTTCTCCACCTCAGAACAAAAAGTCACTTTGTCCAGCTATAGAGTCTGGCAGATGTTTCAGAGGAGACTGAGTTTGTGGTATACAGAGAGAGAGCATAAATAATAACTATAATAAATAATAAAAACTAGGATAGTCTGCTTTAGGCACAAACAGACTACAAGTTGAAACAAATTATGGTGGGAAGGGGTGGATTCCCCATTTCTTGATGACCTTAGTCCAAACCTGGAATTTTTATATGGGGAAAACCATTTTTGCTACAGAGTATCAAGAAAGGAAATAATGACTTTTAAATGTTTTTTGTTGGGAGCAGTAATGAGAGACCCTCAAGGTTTCAGAGACTGGGGATTATGATTAGGAACACAAGAGGTTTGCTGCCATCTCCTCTAACTCAGTATCTCAGAAAAATTCAAAAAAGAAAACCTGAAAATCAGTTAGATAGGAAAATCCTCTTAGAAACAGCAACAATAAAACTAACAACACAAGTAGAACAATGTAATTATCTGGAAAATGTAAATGCATATGGATCAGGCCAGCTGAATGGAATATAGCCTAGCATGTAGTAGGAATGAGATGAAGACATCCTTAAGGCCGTGCACATTATTCTAGAAATACAGAGAAGCAGAGAATTTACCACAAAGCTTAAGAAAAGACAAGGGAACAGCAGTTTTCAAGGAGTGAGTGTGAGGTTGCTTCTGCCTGCAGCAAATGCAACAAAACAAAAAGAAAAAAACCAAGGGCAAGATCTTGGATGCCATTTTCTCTGATGAAATACCTGTTTCCTTAAATAGAAATATTGACTGCTGGAGATCCCTCAAATTGTTGAGGTATTTTTTTTCCAGTTGTCTTCTGCCACAGAGTTTAATAAATCATCAGTGTCCATCACTGTTTCTTTTGTGCAAAATTCTTGAAATTAACCTGTTGATGTGGCTATTGAACAAGAATTTTATCCATACAGCCTTCAGCTCCATTTGTAATGACGCAGCAGTGGCAAATGTGCAGTTTGTATAGAATGTTAAATTGCTGAAAATACTTATTTTTAGCACCTCACATTCTGAAATGTTCTAAGTTTTCTGTCTTAAGCTGAATCCTGGAAAGCAGCAACTGATCACAGAGCCCAAGCCTGCAGGTGTGATGCTGTAGCTGGCACAGATGTTGGGCTGCCTTGCATGACAGGGTAGACAGGCAATTTGGGGAAAGAAGTTTGCCAGATCTGAGATAAAAATAGATAATAGCTGAAATATGGCAATACTGACTTGGATGGAATGAAAATTCAGGACTGAATAAAAAAATCTCTTTGGTTTTGAAAGATTTTTCAAGAACAATCTTTTCCAATTTCCTAAAATCAGCTTAGGATCTATTGCCAGGCACTGGTTGCATTGTCCAAGGAAGGTGAAAGGTTTTCATGATAAACCCCAAATTCCAGACAGTATGTACTTTTCAACTCACATATTTAGCATTAAAAAGGAAGACAGCTTCTGACTGAATTATGCTTTCAGTAAGAACTTGGAAAGGCCAACTGAAAAGAAAAAGAAAAGAAAATAAAAGAATTCTTTCAAGTTGCTGAACATTACTTTGTTTCCTTTCCCTTTGTGTCACTAGTATTCCCTTCAGAAATTCCCAATGGGCATGTGATTTGAAGACACTCTGCCTCTTGGCTGCAAGTTAATCCACGGGATACACCCAGACTGACCCAGCGATGGGATAAAAGGAAATTTTCCGTTCCATTACCCTTTATCCTGGCTCTTGAAAAGGGAGCACTGTTGACAATGTGCCAAATGTAGCACATAATGGACCTTATGAATCACAGTCATTGTTCCTTGGGCACAGAGGCACAGGACAGAGGTTATTGTATATATTAACCACCTCAGTGATTCAGGTCTTAATCAGGAAGGAAAAGACTTGAATGGTCACTTGGATGTTTGTCTTTCATATACATGTGAGAGAGGTCAGGGATTCTTCAAGCACTGAAGGTGTTGTACACACGGTGGATGATGCAGCTGTGGTAGATCCAGCTGTGGTAGATCCAGCTGTGTCAATCCAGCTCTCCCCCTGGCAAAGCCAATGACAATTTAACATTGATCTCAATAAGAGCAAAGGGGAAAACAAAGAGGAACTCGGGACAAGCACTTTGTCATGGCCATCTGTACTCAGAACTGGGGAGGCAGCACCTCGAGCACTGTGGCCAGTCCTTGGCCTCTCACCTCAAGAAAGACATTGAGGGGCTGGAGCAAGCCCAGGGAGGGGCAGTGGAGCTGGGGAAGGGTCTGGAGCACAAGTGGTCAGGTAGTGTAGACTTTATGTTTCAATACTTTGTTTTAATATCACAGATCTGTTCACATTGTGCCAGCTGACTTCTGCAGTAGAAAATGGTGCCTAATACTATTTAATCCTTGCACAGATGGAGATTTTCTGCTCAAAAAATTAGGCACTGGGTGCCAGAAGACTATTTTTTCCTTCCATGTCTTCTATGACTATTCACAATGCCTATACATGGAACTATATATATATATATAAAGTATAAATCTGCATCAACAAGCCTTTGTGTGGAAGAGGAAGGGATTTTTACATTATTAGGCAAGGCTCTTTCTATTTTTATTTCCTGCCAAAAATTTTTGGTCACGATTGAAAGGCAAAAGAAAAAAACTACAAAGGCTTTCATAAGCACTGCTTTCTATTTTAGGAAAAATTAAAAAGAATGAAAAAACCAGAATCTCACACTATCATGTTCTTGAATATCCAATGTATGTGACCAACTCTTCATTTAGAAACAGTCATGAATGCTCTACCACGTTTCTGCCATTCCAGTTCTAATTGAATCAAGGTCAGCTAATTATCAATAAACGATGATATATCCAACAGATAATATCTCAGTGATAATAAACACAGAATAATTCCAAGTTATAACAGAGCTTTCCTATACTCTCTTTCGATGTTGTACACAAAATGCTTTTTGTGACTTGATTGTTCTGAGATCTCTTGCAGTGGCTCCATGGTAAGGGAAAGAGAGCTCCAAGCCCCCACCAGAGAAGTTCCCTCCTTCATGGCGCAAGAGCTGAGGAGAGAAATCCAATAATGTGTCAGTGTAGGTTAATGCAGAAGCTCTATGTGTGTAGCTATTTCTTCATTCTCAACTGAGTTAGCTTTGGAGACCACCGAGTCACACAGAATCACAGAATCTTTTAAGTTGGAAAAGACCTTCAAGATCACGTTCAACCTTGGACTGATCACCATCTTGTCAGCTTAATGCCACATCCAGTAATTTCTGGAACACCTCCAGGGATGGTGACTCTACCACTTCCTTGGGCAGTCCATTTCAATGTTAAACAGCCCTTGACATGAAGAAATTCCCCCTGATGTCCATCCTGACCCTCCCCACGGCTTGAGGCCGTGTCCTCTCATTCTGTTGCTTGCTGCTTGGACAGGAGAGCAGCCCCCAGCTGGCTCCACTCTCCTCTCAGGGAGCTGTGGAGAGCAGTAAGGTGGAACTCAGGTAGTCCAAAGCTCAAATAGGGTTGTCTTCAAGGCCAGTTGTGTTTCATAGGGCAGTTCCATGTCCACTTGAGCTGAAGTGTCTCCAGAGATGGCAATTCCATGACTTCCCTGAGCAGCCTGTTTCTGTATTTTACTACCCTTATGGTGAAACCATTTTTACCTTGTATCTCATCAAAGTTTCCTTTGGAGTGTTTTATGCCCAATGTCCCTTGTCCTCTCATTTTACTTCTCTGGAAAGTCAGGCTTTATCTAATTTCCTTAACCCAAATTAGGCTATGGAAGTCTCCTGTGACACCTGCCATGTAGTTTTCTTTATAATAATCTGAACAAACCCCACTCCCTCAGTTTATCTCTGTATGTCAAGTGCATCTCTGGTCCCCTGAACATCCCAGTGATATTCAGCTGAAATCTCCCCAGTTTGGCAACAACCTTATTTTACTGGGAGATATATAATTCCATGTTACACAAAAAAACTGGACCAAATGCATCACATTTTTATCTCTTATTGAGCTGAAAGCCTGAGCCCATCTTATACCCACCACAGCGTGCAGCCATAGAGCTCTTGTGGTGCAAGTGGTTCAGGCAAAGGTCTCTGCCACTACAAAGAGAAATATATGAAAATATTTTTCAGTCAGAGTTTGGGCCACTGCAGAATGTCAGCAAGTTTAATCCCAGATTATGAAAGGTATGCACAATTTTTTCATGTGAACAGAAAAACTGAAATTTAGATTGGGGGTGATTTTTATGAAAAAGCAATACGTAAATAAATGAAGCAATAGGTAAAAAAAAAGTTACAAAAATAAAACAATAGGTAAGTAGGTAAAAGGTGCTGTGGTTTATCAACTGTGTAGCTCTACATATTGGGGCTGAAGGAAAATAATGTGTTAATGAAAAAAGGCAACAATCTGGAAAGAAGGTTCGTCTTCAGAGGTAAAAATATGGAATAAAAGGAAAAATTGGCACCAAGATAAACAATAGAAACAAAGAAATGATGATGTTAATTCCTTCTTCTTAATGTGGAGCCATTTTCAAGGTGGAATCATGGATAGTATACTCTCAGGCAGAAGTGGTGTTTTCCATCCTAAATTATTCTTTCTGCAAACACTTAACATAAAATATTGTTGGTTGATTTACCAGTCACCTTCACACTCCACTACTTGAGAATGTTTTGTTTGTGCTTAACAAAGGCAGAGATCTCTCTCCTTTTTGGGCTGCCTGCTTTAAATGTAAATATGAAGACATATGTTTGCTTTTGGTTTTGACCTTTCTTGGTGGTTTCTGCAGCTGATGAATCTGAAATGACAAGAGGCTCTCTTCCCAGCTGATATTTCTGCTAAAACTTTGGCTAATTGTAAAACATGTAGGAAAACAGAGGAGCTGGCTATAAAATTGCTGTACTCAATAACCTCAGTATGGGTCATTGACGTCAAAACAGGATGATCAATTCCTGCAACAAAGATTTAAAGACCCACTAGAGAAGAATCTCAATTTTTAAGAGAGCAGAAAGCTATTTCTTACTAACTCAGGGCTGTTCTATATATACCAGGAGGAGAGGGCATATCTTGATTAGAAATTCATATTTATACATAATGCATAGCAGAAAAATGTGGATTTTAAGGTCCTTTGGAGATCCTAGAGAATTTAGTCACCACAGTAAAGCTGTGCTGAGCAATCTCACTGAACCAGTTTTTCATTTGCAACCCTTATTACTGAAGGCAGTGTGATTTGGTGTGCTGAAAACAAATTCTCAGTATCAATTTTCCCTACATTTACTGATGCTGACACTAATAAATGCAGACGACAGAGCACTGTATGAGAAGAGGATCCCATTTTTGAAGAACATACATTTCCATCAGTGTCTCATCTGGCAGGGGAGTCTGGGCAGTGGCTGTGTCCCTCTGCTTGTCCCCTTGGCCTCGTGTCCAACACAGGTTACAGATGCAGGATTGCAACCACTGCAAAATCCTTCCTCACTTACCATGATGCAAAGTGACCGACCTAAAAAACTTCAAATGATTCAGATATGGCTCTGTTTGGGTACTTTCCCCCATTGTTACACAGATGGGAAATAGTTCCCTTGACTTAGGGACCAACTTAGGGAATTCATCACACCAAACTTTGCGTGGGGAAATCATCTCTTTTCAAGAGCCTGCCCAGGTGTTTATGGAGCTGTGCCAGGGATTAACTTCACATCAGCCATGGCACAGCTGCCTGGGGAGAGAATTCATCCTGCCCTTTGAGAACTTCTGCTCCCACAGACAGAAGTCTGCTGCCTACAGTCACTGCGCAGATCCCAATAAACATTCTCACCTTCATTCACAAATAATCAAAGAAAATTGGTGGGCCTTTGCAGAACAGTGATCTGTTTGGGGTGAAAGCAAAGGCAAGAACATCAAACAGGAAACACAAGGAGTACCAAAGCTAAAGTACTACAAAAAATGACTGAAATGCTGGTTTTCTAACATATCTCACATTTTAGGGCTGCTGTAGTTGTCTTGCAGGTATTAATTTGGAAAGGATGTCAGAAAACTGATCTTCAGGATTGCAGCTGTTATAAACCATGGCTCAGACAATGTGCTGTGACTGCTTAGTGCTGCTTTTACAGACATAAGGGATAGTAGGTGTTCCAAAGTGGGGGTAATGGACATTTGTGCCTGCAAAGATATGCCTTTCACATGAGGCTGATCCTGTGTGCTTCAAAGATGAAGTAAACAAGAGCAGAGAGAGGTAGGAAAAGTGAAAAAAAAATAGAAAATGGGATTAGCCTTTCTCTGAAAGGCCAAACATGCCAATGTGTCCAAGACTCCCAAAATAAACAAGTCCTTCTGAAAATTACACTTTTGTCTCAGGAGCCAAATGAGTGAATTTTCCCTCTGTGAAAGAAAATAAAAGAATAGGAATTTGAGAGGTTTTTTTGATTAACATGATCCCATTGGAAGGCTGAGTTTCTGACATGGGCTGTCAGTAACTGATTTTGGGGTAGCAAAAGAGGAATCTACAGCACAAGGACAGCAAGATTGTCATTGAAATCAAGTAGTGGCAAATTTCACACCCTGCAATAGGATTTTTTTTTCAGATGATTTATGGTGTGTGGAATTCCTGCTCTCAGCAGTACTACATGGACCATAGTGACCTTCAAAGAGGGAGTGAGTTATTGCAAGGATAACAAGAATGGCAAGAGAAATTCTAATAAATAAGAACAAAACACCCCTTGCCTTTGTCAGGGGTTTTTAACCTTGTCTTCCAGACATTTAATTTGCACCTTGTGGGAATTCACTCTTTCTTGATGGCATTTGCAAGTCCCTCCCACGGAAAAAATTTTATGTGCCATGTTTGTGCTTTCAGTGGGACCTGGTGAGGAATTTCACCTTGCTCATGGAAATCCTGAACTTGGATTCATCCCATCTCTTATAGAGCAAAATTTGAAGCACAAACCTCATCTCTGGTTTCTCTGGGCACTTGGTGGAGGGAGATAAGGACAGGATAATCTGCTATGCACCAGTGTAACAGTGGCATAATCCTCTGGCACAGCTCTGCTGCTCTCAGAACATCAGGCACATGCATCAAAAAATGGGCAGGCTAAATTTGAAATTAATGCCAGGTTAGTCATTTAGAGAGATGGCCCTTCTCTGTGTTTTATCCACATGCACTGACCACCACTTCCAGTGCAGGACAGTGGGAATGGATGTGCACAGAGCAAGGAAATGCATTACCACAGCACTTTGCAAATGCAACTCAATGATTTTATTTCACATGAATGTCCCCCGAAGTCAAAAAATACATGCACATTTATTTTCTTTATTTGACAAATCTTTAATTAGAAAATCAGTCTTTTCTTTATTACAAAATTTCACAGGCTGATAAATCTTGATAGGTTATAGAGAGAATATTTTTTTCATGAACCTAATATAAAAGTTAAAATAAATAACAGCATTCATCAGATTCTGTCTCCCTCCCACTATGTTCCCAATTACAAAAAAACTTATAGTCATCAATTCTTATTTAAAAACCATAGATGTATATTGCAGCCTTTTATGACTCGAAGGGACAATATTAATACTTGAAGATTTATTAATCATTTTCTGTGACTAAATGGCAGGAGTGGAAACACAGCAGGCTTAGATCTTAACCCATACATGGAATTTTAATGGTCTAAACTCAGGAAAACAGCAACCTGCAGGGGAGCACACGGCGAACTCGAGGATTATAACGCTGTCTTCCTGAAAAGAAAACTCGGAGCGCTGATTAGCACGAAAACATTGAATTGATGACACAGTCAAGCTTGCAGTTTTATATTACAGATTTGGCACGGGGTGCTGCTGACATGGTGCTGGTGTGCTGAGCTGCCCGTGAGGTGTGGGCATGCCTATGGATCAGGATGCTCCGGATGAATTCACACGGGACTGACACAAAGACTTTGACTGAAGGTGCAGGACTGTGACCTGGACATTTTTGTAGAACTGCATCAAATGACATGGCCACTACTGAGCTCACCCATGCACCGACATGCAAGGGCACCTGGGAACTGCCCAAAGTTTCTTCATGGCGTGTTTACAAAGCAGCTGCTTCCCTGGGAAGAAGAATCTGAGCAGTGGAATGAAATCTCACATGAAAAATGAATATACAATATCTACATCGCCTTACGCTCCTCATTAAAACGACGAACAGTTCATCATTCATATCTAATTAATAGAACAGAGTCTAAAGTCTGGGATTTTGTGTCTATTTTGCATAGTCCATTTAATACCCGGTATTTTCTCACTTGCATGATTAGAGTCAAAGAGAAACAGTTAAATAAATACACAGTCATTTACATAATGTCACAGTTTATTTAAAGCATTTTGAAGCTGAAATGATGAAAAGAGGACTGGGTAAATTACTTGGCAAACTGCACATAATTTATTACTACACTGAGCAAGTATATTGCACTGTCTGAAATAGTCACTGTTAAATTACCAACTTTTAGACACTGTCTAGATAATTTTCCATGATTTTACCCCCCTCCCCCCAGGCTAGAAATACACATATAGTTTTAAGTCTGGGTTGTAATGGAAGCCCCACTGAAAATAATTATTTGTTGTCATCCCAAGGGTGGGATCAGCAATGAACATAGCAATAACGCAGCTCTTCTTGGTAGACATCCCATTGCTGATTCCTCTGTATGTATCCAGACTCTTCTGAGATGCATTTGTCAGCACGTTCTCAGACTGTTCTCTCAGCAGGCTTGTTACAAAGCCCACTAATGGTGATAAAAATTCTCTTGTTTCTAGACTTCAGGCAAGTCTCAGGATGCGCCTTACTTGGTGTTTGTAGTTTTCCTGTTATTCCCTGGGAATTAGTTTGCTGATATTTGGCTGTACTCGTTGTTCCAACTGCTGGCTGTCATCAGAGGAGGTTTACTCCAAAAGAAACCCCTTCAGAATTGCACTTACCTCCCCTCCCCTCTACATCTATGCATAACTAGAACATCTGATAATTCATCTGTGCATGAACTAGAGCTCCCAAGCTTCCTTCCTCTTCTGCAGAAAGAAGTAGGTACTTTTAGGGCACAATTCATTTCTCCTGGCTTTTTTCACCTTTGTTATGCCACAATGGCATAGGAAATGCCTGCTTCTGTCTTTTGGCCAAATATGGACTCTAGAAATGTCCCTATTTTGGTCAGAAAAATCCCAGGCTCTCATGATGGAGTCTTGGTTCATGTTTATATGCTTGGCTTGGAAGTTTTAAAAGCATTCATCATTTACTTATTGGCATTGATCAAGGTCAGGCAAAGTTTAACTGCAGAAGTCATGAGGTTGTTTATCTCAAGCATACTGAAAAGTCTGATTTTGACACTTTGCAGGAAACTGGCACCTTGAAATTGCACAGAGGTTCCTAACCATGTGTTTTGCTGGAGGATTAATTTGTCTTAGTTAAGAAAACACGGTTGGATCAGAGCTTCTATAAAAAAATAGAATGGAACTGAGTTATCTTTATTTTCTGTCACTAATCATCATCAAAAGTATCATCATTATGATGTGCAGGTGGTTTGGCTGAACACATGGATGCCTTTCAAGCTCTTCCACATGTTTCAGTGCTGAAGGTTTCATAACTGCAAGTACTGTATACTAAAAAATTATACATATTCAAACTTCTGATGTTAACGAGACTGAAGTTTGGACTTCATTGAACTGGTGCTTGATTTCAAACACAAAATTAAGTTCAGAAGGTAACTTTGTGTAACAAATGCAACACAATCTCCCTTCCTAATTTATGCCCTGAAATTCAAAAACAACAAGGAAAGGTCAGAATGAAACAGCTCGGAAAGCATGGCATTATCTCCTCTTTGTCCTGAAAATATAATTAATAACTGAAGGGATCCTGGGAAAGATTTGGACTAAAAACATAAGATTGATGTTACCCTGGGTATTGTTTTAGCATCTGCTCTTGTATTACTGCTCAGTCCATCAACCTCTCTATAAAAGGCTGCATTCTCTTATGTTCCAGTCAAGTTATACCAACAATTTCAGGAACAGCCTTCTCTTGTCCTCCTACAAACTGATGCAAAACCCTGCAGAAGTCAAAGGGAGCATTTCTAACAGTTCCAGGAGCCTGTGGAAGAGTCCTCAGTGCAAGGAAGCTAAATACAGGATGAGCCCAAGTGGGAGCCTCTATCCAAAAGGACTCAAGGCTCAAAAGCTGCCACGTAACAAATCTTCTCTTAAGCTTTTGCAGGACTCAAAACGTTTGGTGTTCATCCACTCTAGTGAAGGCCATGGCACACAGCATGCAAAGAGAGTCTCAAAAAGCTCTTCAGAAAACACCAGACACACTGCCCCTAGGAGAGCATAATCTAAAAAAATTATTTCACTAAAATGCTGGACAATGTAATATTGGGAGCACAGAAACAGAAATTGAGGAATTTTCTGTTTGAAATGTACACAAGACATCGCCCTTTGCAATGCATGTGCTGAGAAAGCAGAATGTTTTGCTGATTCATACTGTAAATTTTCATTCTCACACACCATGAACTAAACTCTGGGTCATGAGCTAGTAAAATTTATCATTTGATTACAAAAAACTTTTAAAAACTATATATATATACACACACATAAATTAATCATTTATTTACATTTGGCAATAAAACATGAGGTTACTCACCCATTATTTATCCCCAGTGGAAAACAAGAACAGGGATGCAAAATTTCACTGAAACTTTTCTTGCTTGTGCTGTACAACATTTTGTTCTGAACTAAAATCCCTTGAGTCCCTTCTCCCTTAAATTTTGATCCAGAGCAATATGCAAAATTTCTGCACAGATGGGAAAACACATGGTACTCCTTGCCCAGGCTTTCAAGCAGAGAAGAAATGGCACCTTGCTCCTTTATTTTTGCTACCTTTTTGCGTGTTCTCTGTTTTATTTTTGTTGAAAATAATATAATTTCACTTGCCACAAGAGAAAACCTAAGAAAATTATGAAAGTAAGAGGAAGATGTGAGGGCTGAATCCCTTTATTTTTGTCACAATAAATCCATTGCTCTTAAATCCAGAACTTAAATTTTACCGATAGCTGAGCAATATCACGTAAGTAAGATAGTGTAGGAATTTTCATAGACAGTTATTACCAAGACTTTCTCAGTGGATTTTTTGACCTAAACTTGTGTGTCTTTTCCCACCTCCCCTCCCAAGAGCTGTAGCTGCCTTGGTGCAATCTTTGAGTATTTTTGTTTCAAGAGATCCTAGATATCAGAGCCTTGTGAGTTCTGCCCTGTACTTGTCCTTGGAAAGTGCTATTTTAGCAAAACTTGCTTTTCTTACAAATGGTATGAAAAGTTGGGGTTTACTATTGGCTTTGATTATTTAGTAATTATTATCATTTATTATTATTTTTATTTCTAAATCCTAAAAGAGATGAATTTATAAATTATTCATTTTCATGTTTGAAATGGAATCAAGCGTTTCAATATTTTTCCTGAAAAAATATTTTTTTGTTTGTTGAACTTAAATTCCTTCAGTCCTTGTCCTTGGAACATAAAACTGTATTTTCCTGTCATTGCTTCACTGCCTCCTCTTAGGCATTAGAGTTTCAGCATTCTGACTAGCTCAAAGCTGGGCTGACTCTCTCTCAATGCCAACACAATTCCCATGGGATTCAACGCTCCCATGGCCCCTTTCTTAGGGAGATTTACAGATCCCCCACCTTGGCAGCCCATGGGAGGAGCCGTTCGGCTGTAGAGCCTGAGCAAGACACAGAGGAGAGACAGAACTTTGCACAACAGCTCCTCAAAGTACTGAAAGTCATCAGCAGCTGGGGTTTGACGAGCTGATGCTGAAGAGTCAGTTGTGGCATGTGATTTGGGAAATCTTGCAGCTCATGGTTAACAGCCTCGAGGGGGGCAGAAACTCCACTGCTGCCCTGAGAACTTGACAACATCTCAACCAAGTATTCCCACCTTTGGCTACTCAGTTGCTTGAAATTTTTTCAAAATTTAAATAGAGAAAACTTGACAGGTTTTGCTGCTGAGTGCAATGGGATCCTAGAATGGCTTGGGTTGGAAGGGACATGATAATAAACCTCAGCTCTCAGCACCTCTTTACACAAAGAATTGACTTTCACCATGTGCAAACACACACACAAAACATTTACATGCCCCTCTCAGGACAACAGATATGCACACTGCCAGCAGGCAAATAACTGCATCCTTCTGAGCAGGAAAAGGATTTTGAACAGGTACCAAAGCAAACTGGATTTGTCCAGGAGAAGCTTGTTTCAGTGTCAGGCAGAGTATTCATGTACTTACAGCCATGCAAAAGCTTTCACACAAAGGTAATGCCATGGACAAGGTGTAAGAGCAGAGGGATGTGCACTCTGAGGAGCACATTAATATCTTTCAGAGATATAATCTCTGACAGGACAAAATATTTCTGTGTGCTTTAGTGCAATGCCTTACAACGCCCTCAAGAAGCTGCTCATGCAGATTAACACATGAACAATGTCCTCTTATCCTGTTCTTATCTACTGTATCTCCCTTCTCCTCCTCAATACACTCTTCACTGTGTTATCTTGCATTTCACGCTTTATCTCTCTCTCTCTGGTCAAGGAATTATGTTTCTAGGAATGTCAGTCTGTCAGCTGCTAAGATGACATAAAAAGGAATTTCTGATACGCTGTTATCTAAAGCCTTGGATCTGGCTCCTCACACGCTCTAGAAATTTTGAAATCTTTTGTTCCTATTGATCATAGAGAAATTAATGGTGTCTGGAAATAATAATCCAAGAGTAACACACCACATAGCAAGTTTTCTCTCTGCCATTCCTGATGACACCATGGATGTATCTATTGTGGCAGTCCCCTCACTTTTCAGAGGCTTTCATTTAGGATGTTAATTATACCAGAGATGCCAGTAAAAATGCATTCTTGACAGTGGCTCTTGGTGTAAAAGCATTTTGTCTCTTCTGCCTGCTTTAGCTAATTAAAAAGTTCCCATTATGCTTTGCTCTACTTAAAGTTTATTGAGTTTTGGGTCATGGTGAAAAACTTGCTCCATTTCTTGGCTTACTCAGCTAAAAGGTACTCAGTGACTTGACAATCTTTGTTCTGCTCTTATTTGTGTGGTTTTCAGCTCCTGGCTAAAAGTGTTCAGGTACAGCTGTTCCCAAACCTCCAAACACAAGGCAGAGGCACAAACCATATGAGGGCATGGTTTTATACAAAATCCCAAATGCCTTAGGGAGTGAAACCAAACTCCCTGGTCCAGATTGTGTCCACTTGGGAACGGCCTAAAATGACAGTATGTGTACAAATAATTTCTCAGATAAGGAACTCTGTCATTTCAAGGTGTAATCCAAAGATTATGGCTCATGCTGAATGCTCTCAAGTCAGCAGTGAGATCTCTGAAACAATTCCAGATGACCTGAGACACATCAGGACAGTGCTGGCCACCTGCAGAACAGGGGGGAGGAGGGCAATATGCTGCCTTAATATAAAAAACCTCTTGTCTGTAAAGATTCTCTGCTTCATTTACAACTGTCTATTGTCCCTTGCTTCTGCTCCATCTACATCCAATTTCCACAGAACTGTCCAGCACATTTCCTAAAGTGTTTTCTTTTTGAGCACTTAAACTGTGATGCAATCAGGATTTATTTTTTGCTTGGATTTATCTTCCAGAATACACATATACTGTTTTTGAGGAGCTGATAATGCAAGTGGGTCAGCTTGGGGAGAGCTCTATGCAATGTGACTGATTTCACTGAGTCTCTGCCTGGATCTAGGGAACAGAATTGAGCTTTTTCTCCTTGTTGATGAAAGTTGAGGGTTGAGACATCAAAGGGATTCTGTCAGGATTTTAGCAAAAGCTGCTTTAAGTTGACTTTACCTGCATGAATAATGGAACCTATACCTTACATTATTAAAAATTAATGACTTTTTAAAAGATTAATGCATTTTTAACTGGCTTTGGTTCCCATTTCCTTCTGCAGTACACTCTTTAAAAGCAGTGAAATTTATTTGCTCTATTTCAGTTTTATTTCTAGGCAATTTCACATTTTTTTGTGTTCTCCCATTAACACTAGGATGGCCAGGACATTTGATCACATCTAAAGATTTTTGAGTCCTTGATTAGATATCTCTTACTGGGTACAAAAGTGATGAAAGTACAAGCTCAGAAAAATGGGCTTCTTAAAGTTCTCTGTCTGGGGAGCTCCACTAACAAGGCAATCTCAAAGCTGCTGTACAGCCAGGCTTTTCAAAGCCTTTGCAATGATAAAAGTACATTTAGACCAGATTTTAAAAAAATCCTAAGCACTGAGCCTCAATGGGAGCCAGGCACCAGCTTTAGGAATTTGTTAAAAATTCTACCTTGCTTCCTGACTTTTGTAGACGTTGGCCACCGTGGGTCATTAATGCTTTGTGGAGGCTGCTTATACTTTTGGCAGGGTTTCAAGGGGGTTTCTTTTACATTGGAACTTTTATTTTGGTTCAGCCACATCTATTTTTAGTAAGTCAGCACATGAATCACATTTTTCAGGAACCAGCTCTTAAGGGACTTCTAGTTAGATTTTATGAGCAGGAGATCCCTTACAGTTCTGTGGTCTTAAAAGAGCTATTCCTCTGGGAATTCCTGTGAAGAATTAAAAATAGAAAGTTGTCTGATTGAGAGCATAAGTGCAAATTTATGCTGAGGAGCTATTTATAACAGGATGGCCAAAATGATGTGGTGAAACTATTTAGAGAACTTGCTGTATAATGTCACAATGAAGTCTTAGGGAAAAACACCATTGCTTGAATGTCAGGGATTTAATTAAATGCTTGAAAAATGAGATAATAACAACATACAGAAATACACAAAATTTATATGCTGCCAAGCTGTCAGTTGCTACCAACTACATGCTCTTTAAACTGAGGCTTTTCCATTATAGGGATGTCAGAAAAAGTGATGATGAGATAACCTGATTTGTATTCCATCCATGTACTAATTGATTTGGGAAAGAGTTTTAATGCTACAGTGCAGAAACGGATACATTTCTATTTAGAAAGGTGTCTGTCATCTCAGTGACTGAATGTGGGTAGAGAATTTGTGCCAGTGTAGCTGAATTTTTATGATCTCAGTTATGATCTTAATTTACAGCAAAGGCTGAAACATTGCTGATAGCAGGAAAAAGGATTTCAGTGAATGACTAATTATTTTGCCCAGTGGATGTAGCACAATACTTAGTCTGAACGGCCTGTAAATATAAAAATGTGAATTTAGCTTCATTAGGAGCTCTCAGAGGTCAAACCCTGCTGTTCATTGATTTAAAATTCCAGGGCAGTGTGGCTGAGCACGAGCAGCACTGATGACAGCATTAGAGCTGCTGTCTTCCATTAGATCTGCTGCTGGTGCTGCTTTTCTCACCCCCAGTCACATTCCAGAACTCTCTTTAGGAAGAAATTCCTAGCAGGGAGGGTGGTGAGGTCCTGGCACAGAGTGCCCAGAGAAGCTGTGGCTGCCCCATCTCTGGAATGTCCAAGGCCAGGCTGGATGGGGCTTGGAGCAACCTGGTCTAGGGGAAAGTGTCCCTGCCCATGGCAGAGGACTGGAGCTGGATGTTCTTTAATGTCCCTTCCAACCCAAACCCTTCTGTGACTCCGGGATATGCCTTGGGAGAAAGGGAAAGAAGAAGCCTGAGAGAGGTAAATGAAATATGCAGCTCACCCCTGGAGGCAGGAGCTTCACATCTCCATCCATCACAGGCCTGTGCTGTTATCCAGAGGGTAACAGTGGGGTCTGTGTGGGAAAGGGTGACTTAGTGAGTTTGGAGTGCTTGAACCCCTGAGCCAGAAGGACCAGTAAGAAGGATGTAGAAGACACCAGAAAAGTGAAGATACAAAAATGCACACTACAGCCAGAGTGGGAATATAGTTCTGAAAACTCCTGTGGGAGATTTTGGTTTCAATCTGGAGAGAAGAGGAGACTTTCTTCGAGCCAGAGAAGCTGCTCCCTCCTGCCTGGCGGCTGTGCCTTTCACGTGCTTTGTAGGTGAAAGAGGAGGATGCTGAAGAAATAGCTGAATTCTTTATTGATTTCTCCTGCCAACAGAAATGACTGCAACCTCCAAGACATGGATATTTGCCAGGAAGGGAAAGAAAAAAATTAAAGCTCTAAAAATAGATCTATTCCTATCTCAATTTCTATTAACCTTTTTTTTTGTTGACTGGTGTTAGACGTTATAAATATAGTAGGGGAGTGAATTTTCCCTTGCCTTCTGTTGCTGCAGATTTACTCATACTCCAAGGGCTGTGGACTCCTTCAGAGATGCTCTCTTTTAAGATGTACTCTGAGAAAATGATTAGGACTGCCAGCTTCCAACCATTTTTTAAATACGTGCAAGCATCTTTGAAAGAAAATTCTGTATAACTCTGAAACTATTCTGAAAACACTGGAGTCTGGAGAGGTTTTTTAGAATAGAATTCTGTATTGCCACAGGTGCACAGTTTATTGTGCAGATCTAAAAAGCAGATGCTTGGCAGTATTTTTCAGGGCTGTGTTTCAAAGGTGTTTCTGCTTACCTCTGCTGACACCATTACCTTCCCAAAATCTCATGGTGCTTTTACCAAGATCTAAAGAAATCAGGTAAAATTTCAGCTGGTCCATACACACTCAAGGGGCAATATTTTGTCAGCTGCTCAGAAGAGACTGTGATCTGCACAGCACAACAGAACAGAAAGATATGAGCCATATTTACCTTATCTGAAGATAGAAGAAATAACAGCCTTATCTATATAATCAGTCATAAATCATGAGCTTCAAATTTGCAGTCATCACGATTCATTAATTATATCTGACGTTATTTCTGCAGCAAAAAACCCACCATAGATACAAATTTTCAAGCCTATTTGAAATTCTGGTAAAACATGCTACAGCATCACGTGGGCTGAAAAGATGGAACTTCAACAAACAGAAACGTAGTTTTCTAACAAGAAGCTAAGAAGAAGTAACAGCATGGTTGTGCTATGGCAGCTTCTCTGCACCACCAAATTTAATTTTAAGCTTTGTAGCTTCTTTTCCTCAACCAAGAACAAAGCAAATCCCATTTGAACTCGTCTTTATTCCTGCCTTAGAAGGAATTAAACACCCAGCTACTTCCAGTTCAATAAAGTCTTCAAACCCTGTGTGAACCAAATGAACCAAGCTCATAAACACATGTTCTCTCCTACAGACACCAGTGGGATGGGAGCATGTGCTTGGAAGTTTTGGCTGAAAGTGGGGATATCTGTGCTTGTAAAGCTATTCCAGGCTGTGGGTACCAGGTTAGTTGTAGAGGATCTGAGCAAAGGTACTGGTGGGATTTGAAACAGGTGTGGTTGTGCTGGTATGTGTTACTCACAGGACAGCCTTGTTTCAGCACAGGAGGGACGAGTTCCACACAGGGCTGTGCTGACACAGCTCTGCCTCTGTGCTTGCAAACCATCACAGCACTGCTCAGTGCATTAAATCCCTCTGCAAGGCTGTAGGGTGGCGCAGATTTGGGGTTCAGTGAGTAAATTCCCTTGCATGCCATAGGATGAATCCAAGCAAACTATGCTTACTCATAGTCAGTGAAATTTCTTCCACTTTATGCCCTGATTTTGCTATTTACAGCATTTTCAAACTTGCACCAAAAGCCAAGGGACTGTAGCTATAGTGATAAGTAGCCAACTCATGGCCATTCAGCAAGGAGGATGTTTTGAGACCTTGCTTTCAAGCCTTGAACTGTTCAGAGTTACTCCAGGGAAGTGTGAGCTCTGGAGAACACCTGCAGGAGCCTTCACCTCCACAAAGTGGTGGGGAAAAGCTGCTGTAGGCTGTGATACAGCACTGATTGCATCAGCAAACACTGCCCGATGAGACTGAGCTCTTCTTCTTGCTCCTCCAGCTCAAGGGAACCTTGAAAATCTCAAGAGAAGACTTTCCACTCTGCATCAGTGATTATGCTCTTAAAATGCCATGGATTTGCACACAGAGGAGCAATGATGAGAGGAATGTGTTGCCTTGGCTTCCTCCTTGCTGTGCCCCCGTTCTTGCATATCCAGTCCTCCCAAATCACACGGACCAAAGGCACCTATAGGATGAAAACAAAAGGATTGTGCCCTGGATGCTGAACTCAGTATTTTTGAATTCCTTTGGAATCAGCTGGATGCTGAATGTCTTCAGTTGAAGAGTAGAAGAGATTGCAGTGGTTCTGAATGAAAATGGCCAATGTCAGCACAGTATCACACGGTGGATAACTTCCAGAACAGAGATGACCTCCTTGTCTATCACAGAGCAAGAAGGATTATGGGATTCCAATTTAATGTGATAAAATGTCATCACAAACATGAAATTTTAAAGCCATCACTCAATAATTATAATTAGCCTATGGCAAACTGCTCTGAATACTAAAACAACTATAAAAGGTGAAAATTGTCTTAATTAGCAAAGATGCAGAAAATGTGTGAGACTGACTCACGTCAGGGAAGGCTCCAATTAACCTGGCCCAGATTGAGATAATTAAGAGGGCAGCTCCAATTGTGTAAAGAATGAAAAACTTCTGGTGCTGTATGAGGTCTTGTATTTTTCCATCCCTAGGCCTGTTCTTCAGTCATACCTTCAGGCACATCATCTGTTCACATAAAATTGTTTCCTGAGCTGGCTGCTGAAAACCAGACCTACATCCAGCAAGCCCTGAGGATACTCTGCAAATCCTTTTGGTTATTAACTCTTTCAGTGACTGTTATCTGTTCAGCAAGCTTTCTTCCTGGATGCTACACACACCCACTCAAGCTCTTGTTCAATACTATTTTGGAGAAGCCTAGACCAGAAGGATTGGTAAAATTACTACCCTAGACTAATAAAAAGCAAGAAACCATTTCTTTATCTATGGGGGAATCTTGTGGACACATGACTGATGACCTCACAGTGGGTCTCTGCTGATTGTAGCTGAGAAACTGCTCAGCCTGGACTGATCCTACACCTAAAGAATTCTGTGGCTGCTTCTCACTGAAGAAGTGAGTGATCTTTAAACTGTCAATGGTGGTTAAACTGTCAGTTGTCAAGGGAAGATCATGAAAACTCCTTCAGGTCCAGATCACAGGAATTCTGTTCTGACCTGTCCTGCCCTTCTGATCACTGTACAAACCCAGGGTGCTGCAATGGGTGTGGGAGCCAAAGGTTCATTTAGTTTTAAGGGCAATAGAAAAGTTACCACTGATAATGAGGGCAACAGGGATTTCTGCACAAGCCATTCACTCGGGCACTTACTCAGCTTCTCATAAATATTTCGTTTGTATCCCATACTCTAAAACTCAGAAATGTCTGCGTGAGCTGCAGCCATATATCTGAGATCATGCTAGAAAAAGCACTAAGTAAAGGAGAAACAGAGAAAAAGCAACTAGCACAACTGCATCATTCCCAGGTGAAATGTAAATTGCAGCTAGAAATCCAAAAGTGGTCATGAATGAAACGGCAGAGTAAAATATACTCAAACTTTTCCACTCTCTCATATTTCTACAGGTACTGCAAACAGCCAAAATACAGGTCAGTTCTTGGCAGGTGATGGGTTCTCACAGCACCAATAATACCTCTGGAACACTCAATTTGCTGTGAGAAGCTGTGCCGATCCTTTGAGCTGAGGAACATATAAATTTCTTTTCTTGCATCCTGAGCTCATAGAAATTTCAATGCTCCCAGTCCTTGTCTGTCTGTGTGCTGCCAGGAAGGTGCCACCTGACTCTCACACTATTCATGGCTTTCAGAGGTGCATGGGAGAGAACCAGGAACTCTGAGCAGATCTAAGATCCATCCATCAAAAGACAACCAAAATCCAGTAATGAGAGTACAAGGGAGCTGCTTGCATAATAACAGCAATGAATATGGATTTTTTTTCACAGAACTAAAACTAAAACATCAATCTGTATCAAAAAATGTACTTAATTGAAACTCTTATTAACTGTGACACTTTAGTAGGTCCAAAGTTATGTATTTGTGTGTTTTTTTCATATTTAAATCCATGCTGCTCATTTTATTCCTCACATGTAATTGGTCTACATTTGCTTTTAGTTTAAAAAAAAGCCCCTACAAATAAAATTAATTGAAACAATACTAATATTGTTATTACTTTTAGACAAGAATTTGCTAAAATTCTGGAATGAGAGCTGCAGTTTTCAGTGCAAAATGAGCAGACCAGAAATTAGATGCTGCAGAAGTCTAGAATACAGGTTGGAACAACTGTCTTTATCACTGGAGGGCAGCATAAGTACCAATATAAGCCAAAATTTTCAGTATTTTCAGGTGTTACTTTATATGCCAGAGCAGTAATTGCTGCTTCTTTACAGAGATGCTGCAGCCAGCAGGTCCGACCTGCCTCTGAAAGGCAGATTTGTTGTCATTAATTTTACTTTATTGTTGTAATTTCCCAGACCAAACCCAGATGGGAGGGGGGGGAAGAGAAATATGTTTGCAAAACTCATATTAAAGTTCTCCTCCCCCTAATTTTAACAGCAAATATATTTGCCAAAGCTCTCATCAAATTATGGCTACTACCAAACCTGCATGCAGCCTCAACCCTTTGGGATCTCTCTCTTATAGCCAGACATAGATTACCCTGTTTCTAGGAGCTCAGCAGGTTTAGGGACTTGCTGGTTGAAATGAGTTTCTAATTCTTTTATTTGCAACATGCACAGAAAACTTGGTCAAAGTTTTCTGTGTCCTTGGCAATGAAGAGAAAAAAGTCATGCCACAGTTCTAGGCTACCTGTTCTTATTCATAACAATTTAGGGAGTTTTTGAACTATGCCTTGGAATACAGTGGAAAAAACCCTTTTTGTTCTCCAGGGTACTTCTGTAACTGTGGGTCAAATCTGCATCCTCCCTCATGAGAATGAAACAAGCACAGAATTGACACAAGCAGAAATGGCAGGACCTAGCTCAGGCAAGGAGAAATAGAATTATCAAATCATGGAATGGTTTGGGTGGGAGAGACATTTAAAAGCACCTAGTTCCACCCTCCCTGCCATGGGCAGGGACACCTTCCACTATCCCAGGTTGCTTCAAGCCCCATCCAACCTGGCCTTGAACACTTCTGAGGCATCGTTGGCTCTCTGCTTCATTTACCTTGGCAGGTGTCAACACTTTCTCCCAAATAAAGCTGTGTTAGTAGCTATGATGTAAAAGAGGAAAATTCTTTTTCCCCTTGAAATAAATCTATTAGAAGAAGAATGGAGGTTTTCTACTTTTTACCCACCTAGTTAAATGAAAGAAAATGGTTCAGGTTGGAAAGGACAACTGGAGGACATCTAGTCCAACCTCCCTCTGTCAGAGTCCCTTAAAGCGTATTACTCAGGATCATGTTCAGATGACTTTGGACTATCTCCAGACAAAGAGATTCCAAAACCTCTCTTGGTAATCTGTTCCAGTGCCCAATCACCCTTACAGCTAATAAGTTCTTCCTCACATTCAGGTGAAAACTGCTGTGTTGTGTTTTCTGCCTGTTTTCATTTGAAAGGAAACCAGGCACATAATCTTAGTCCAGTAGGTTCCCACTAGAAGGGGTGCCAGAGACCAGGACTTCAGGATGCAGACAGGGACTTGAAGGCAAAGCCCAAATATTCCCATGTGCTATTCCCATGTGCACTGGATGGAGGAATGTGAGTGAATGTGTGAATGATTTAACGTGTCCTTAGAAACTTGCTGTAAACTCCAGGCTCTGAGGGATGCTCATGCTGGTACCTGCACCATCATGAGCAAGAGAAGAAGCACAGAGGCAGGGGCAAATCTCTGAGCCATGGGTGCAATCTGGGCAGATCTCTTTGGCCTTCCCAGAGATGGTAAAGAAATCTTGGGAAGGATTGCCCTATGCCTTTGCACTGGAAGGGCTTGAAATTCCAGCTCTACCACTGTGGGAAGAGGAGCTGAGAGCTGCCGTGGTTGTGAGGAGAGGGGAAAAGGCTGCACGAGAAAGCAGGAGGAAATTTGGTGAGAAAAGATCCACTGGCAGGAGTGTTTGGTGAGGAATGGAACTGGCTTGTGTTCTGTGGAGACCATTATGTGGCCAGCTCTGTCTGGGAAATTGAGCCATTTGGTTGCATTTCACACAGCTTCAGGGCACCTGTAAATTGCCTAGCTGCAGATAATCAGTGAGGGGCCATATGCCAGCTCAGGGCTGCCAATTCCCTGGCTCTGACCCACTCTCCCCAAGTCCTGAAATGCCCTGTATCTCTTCTGAGGATGGAGGTGCCAGTTCCTGCTGCTGCCCAAGGTCTTAGCTCCACATTTGCTCTTAAAAGAGCCCTGTTCATTTCCTCTAAATCGAAATGTAAGGCAACAGGCACCTGACGAAATGGTACTGTAATATGGATTGATACTGAATATCTTTTTACTGAAGAAAGGGGAAATTCTAATATTTACGAGTAACATATTTTATTGAAGATTTCAGTCTTTAAAAGACATAAGTATTTGGTATAGAATTTCAAGCTCAGAAAAGGCTGTTATACAAATATGGTCATGGTTGAATCTTGAAAAATGTTAACAGTTTTCAGCAACAAGGGAGCTTTACAAGGGAGGAAAATCAATATTGACTTACACTATTTATCCGTAGCATAGTAAAGTTGCCTACACCTGAGAAATCCCAGTAATTAAACATCTAATCTAAATTCATACAAAAAAAAAAAAAAAAAGTTAAGCAAATTCTGCAACTTAAAAGGAGGTAGAAAATCTGACCATTATGGGCTAAAAAAAAAAAAAAAAGAACAAGTACTGTGTTAAAAGAAGGGGCAAATGGAAATAAACAATGGAAAAAAAAGACATGTATTTTCCTTACAGAACCTGCTTAATTCAGCCCCTGTTTTAGTACCTCTTGGCTGCTCACAGCTGCCTTGTTTGTGCTGCTCCAGTCACTGAGCTGCCCTCACAGAGCCCTATTGACCACCCTAGCCCCCCAAGCAAAGAGAACAGTCAGACTGGTTACTGCCCATCTCCCCAGAGCTGCTTCTCAGCAGTTCCATTGCACTCACAAGGAGCAGAGATGCCTCAGAGGCATTAGCCTGACCCCATTTCATGCACATGCCCTCAAGTTTATGAACTGGTTATCCCAGACTATTCCCCAGCTCTGGCAGCTGCTGTCAGACTTGTGCAAGGGCCCTCATCCTAAAGGATCCATCTGGGCTCAAGGACTTGCAGTGCATGTTTCTCTCCTTTGACTGCAGCCTGGGAGGGGACACCTCTAATATCTGATTTTTGCACGTTTCTTTCCATCTGGTCCTGTGCTCCCACAAACTATTGTCTACAGGCATCCCAGGGGAGGAGTTACTTCATGGTTTTCATTAGACTCTTAAATGCTCATGGAGCCTGTGTGCTTGCTGAGTTTATGTTTTCA
Organism: Irena cyanogastra; assembly: GCA_013397155.1. Taxonomy (NCBI): domain Eukaryota; kingdom Metazoa; phylum Chordata; class Aves; order Passeriformes; family Irenidae; genus Irena; species Irena cyanogastra. The sequence goes on from VWZV01010502.1 coordinate 109,028, forward strand.
GGCAAAGTTTTTCAATAAGTGTTTCTTTTGGAGAAAACAGAGATTAGTTACACTGAAACCTTTCTAAGGGTTTTGAGGACATATCTGGCTTAAGAAGTTCTGTTTTCTTTTCAGATTAGAATATCAGTTTACCCCAGTCCTCAAAGATTTATGTGCATATCTTTATAGGCATCCTGATGGCTCCACTGAAGCCAATGGGATTATTCACCATGTGAATGGCTTGGCAGTTGCATTTGTTTTTGCACAAGTGGGGACTTCATTTCTCTTCTCAGTGTATATAAGTGTTCCTTACCAGATGCAGCCCCAGGACATGTGATTCTCCACTTCGGTCCTATTTATGTCACCATTCATATTTAATTTAATTAAAAAGCAACAGATGATGCCATGACAAATTTTACACTAGGCACAAAGCCTGTCCTTTTTTTTTTCTTTTTTTATTGATGGGGGCTGTTATTTTCTTTTTTATCGGCAAAGATGAATTTAACTTCATTGAGCAATTCCCATCTTATTCATAATAAAGGCATATACAGCACTTCTCTAGTGTGTCCTTTGAAAGAAATAATGAATTACATTAAATTAAAAGTTTCATTTTTTCTTTTAGAAATGAGCTTTAACATCACAAGATACTGTATTCTCATTCTGAGTCAAATATCTTGCTATTTTTTTTCGAGAAAAAGTGCTCAGCAAGGCTTTGTTCTTGCTTGAGTGTTGTATGACTGTAACAAATCATTAAAATATCCCTGAGATGTCTTACATCAGGGAAATTGAAACCCTGAAAAATATATGTGCTTGGTACTGTTTTCCTACATATTGTGAAATTGCTACTATAATTGTAGAATATATATTGTAGAATTTAGTATGTTATGGGAAAAAAGGCCTTTTCTTTTAAGGCCTCTATTTCTGCAAAGCTCCTATTTAACTTGAAGCACAGAGACAAGTGCATCCCTGTTTAGCTCAGTATTAAAACACATGCTCAAATTTAAAGATGTCCCAGTCCATGAGACTTTAGAATTTGATTAAACTGAATCATTTACTTGAGTACTTTTCCAGATGAAGATCTTCAGATGTAAAATACTACTATGGACATAGGCTGCATTGCAGTCCGAAGTTGTAACTTTGAGAATTACTCAAGCAATATCAGGATTGCTCTGCAGCCCTGAAGGAGGCTGATGTGGTCTGTCAGTGTCCATACTATAAAACAGTCCTGTAGTCTAAAAATTGGGTGTCTGTAACTAAATTTCCTGGTGAGAATTGTCCCTGGGCCATGCCAGACTGTGCCAGGGGTTGCTGGGGAGAGAACTGCTTTTTTTCTGGAGAAAAGCTGTGCCAGAGACTTCTCTAGATATTTAATAGCTTTGAAGATTGAATTCCAATACCTGTGTCATTACAAAACGTGGAATCATCTGGTGTTAAGGTCCACCCTGAGTTCTGTGCTTCAACTTTATCATATCTAGGACTTAGGACAGGCTCCATGATGCAGTTCAGGAGCAGTGTGGCTCTCTGAGGTAGTGAATAAAGAACAAATTCTTGTTCAGGGCATGCTCCTGTCCCAGTTTAAGCTTTCACAGCTGGATGAGCCCTCCCTGAAATTCTCACACAGCTACAATAATGGCAAGGCTGACTCCTTGACCACTCTGCCTTTCCACCTATGGTGAATTCAGAACTGAATTTTGCAATGACCCCTTCTTTTTCTGTAGAGGCAAAATCACACATCCTACTAATCCCACATATTTAGCATTTGGGTCTGCATGTTGGGAAGGAGGGCTTATGCCTGGGGAGGTACATACTAACCACTGCTGTCCAAATCCTGCAAAATCTCCCTTGACATGGAGCTGAAACCAATGGGATTTCCTCCAAGAGAATGTCTGCTTCTGGCAGACAGGATGTTTTTGTAGGTCAGGGATTATCTTCAATGTGGTAAGTGGGAAAAAAGTTCAGTCCTTATTGATGAAAGAAAATAAGATCAGAGAAGTATCAAGTCAGAATTGCAAGATGTTGTGGACTCAGATTTCTTTATTCACGGAGACTTTTACTCTATTTGATTGACATCTCCATTCAAATTCCCATGTCAAAAATGTCTATCCATGACTAAATCTAAAATATTTCACTTTCTTTTCTCAAATGGCTTATGGAAACAAAAGTGATGCTTTTTGTCCTTTACAGAGGAGCTCAGTGCAACATCCAACACACAGATGGGAAACTGAGAAGCAGTCTCAGGGTAGAGTGCTCCACACTGCCTTACCCTGGGATATTTCCCTTCTCCAGCAAAAGCTGGGCTTTTCTGCTCGTGATTTTGCTATGTAAGCAGGGTAGACTCTGATGTGCTGATATTGCTGACATGGTGAAGGAGAGGATTACCAATCCATGTAAGGAATACTGCCTGGAGTATCCAGCAGGCTGATGCAGAGGAGTTGGAATTAAGCAGGACACTGTTGAGGTACCAATCATTTTTCTGTAGTTAAGACTGTATCAGTATTTCCACTAGAATACTTGTTTCCAGTGGTTTGTACAACCAAACCTGGAAAATGTGCTCTGGACAGAAATTTGATGAAAAAATTGTTCCATGCAGGGGCAATAATTTCTTTTAGAGGTCATGATGAAATGCCCGTTTATTTTTCTTGCTGAGACAGAAAAGCAGAGAAAAACTAGGCATTTCTATGATAAAAATGTGCTGAAAAAATAAATGCCTGAAGTAAAGGAATCAAAAGTAGAAGTTTATGAGATAAAAACCTCATAAAAATGGAAATTTGGGCTTAATTTTTTCCGAGTTTTCTTACAGACACTTTTCTGTCTGAAGAAAGTATTTTGCTATTTGGAATCTGTTATAAATTAGTTAGGTCTGTACCACAGGCTGCACTTTGAAGCATAGAAACATCTTCTATTTATTTCAACAGAGTTATGCTCTCAGAATTTTCAAAAATAAATAGGGAAATTTTGAAGAGGTTGAGATCACCCAGAGAAGAATAAAGTACAAAATAAGTTGAGCTGCAAAAAGAAGATAGCCTCAGGGAGCAGGAAAAAGAAACTCTGTTTTAATGAGGAAGTAGGAAAAAAATGAGAATAGTGTTGTGGACACACTGGTATATTAGAGAGGAAACAAAGAGAGCTAGAAAAGATGAATTGCTTCACACTTATTTGTTTACAGGAGGGTTTTGACTGCCAGTGTGGGCAAGAAAGCCAGATCCTTCTGTTTGACCTGAACATCCATAACCCACCTCAAATTTGTGGTTAATGATGTTTTGTGTGGCTATGGGTAGGATGAGCACCCAAGTTTCACATTGGATCCTTTGCTTTTAAACCATGAAGGAAGTAGAAAGAGATGAAGAAATGGTTGGGCGGAAAAAGAAAAAAAAATTGCATTTGAGGAAGCCTCTAGGATGAAAAAGAAAATCTTCCAGAAAATTCTTTTACCTGACTGCCATATCAGAAGAAGGATTTACACCACACCAGTGTTGGGCAGGTGAGGTGTTGTGTGGGGTTTGTAGCCAGAAGTGGGAATCTCTCAAAGAAGAGCTCTAAAAAAAGCCCTTAAAGTCTTTTTGGTCAGAGGTGTATCAGCTTGTGCCAGCCTGTGAGCTGCTGTGGTCACAAATTCCAAGTTACTCCTGGTGAAGTTGTGAACTCCTGCACTCAGCACGAGAATGGTGCCAGGGGTTCATGGTATTGCTGCTCTTGAGAAGGCAGAGAGAGAACAAGTGGGCCATGGAATACCTGCACTTGCATCTTCCAGCTCTCAGCCACACACAGTTCTGTCAGGCAAGGACAGAGTTCTGAATCTCCTTCCCAAGGGTTTATGGAAACAACACGGAATCGCTCCCTTGCTGTCCATGGAAAACAGGCCATGGGGAGGCCCATGCTGAGGTGGAGCAACCAGTACTAACTTGGTGTGTGGCCTTGCTTATGCGAGACTACGGTGAAAAGAATCATTTTGGCGATGGATGGTGCTTTCCATATTCAGTTTCCTTTCCTGCTCAAATGCCTTTTGTCTGTGTAAGAAGTTATGAAAGAAGAATCAAAGCTTTATCTGTCTATAATAATTTGGTTACATTCCAAGCAATGTTTCACTTGGTTTCCACTTCACCCTAATTTTCTCAGATATCCTGAGTATTTAAAGTATTTAAATGTTTGTTTAAAGCCTTGTTGGAGAAGACGCTGCCTCTGCAAAGAATCCCATTTTCCCAACACTACAACATGTGTCTTGCTCACTGACTGCCTAACGCTGCTGCCTTACAGTGTTTCCTAGGAGATCAAATGAGAGCTTGAAGTACTCAAAAACTTAGTGTTGCAATGAAAAATAACTTATTAAAGTTTATAATTACTGAAAAATTAATCAGAGACTTAGCATGGTACTTATATAAAGACAATAAGCCAAGCTCTTGTCATAGTGAAATATGGAATAACTACGTTGAAATAAATCTTAATTATGCTAGAGTTGCTACACAGTGTGACTTAATTAGGAGTAGAGCAGTGAAAGCCTTTGGGGAAAAAAAGAATGCTGATTACACAACCACTTAACTGCATATTCTTCCTTCCCCCCTGGTTCTTTTCCTTCCCATTGGAGAAAATTCCAAAACTAGAGTTGTTCAAGGAACTTGAACAGACATTAACATGTGGCAGGTTACATTCTAAATAGGAATCGTTTGAAGTAAAAAGTTGAGAATGATAACCTTGAAGATAATCTCTTTATATTATGCATGCGAGGTGTCATGCATGCATATCTGCCTTGACCCTAAAAAGTGCATTGTTTTGTTAGGCAATAAATTTATGAAACATAGAATGGTTTAAGTTGGAAGGGACCTTAAAGACAATCCAGTCCAACCACCTGCAATGGGCAGCACATTTTGCACTGCTCCAAACCCTGTCCAGCCTGGCCTGGTTGGGATGGGGCAGCCACAGCTTCTCTGGGCAACCTGTGCCAGGGCCTCCCCACCCTCACAGGGAAGAATTTCATCCTAAAATCTAATTTAAACCTACATCAAGTACTGGACTACCTATGTGAAGACTTAACTCTAATTAAAAAAAAAAAAAAGATAGAAGATTGAATTGAGGTTTAAATAGGCCACAGAGCAAAGTGTAAAGAAATAGACCTTCACTGCAGCCCCCCAAGTGCAGCATGCAACTATGGCTCTAGAGTATAGACAGATATATTGTTCAACAAGCACACCAACAATGTAAGAGGCTCATTTGTCATGGTATCGCTTCTTAGCAGATAGAGGACATGCAAAGTCAAATATATCATGGCAATAAATCTGATGACTTCAACAGAGTTATCTCAACAATGAATTCAAAGCAATATACTTTGAGGGAATGAAACCAAATCAAGCAGAAGATGCACATGGGGTTTTTGAAAGATCATATATATATTTTTATCCAGACCATATATAAAATCAGACATTAAAGGAATATGCACAGTATTGCAGGGGATTTATGGAAAAAGGTGTGTAATAAAGATCCAGTATGCAGCATGTTATCAGAGTGTCAAATTGCTTGGCATGAGCTGTATGCTTTCTTCACAGGTGCTTATGCAGCTCCAGTTAAGCTGAAAAGGTGCTGTAGAAAAAGGTATAATGTATCGAAAAAATCAAAAGAAAAAAAAGCAAAAACAAGTAGAAAGAAATAAAAAATATGAATTCTGCATCCCATAATTATTCTAGTTTTCCTCATTCCACAGACACTGATGTATTTGCAGAAGTAAAGGCTGCACTGGTCTTTTTTTAGTAGATGTGGAAATTGGTTGAAAAAAACCCCAAATTACATCCATGGAAGATGTGGTTTGTTTTCTGCTTCACTCCTGCATTGACAGAGAAATAAAAACCTTCTAGTTCCAGTGTGTGATTATATATTTGATACCTGTTATACAAGTGCTACTGCACATGCATGACACTGAGAGGAGTTGGTTTGACAGCTCAGCAAATTCTAGCTCATTTGTGTGAGCCCACCTTTAATATTGACATTTTCTGATGTCTTGGCTTACTGTACTCTGCTATGGGAATTCCAGTTTTTTAAACAATTTGTTGTGCATAAAACTTCATAAGGAAAGCATAAAATTTGGGCTGAGTTATTCCTGGGATTTCTCCCTAAAATTGAAGCTTGGGAAGCATGTTTATAATATTTTCTCTTTCTCTTGATATTTTGTCATTTTAAGTGGGATTAATCTTCCCAAGCCTGGATGAGTCTGCATTGCTGATGTCTGTGTTTGGACCAATTGCTGAGCTTCCTCGATCACTGATGGACAGAAATCTGCATTTTAAAAAATGTGATTAATTTACTCCTAATATAAAATGGATCAGAAGTGTCTGTCACTCTTTTATGGCCATAAAGGAAGTTCAGATATAAATATCTACACTGTTAATATCTGAAGTTAGATGAGATGAATCCTGGTTTTCATGGCTTTGGGAAGTGCTATTTCCCTCAACACAATGCATGACAGACATCCCTGGGATACATCTGGGCAGTGCAAGAGAAGACCAGAGATTTCCCAGGTGACACCTCCAGAAGTGATAACCAAGGGTCACAGTGCTGCAACAATCCAGGTTTTGTGTGGGCAGTGGAGGAAATCTAAAAAGCTTGGGAAGCTTGACATTCCCTATGGACTGTTCAAAATAGGATGGATACTGCACAATGTCATCACGATGCAAGTCAAGGTCAGTAAAAACTTCCCAACCAGAGACACATCTGACCCATAAACCAACATTAAAACAACCCCTGCTTCTAAACCTTACTGAACTATTAGATCTCAGCTCTGTGTCTGGCCCTTGAATATTTTGGGTCAAACCAGTAACCTTGATCTAGCTACCCCTGAAGTTTAGATCTAGATTCAAACTTTGGAAGCTTTACCTGTCTAGAAAGTTTCTCCCTCTCTAAGACATGTTACACTCAAAAGTTTCCTCGAACAATCAAGAGCTTTGACCACTCCTAAAACACAGAGGTCATTTTTGGCAAATGATAATGGCAAAGTACAGAAAATATAGAGAAGAGGTGAAATTGCGTTTCTTGGAAACAGAAGCAGCTCATGAATATTAGAACTGGCATTTAGATGGCTTTTTTTTTGCACTGTAGGTGATTTTTTTCTGGCTCTCCCTAACCATGAAACAGTAGGAAGAGGTGAGACATGTCACATAGCAAAGAATTAACATCTTGCAGAGAGGTTTTTAGTAAAACATATGTACACTTCCTTGTCAGCAAACTCTGCAGGTTTGAGACTGAGTTATGAGCCACAAATAGACATGTATACACATTTTGGAAGGCAAACAGCTTCCAGATTATCTTTTAAAGGTACCCACAAGTAATACAAAGTAGACATAGACACTTCATATAGTGATATCTTTACATACTGTCCTCATGGATACTATAGGTTCAGGAAGACATTGCTCATGGAGGTGATGCTATACCATATTCCAGAAAGTCGGAAGCAAGCCCTTTTAAAATACTGAAAGGAGAGATTGACATGGCAAGCTCCAGTGCAGAACTGGGCCGAGAGCAAACCGAAATGGCTAGATCTGTTTTCATCCCTTCCCTTGGGCTACTAAGCTGAATAGTTTACAAAGCAGAGAAAGTCATTCATAGTTCTTTACAGTACAATTTCTAGTGCCACATAGTAACTGAGGATTTACTGCACTCTCCTGTGAAATTTCAACTGCCATAACAAAGCTTTATGTTGCAGATGATCAACACTCAAATATTTAGGAATAATAATAACAGTAAAAACGACATTTCACCCTCCCCTCCCCTTCCCACAGGGGACCAATCTGTCTTCTTACAACTAGGGGTTGATCTGGCCCCATGCAAACGTTTACAAGGTGGTTTTTTTTTTAGTGTGTGGCAAGTTTTTTTAATAATGTTTTTCTTAAAGAAGGGGAAAATCCCACTTCCTGCAGCATATTGCAGGGACCAGCAAACATATCCCCTCATCCCTTGGACCAGATATATAATGCTAATACTGTGCAGGTGCTCCAGAGCTGACTCAGCTGCTGCACGGTCACATTGTGCCTGGGAAATGCAATCCATCATTATGTTTAAAGCGCCTGCTTGATTAATATTCAGTATTTAATGTCAACACTGATAAATTAGGATTCAGAAGTGTTACACTGCAGGAACTGCAAACAGTGCTGCAGTGACGATGGCCTGGGTTAGTTTTGTGAGATCTGTTAATTCAAGGGGAAATTCATAAATACCAAAGTAGGTGTACGGTATTAACTACCAGCTGTGACCTCTTGGGATAACAGTGATAAGTCACATTTAAAGGAACTAAGTGCTAGATTTCCAAATGGCTATGATTTTTTCTTCTCCTGTATAAATAGTACTTCTATCCCTTTATCATCCATATTTGCAATAATGCTGTAATTGTGGTGTTACAGATATACAAGGTGTACTGGATTTGGGAAGTACTTTGGCTTAGATAGTTTTAAACATTTGCTTCCCAAGTGCATAGGTTTCATCTTAACTAACTTGCTCAAGAAAATAAAAAATTACAATGGCATTTTCAATCTCTTTTGATCTTGTAACTTTTGCTCATTTGAAATATTGTTTAATTGTCTTCCATGGACAATTTTTTCGAACAAATCTGCCTTTTTCCCTAGTGTTTACTTAATGGCAACTCTTTTTTTCACCTTAGCTTTAGTCCTACATACGACATAATAAGCAATTCCCATTAGAGCTATAGCTTGAGACTCAGGAACACTCAATGGCCAACAGACTCTTCCCTGGTGGAGCATGAGGATTCAAAGGAAACAACTGAGATTATTTCACTTTCATTATTTTTGTTAAAAAAAGTTTGCACCTTGAGGTGTCATGAATACCCCTTCTTGATCTTCCTTTGCCTTGTCAGACCTGGCCAGCACAAGCAGCTGAGATCTTTGCTCTATTTTCCCTGCATCTCTGTGCAACGCTTTTGTAAAAAGAGAATATACTATTATATTTTTCTAAGCCTTTCAGACTGCTGTAACATGATCAGGATTCTCCTGAATCTCTATGCATTCGATCTCTTCTCGTTCCTTCCTTTTGGCTCGTTTCTTTTTCTTGTGGTGCTTTTTGGAAGGTGGGAAAAAGGTTAGAAAGACAGGCAAAATAACAAAACAGTGCAGAAGTGTGCAACTGCCGGCAAGCAGCAAGCATTTGAACAGTGTGAAGGTCAAGTTTGAAGGCACAAAGAGAAGGGGGACCAACCCGATAAGAAAGGAAGAAACGTTCTGCAAAATGGCTGTCCCATGCTCTTGGAGGGAGTTCTTTATACACTGAGTTCGGGTGTGCTCAGTAGCTAATACAAATGTATAAAGCAGGGGTGCACAGTGATCTATGGCAAAATTCAAAGTGTAGATAAGGCACAGTATAGAAATGCAATCCATGTCTACATTCCATAAGGTCATCAAGCCAAGGACACCCAGCTCTATTGAGGTGACACTGAGAATTAACCAGAAATTTCCCAGAGGGTGGATAACCAGGAAAAAGGTCAGTATTAACACCAGCAGGATGCCAAAACCAGAAATCAGGACAGGCATAGTTACTGATAAACCATAGTGGTCCATGAAAACAAAAGTAGGGTTGAACACAATGAACTTGATGCTTTGTATAAGAGAAAGTGGCCTCAGCTTCTCCAGCAATTCCACCGCTTCCCTCTGTGTGTTTTCACTAGTCCTGGCCACAAGGTACAGACGAGAAGCAATTATGTTGTTCTCATCTCCAGCTTTGGAGAAAATTATGTCATTTTTGAAGTGCTGGAATTCTGGCTTTTTTAAAAAGGAGCTCTGGAGGATGCTGATAAAGTCACTTTTGTTGGTCGCACTGATGTTACCCACTCGAAGGTATTGGTAATACTGTTCAATCCAGGACACGGTGTTGAACCCCTGGCTGAGTGTTTTTAGGTCTTCTTGCACAGTACCATTCCAGTACTCCAGAGGTTCATAGATGTAGAAGCCTATCACAGGGCTGTAGTTGCTGAAATACTTTTGCTGTATGAGGGCATAGGAGACGCTTGGGGACTCACTGGCAAGAAGGTTGATGATGTTGGCTCCATCATTAATCTGTAAGCACCCCATAAAGGAGAAAGAGGCATAGATGAGATACAATATCACCACAAATGGCTTGACGTAGATGTTGGTAATCCATTCATTGTAGTGCTCTCGGAGGAAATGCTGGATAAAGTGGTGCTGGTACGGGTTGGTCTCGTGGTGGGAAGTGTGCTGATGGCCGTCGTTCATCATGGTCTGGAACCACACAGGTTTCCGGTCCAGGTACTCTGCCGAGGGGATTTTACAGCAGAAGATGCTGTGGTACCGGTTCTGCTCCAGCTGGCCAGCAAAGACTAGGCAGGAGCCAAAGAAAGAGAAGATGTAGAAGTAGTTCAACAGGATGGAGACACACATGTTCTGGCAGAAGACTTTTACAGCTTCGATGTTGGTGAAAGGGCTTGCCCCCATGCCGAAGGCTATGAAGTACAAGGAGCTTGTCATCGTGTAGGAGACCATGACATCTGAGTAGGCGTCTGCTACTCGGTCCTTGAATGGCAGATTCTCTCTGGTCCGACGCCATCCTGAAAGAAGTTCAAACACTCCTTTGGTTCCATGACCTGAAATGAGAAAACAAAGTTTATATTTGTGCATATATATAGGGAGTCCAATCATCCCCCAGGTATTTCATCTTCCAGCAGTAAAAAAAATTCGTCAGCTAAATTTCGTCATGTTTTTGTCACCGGTTAAACAAATAGAAAACTCTTAAATGTCTGTCTAAAGCCAAATACCACATTCACCTGTAGGTGCTTAAATTAACAGCCCTGACATTCTAAGACTATCCATGCTCAGAAAAAAAGACGAAGACACTAATTGATTTTAATGGACATTGAATTACTTCCCAAATGGACTGCAAATACAGGAGAACATGAAGTTTGGTTCAAGCCTGGGGTTCATTCTAAAAATTCCTTTTGTCATCCTATTACATCTTTCAAGGTTTAAGGGACTCAACTTGAAAAACTTAAAAATACAAGTAACATTTTCTTCCAAAGAGTATACATTTAGACTTGAGGGAAAATAGAAAAGCCAACATTCAAAAAACCCATACAAAATTATTTTGCTTTGAAATAATAATTAAAACAATTAAAACCATTTAAAATTTTTAAAAAAATAGAACAATTTAAACCATAAATTTGAATTTGGATTAGAAAGTTGAAAGTTATCTTCACTTTGGATCTTGCCCTGAGAAAATTCTGGCCAATGTAAGGAGACACAGTACTGAGCAGAAAAAGAAGTAGGAGTAGGCTGTAGATGTTTCTGCCTCTGTTTGTGGGCCTTCACTCTCTGTAATAGAAGAATTGCATGAACCAAAGCAGGCACAAAGCAAATTTTCTTGGATCAAACCCAGAAATATGACAATAGGAGGTTTGCAAATAACCAAGTGTGTGCAACGAAAGGTCTGTTGAGTTTGTCTTTAGATTTAAATTGTTTGGATTCATACAGCTGCTTATGTTGCCCAAAGCAGACTCCTGACAGCCATTCTAGACAGGGAAAATTACAGCATGAACTGTCAGGTTCTGTGCATGTTACCTGCTCTATTGCAGATCAGTGTCCCCAGTGAAAGATAAACATACAGCAGTACAGAAGTCTTGCAGTTAGCAAAAAGCCTGTGTGGAAATGCTGCTCTCTTATGAACCAGCATCTCAGTTCAGGAGGGACCTCGAATTCCCTGGTAAGTTTAGGGTGAGTTGTTCAAATTCTCAAGGCACAGCTGTCTTGCCCACTGTCATTTTTGAGCCATCAAGCAGAAAGGATTGTCTCCGTCAGCTGAGTAAATCTGCAGAATCAAGTGACTTGAATGTAATTTTTATATGATTGTAGCAAGTATTTAAGTCTCCTGCAGGTTGTGAACCAGACTGGCTGGTCACCACTTCAAGAGCCCATGTCCTGACATGGCTTAATTTAATGGTACAGAAACCACAAAGCCATTTAGGTTGGAAGTGACCTTTGAGATTATAGAGTCCAATCATTAACCCAGCATTGCCAAGGCCACCACTAAGCCACGTCCCTTGGTGCCGCATCTGCACATCTTTTAAATGCCTTCAGGGACAGTGATTCCACCACTTCCCTGAGTAGTCTGTTCCAATGCTTGACAGTCCTTTCAGTGAAGAAAAGTTTCCTAACATTCAACCTAAACCTCCCCTGGAGCAACTCCAGGCCATTTCCCCTGGTCCTATTGTTTGTCATCTGAGAGAAGAGACAACCCCCCACCTGGCTGTCTCCTCCTGTCAGGGAGTTGTGCAGAGCCAGAAGGTCCCCCCTGAGCTTCCTTTTCTCCAGGCTGAGCCCCCCCAGCTCCCTCAACTTCTCCTCATTAGACTTGTGCTCCAGACCCTTCCCAGATCTGTTCCCTTCCCTGGATGCACTCCAGCACCGGAATGGGTGAAGCAATGCTCTATCAGCTCTATCAACAATTAACAATAATATGGACTTTTCTCTCCGTATTTCAAAATCTCACTTATCTGCCCTCCTGCAAGTCTGTTTTCACAGCTGCATCTTTGCCATGTTTTTATTATTATTAATTTGTAGGTGTTAACATATCACATTCTCAGTCATGAGTACCTGGGTGCATTTAACCTTGGGGTAGCTACACAAGAACTGATAGAGAGGGGCTTTATTGTCAAACATAGGTGTGAACAACTATGCAAGAGTATGTACTAATGTGTGTGCCCAAACCTGTGATAATGTTTGAAATTACAACACTGTAATTATACTCCAGGCTTTTTTGCAAATAGAACAAATATTATCTTAGGGGAAAAAAAAAGTATTGATATATTGATATATATGGATTTGTAGCTTCTTTGAGTATCAAAGTTGGCACTGATTTTCTTATGATTCTTATACAAAAGTTAAATTTCCAGTTATTCCCCTTTTACAAGTATCTTCAGTTCTATCACACAAACACAGGTATTGGGGAATACAGTGCAGTTATTCCCTTGCTGACACAAGAGGAAATCTTTGCCTGACTGATTTGCCCATGTCATTACTCTGATACCAAATTTCCCAGTCAGGCTCCATTGCTCTCCCCAGATAAGCAGGTCTATTCCCTTCTCCCAAAAAGGATACAAATCCTTTTTTCCTGAATATTCTCTGACAGTTCTCAAGATTCAGACAACTTAGTCACTCTATAAAATTCTGTTCCTTCAGCTTCATTCCTAATGTCACAACAGCATTGACAGTGGAGTTAAGTTCACTGAGCAGTTCTAGGAAGGTTCAGAGGGTCTTTGGCTCTGGGTCAAAACTGCCAAGTTTCTCTGGTACTAACATGACATGAATGAAGTACAGCAATTTTTTATTTGCTGGACAGGCAATGGCCTATGACTACTTTAAAGGAAAGGAGACAAGAAATTTTTGTTCCATTATTTGTGAGGGTAGGAGAGCAAGAAAGGAAGGCCACAGAGAAGATGAAAATAAACAATGCATTCTCTGCCTCAAATTTAAAAGCAAAAGATTAATTATGAGCAGATACTTAAAATAACTTGGAAGGTAGGATAGGGATAGAAACAAAAAAAGTGAAATGAGAGATTAAAGAGAACTTGATTGAGTTAAATTCAATCAACCTGGAGAAATGAATCAATTAAAAGTTAAGCCAAAGCAATCTCTGAACAATTAGAAATCATCTCAGGGGATAAATGTAGATGGGATGGTCCAAGACAAATGGAAAGAAGAAGCAAAGTATTTATCTTCAAAAAGGAGGACTGGAGCACTGTTTTGAAATGGGGCATGATATTTTTTATTGAAACATAGAAAGAATTGGTTTGGAAAGGACCTTTAAAATCAACTAGTTCTAGACTTCTGCTGTGGATGAAATTTCAAAAAAATTGGAAAAAATAGGCTGAATGCCCTAAAGAATAAAACCAGCTAACAACAGCCTGTCATTCATACATGAAAATCAAAGAGAAATCGAGTGAGTTGGATTTTTTCCCCTCACAGACAGGAATGCCAGTGAGGACTCAACAACATTCAACATAAAAAAAGGTAAGGACAACAATCAAGTCTTTTTCATTTCTACTTGGAGAAGGAGAAGAAGTCATTGGTTTCATTTGGAAAAAATCCCCAGAAACCATTAAATTAGATATCAGAAAAAACAAAGCTTTCTTTCTTTCTTTAAGCTTCATTAAACTCTGGAACACGCAGTCTGAGGAGGTGATAAAGTCTTCTTTGTTGCAAGTCTAAAGGCTAGATCAATAAATGTTAATGTAGGTGCTGGGTACATCCTGTCAGTGCTGGGAGGCAAATTCTGTTCACATTCCTGAGGTCTCTTACTTTTGTACCATCATACCCAACTCTGTCTTGAGATGTTTAAGATTTTTTAAGCATGAAAAACAATCTATCTCCAGCGTTTTCTTAACCAAAGCATGTCCATTCAGCATTTAGCTGTTGCTTCTGCCACAGTCAGCTTCTTTGGATAGGAGTTTGATCTGCATTTATCACTCCTCATAACAGCCAGTGGTGCTCCAGTGTGAGGCCAGGAGGCTCTGCTGGAAGGAGAGCTGCTGGCTGCTGCCAGCTTTTGTAAACTTTCTAGGAAGGGAGATCAGGATGACTCTGCACTTTTTTTTGAATCGAGACATAAAGAAGATTATTTGCTGAAATGGGTGATAGCAGTCAATGTGGTGATAACCTTGATGTCTGCATTATATTTCAAGCAAACAAACAAAAGTCTTAGAAGTGCCATAGCACAGATTACTCAGCATTTCTGCACTGAGAAATCCAAGTATTGTACTCAGTTTTCATTAACAGCCACAGATGTAACTTGTAATATATACAAAGGATGAGGAGGCAGCTTTCTTTTAAATCACAGTGGTGGGTAGGAAGTATATTTTTATATTATAATTCTTTGCTGTGATCTAATGGAAATAAACTATATTATTTTATCTAGGGGGAAAACGCCTTTTTAAATTTTTTTCCCCCAGGGGATGGGCAATTCATGTCCTGGAAAAACTTGTCTAGTTTTATCTAATAAATGCCCCATAATAGCAAGGGCCATGATTATTAGGAGCATATTGATGTGCAGAATCACTGAACCATAGAATGGCTTGAGTCGAAAGGGACATTAAAGACCATTTAATTCCAGCTCTGTGCCATGGACAGGGATACCTCCTAGTAGACCAGGTTGCTGGCTCTTTGGAGTCTCTTATCCAGGTTTATTGATTTGAAAATACACCCCATTTTAGAGAGTTTAGGTTTACACCATCACTTTTTTTACGGAGGAACAACTTTGCATCTCAACACACTGCAGTGTAGGATGCATTTGTTGTTCTGCTAAATCACTAATATTAGTGCCATTAATGTTGGTATCCCCATTTACATCTAAGGACTGAAGCACAGAGATTAAGAAAATTAATCACAGTCACCAAGGACTCTCTGCATCTCAGGGAGGGAAGAAACAATAGAAAAATTATTAAACCACTTCTTTATGAAGAGTCAGTAAATCCTTAGGGATTTTGATGTAGAAGGCAGAGAAAATTTGAAGTTTGATCATACTTCAGGTAGCAGTAGGAAATGTGTATCTTAATTGAGATCCCATTTCATAAAGGTAAATCTCAGCACAATGCATCCAGCTAAAAAGTGGACTCTAACAACAACACTGAGTAAAGGAATTCCCAGCTTGATTAAGGAGAAGGAAAAGACTGAGAATATTTTTTCAAACTAATCTAAGATGTAGGTAGGAAAAAATGGTTTTAATTTTACATCTCTCTAGGTACTTGTAAAGTGATTGTAATTGAATTGTTCACATAGCAAGGTTGTTGACCATTTCTTCTTTACTCAGTTTTGCCGTGGCTGTTGTGCTGCTTTAGTGGCAGCTGGGAGGGTCTGATGAGGCAGCTGAGGAACTAAACCACTCTCACCATGGTTTCTGGTTTACCCTTTCTCCAGAATCTCTTACTAGAGGTGAAGTCAGACCTCATCCTGCCAGTAAAATGCCTGGGATGGTTCAGACTTTGGGGATAGAGGATCTATCTGGGGCACTGATGAGTAGCATTGTCCAAAGGGAGGAGTGTCCTTGAGCAATAGGAATTTTCAGTGGTATCACAGTATTTACACCTTCTGAATGTCACAGGGCTTACAGCAACTGCAGCAAAAAATGAAGTCCAGCCAAGATCTCCTGCTGAAGCTTCTGCAGAAATTTTGTTGTCACTAAACCTATACTTCTTAATTTCATTTGGTACATGGCATTTGATGATATTTAAAAGCATTTAAACAGAGAAATTAAATCCTTTCTAGGTCCATTCTCCTGTGAGGTCACTACATGCACAATTTCTTCTCTAACCAGATTATGTAGAAATGCTGACAGAGGGGTTTTACACCCTGCTGTGCCTTTCTGTTTTGAAAAGTATTCAGGGTAGAATTCTTCTTTTAAGTAACAGATCTCTATCATACTAAATTGTCTAATTTAAAAAGCTGGGCTTTATAGAAAGAATATTTAACCAAGTGCAATGAAACCTCAGCCAGCTGAGCCATCATCTTTAGTGACAGGGACCTCAGGGGAATCTCTAGTGCTGCATAAGAGATTTCATTATTGCTAGATTTTAGCACTTCTGATAAACACAGAAAATTCACTTAAATCTGTCACAAATATTATCAGCAAAGTCAGTTATATATAATAGATATTTTGATTTCCTTAAAAATATTTCTGCCAGACTATGGCCACTTTGCCATCAGCCTGAACATGTCAAAACTTCCAGATTCCAAGTTTTAGTGTATCCCCATTACAATATGAACCTAATTTAAAAAGTAGCAGTGCATTGTGGGGCACTCCTGTTAAATATACACACACTATTCCTTCATGTGTACTCTGATTAATTGCATTCATTTCTGCTTGCATGAGCACTTCTGAAAGCCTTTTAAATAATTCTGAGAATTTCCAATGAGACCAAAACATAAAAGCTTTGTTCTCCTCACAGGCATTACAGTGGAGCCTGGCAGGCAGCAACCCCATGATTGTTTGAGGCTGAGGAGCAGTGGGGAGAGAGGCAGACATTCAATTCTGTGAGCAGAATCTGCCTCCCAGCACTGACAGGATGTACCCAGCACCCACATTAACATTTATTAATCTAACCTTTAGACTTACAATGAAGAAGACTTTATCACCTACCTCCTTAGCTACATATACACAGCTCTGCAGTTGGCTGTATAATTGCATTTCAGAAAAGCCCAGTATCAACCTAACACTGCTGTCATGAAATTCTGCCAACTTCTCAACCACAGCCTCAGCTGTAGACAGCTGCACAAGAAGAAAATGGTGTAAGGATGTAGCAGTCACAACTGTAGTTCCTTGCCTTCCAATCTCCTATAAAACACCAACCTATAAATTAGATTAACACCAATCTGTTGGAAACATAGATTACAAGTGGTGGTTCATGCTCTTTTAGTCTGCTTTCTGATATATTCCCTCTCCAGGTAATTCATTCCACAGACCTTGACAGCCCCTTCATTCTACCCTTTCCAATCCAACACAAAATAAATGTCCCAGACTACACACAGAAGCCCAAAAATAAGCAAGCAACTATGGGAACTGAGCTAAATCACATGGAAATCATTTACTTACACACCACATCCCTTTGGCACATCCTTGATCTTTCAGCAGTTTCTGTCTCTCATTTTGCAGGCTCTCAAGGCAAACACTGTCATCCCTATTTACACAGAGACCACCATAGTGGGACCTTGATCTTGATTTAAATTAAGAATAATTAATGCTAACAAGAATTTGGCATCTCTGATTTTGAGTCTTATCCAGTGTTGGATCTTTCTTATTGAAAAGACATTTCCAGAGCTTCTCCATAAGCACCCCTGGGTAGAAGCCCAGGATGAACCCTGGAGATAAGCCAAAGACCTGCTAGTCCAGACACAAACATGTTCCTAACTGAACTGTAATGACACCTCTTTGTATCCAAGGTTGCTACAGTTCATTTCAAGGTAGAATTTTACAACTTTTCATGCCTAGACTCTTCTTTTTCGAAGGAACAGAAATATTATATAGCACCCATCTGCATTGAAATAAAGCTGAATGTGGGGAAAGTTTCAATGGATGTGATTAATAATCGGGCTGCACACCTCATTAAAGGAGATTTACGTTTGAGCTAATGTATATGGCTTGCAAATTGTACATAAAGTTGGAATCCTGCTTAGTTTTCTGCTGTGCTTAGCAATGAATTAAAATGCTTTTGCTGTTTCTCATTTAAGGCTTTTAATGAACTTTGTAAGCAAGAACTGCACATATGGAAACTGCTATTTATTGACAAGAGTTTAGGTGACATATAGAAGACAAGATAATGCATTTAGATCAAGTCTTAAATGAATTTATTATATACATATTTAGGCTAAAAGCATAGGATGGATTTGTGACACTGATGGGAACACTTTATCACCTGGATTCGATAATCCAGTAACATCCAAAAGAATAAGGTACTAGTGAGACTCAGGAAAATGTTTCAATCAAGTGTAGATTCTCATATCCAGAAAAAATAATCTGTACTTGAATCATTATAGAAATGATACGTTTGGTTATTTTCTGCTTTCTGTCAAAGACAGAGCAATAATAGATTCTTCAAAGAAAAATGGTTAAATAGTTGGACAAGCAAATAGATGTGAAAGAATACATGTCCAAAAAATGACCAGTGCCTTTGCAAGTTGGAGTAAATGAAGAGAGTGAAGGACTGTTTGAAGGGAGTGGGACAAATTCCTGGAGATTTATCCACGAGCCAAGTGTATAATGTTATCAGTGGTGGGACCCAAACGTGAAAGGAGAAAAACTTTTACCTTTCAGTGACAAGATCCATTTGTTCAAAATCTGAAGTCTCTGAACTGCAAGATTCCAGACATAACAAGCAATGAACAGAAAAAATTCATTCTTCAACTTTCCCCAGTGAAATTATTCATTGTAACCATCAACATCCCCTTCCTGGAACAGATGAAAAATTACCTGGGGAAAGCGTTGTGGGAATTTATCTGCCTTTGAAAAGGATATAGTCACTCTGGTCATGAATATTTTCCAAAATCTATTGGGGCACCATCCTTTCACTAACTGTAGAGCTGGTGCTGTCGTTAACTTGGTTTGAAACACGCTAAAGAGAGTGAGCGCTGCATCTTGGCTGAAGTAGCTAATTTTCAATTGCTACCCCAGGGACAAGTTCCAGCTGAGTAAAGCAGGGCTAGCCTCTACCTTGGCAGTTACCAGGTCAAATCCTGTCAGATTCCTACACTAATAATTCCTACTTGGAAATTACTCCAGCTGGTGACACTGTGGTGCCGGGCACAATGCCTCTGTTCCTCCCCTGGACATTGAGATTTCCACCCAGACTGCTTATCTTGATGTAACAGCAGCACACCTTCATTGCAATGAAGAGAGAGCTCCAGAGCAAAGGGAATGAACCTGTCTGCTGACAGGCTGATATTTTTAACAGTGTTGTTAGTGTAGGATTTGCTGACATTTGTTTACTTCAGAAAAGGGATGGAAGGCAGAGTGGGAGGCGACACGGGCCTTTTGCTTCTGTTTGCTGGGAGTGAAGGAAATACAGGGACTGATTCAGCAACTTGAAAAATAGGTATGAAATCTCCCTTTTCCTTCCCAAAAAGCCCCATTCCTACACTGCACAGGAACATGGGGGAAGGCTGCTCCACTGCCCTTGCCAAGCCTGGGACAGCATTGGGAACACTGCAGCACCAGGGCTCTGGCTCAGGCTGTCCCACCAGTGGGACTGCTCATGCTGGGAAGCATCCTCACATCTCCACATTCTCACATCTCCACATCCTCATGTCTGGCTGCTTCAGATCACAGGCAGCTGCCAGGCAGCTGATGCAGCAACGTGGCTGCTGCCCTGCTCTGTGAAGCACAAACAGCTGCTCACACTGCAGCACTCCAGGGGGGCAGCAGCCCTCTCCCATATTCCCAGCGTGTCCCTATAAATTTAGCCAAGTTGCCAATACAGGATGTGTAAGTTACACATATACTATTTATCAGACAGCAGTGACAGGCCATGCTGTAGATGCAGGAATTCATTCAGACAAGCTACCAAATGGTTATAAAGGTGCTCAGCATGCCTCTCCAGAGCCAAAAACCTTTCCTTGGACCTAAGGGTTTCCTCTCATTAGACAAGGGGTTAAAAGCAAAATGAACTGAAGAGAGGAGAAATGACTTATCTGATGACTGGAATAAAATCATTCTCCTTAAATTTCTCTATGCAGTTTTATTGAAAAATGAGAACTGCAACACATATTGATGCTCTGCCTGCTGCTCCACAGCTTGCAGCTACTCTTGTATCAAATTGGTTCAAAACCCCGTAACACTAATATGGACCATTCAGCAAGTTAAAAGGACTTGCACACATTCATGGAAGAAAATTGCAGAGAAAGGGTCATTAAAGTCAGAGATAACATATTTGGATGCACAAGCCAATGAGCCAGGAAGCAGCAGGAGCCTTGGGAAGTGTTTTGGGAGAGTATGACTTGATGCTTGACCTGTTGAAATCCCCATTTTTAAATCACTTGCCATTGGTTGCTATGAGAAATAGTATGCTGAGCTAGATAAACCCTTTGGCCTGAGTCAGTCTGAATGCTTTTATGTGCCTTTGTATTCATGGGGCTGACTGCATTAAAATCCAAATGCACGAGAAGCATGAATTAAAGCTGTGCACCTTGTCAGGCCCTTAAATCTGACATTCAAGGTTTTTACTTTACTAATTTTAGTATTGTAGCAATACCATTTAGAAACCTAGCTTTGAATTGATACAAATACTTGCCTCTTTCAATGCCTGGTCTCAGGTCCCATTTACCCTTGGCACCTGTGCACAGCAGTGATTAAAAATTGATTATTTTGCCATAGGATGATACAGCAGTGCATGCATTGATTCCCTCATGCACCATATATATGAATGAATATCATGACCTCTATGAGATTATTGTGGGTATTACACCAATTTTACGGCAGGGAAATTGAGGCAAAAAGAAATCTAATTTTAGTCTATCTAGCTTTAAACTGTGTTGTTTTGAACTATCAGAAGGATCCATCAGCAAGCCCATGGCATTGACCAGCCTCGCTGTTCTCATGTAGCACAGGATTTTTATTGCTATTTATACGCTTAAAACCTAATATCAAACAATGAATCAATCAATATATGTATATATCTTACTTTGGAAATTCATACCTTGAGTGTTGGACCAAGACACAGAAGAAGTAAACCATGCAAACTCATAGACATTTATTAAAATATGTTGCTTTCCCAGTTTTCAAGATAGCACATGACTGCTGCTTTTCCTGCGAGCCCTTGACTCCTTCCCTCATTGTTTTTCAGCCTTTCCAAGAGTCAGGGCTGTCACCAATGAAGGACTCCTACCCTACATGGCTCTGATTCATTCCCTAAATCACTGACCAGAGGACTCCATGATGAGATGGAATTAGACCAAAAAGCTCTTTCTCAGTTTTGCAGGGCATGGCCTCACCTTCAAGCTGCTTCTCATAAACTCTGCTGTAATGGTTGTAAATAAAGCACAAGAGGAGCTTTCATTTCATGGCAAAACTCCCACAGCCATCTGATATGCCCAGTGTTGCCATCAAAAACATGAGTGTGTTGGCTTGTGCAGGACTTTAAAAAAGCCTCTTCCAGTTAGCAGCATTTAGCAGCTCCTTAATGTATCTGAAACCTGACCTTTAGCTGTCCATCCCAGGGGGAGGATCATTAAGCTCTTCACTTAATTATTATTCTTGCTAAATTCAACCTGAAAATTTAAGGCTAAACTATAGTCTTGGGACAAGATATGAGACACCCTTCTGTTTTGGGGAGAGTTGTTTTTGCTTGGAATACTAGGAGCAGTGAGTCAGCTGGCTGCCCCCCCTTTTGCCACTATTATTTTGAATATCCATATTTTCAGATGGAAAAAACCACAAAAATAGTTTGAACATGTGTTCTCCTAGCACATCAAGGAGTCTGGAGAAGCAGTGATGAATCTTTTGTTGCACATACATCCCTATGGAGGTCACTGAAGATTCCTAATCTGCATCCATTCTAATGAATTAATTATTTCTAGGGTTAATTTTCTGTCACATAGGCCAGCTGGTGCAATCTAAGCATGTAAACTATGGTATGTTACTCCTTTAGTCTTTAGAACAGAGTGGCTATGCACAAACCTCAATTTGCACCTGGGAATTATTTGGGAAAGTGCCATGGACAGA
The DNA here is from genome assembly GCA_013397155.1 of Irena cyanogastra. NCBI lineage: Eukaryota > Metazoa > Chordata > Aves > Passeriformes > Irenidae > Irena > Irena cyanogastra. The sequence goes on from VWZV01010502.1 coordinate 131,204, forward strand.
ATAAAAGCATGCCAGGGAGCATGCAAAAAATTTAATATTGTATGCAAAGTCACAGCCCTGGCTCTGTTCTGTTTTCTATTAAAGGCTATGGCCAAAGGGTGATGCTGTTCTGCCACTGCAAGTGTAAAAATTCACATTGATGTTGAATTCCTGAGTTCTGTTGAGGTACCACGTTTATATCTATAAACTTGGGAGGGGTGGGTCTATAAACTTAATCCCTTTGTGGACATGACAGAAAGCACAGAGTGCTAATTCAGTTTAGCTGTTTTGAGCCCATCACTCCCACTTGCCTTTACTGTGTACATTCATTAATTTCTCTGACCACTAAAAGCAGCATGGTAACAGGAACTGGGGAGATGATCTCTGCCTCTCTTTCCATCTGATACACTGCTCCAGCTATCCTTCTTCTCTAAAAAGTCTGATTAGCCCTTACAGGAAGCCCAACACTGTGAAAGAAAAAGGGGGAATGAGGAAACTGCTGGATCAAACTACTTCAAACCCTTAGTTTTTAATGCTTTTGATACACTTTAAAATGTTGCATTGTCAGTCATTGCAATGGGAGTAAGGCAGAGATAACCCAAACCCAGACCACAAATTCCATTTAATAGCTTGGCACATGTAACTGAGAGATGTAAAAAAATCTGGAAAGAAGCAGCCTCGTAAGTCTGTTACCAAATGAAGGTTTTACTTGCGAAGCTCAGAAGAAAGGAAATTATAATCTATGCCAGGAGCAAGGTGCTGACTGTTCCCAATGAATCACTGATCTTATGGAATGCTTCGTTTTATTACTTTTATGTCAGCAACTCATTGTGAGAAGCACTTCACTATGTGCTCTCAGTACCCTGAATTTACTCAGCAAGGCAAATAACAATAAATATGAAATGAACTATATTTGTAAATCACTGCAATTTAAGTGTGGGACAGAATAGAAAGTTATGCTTTGTTTTAGAAAGAGATTTTAAGATTGCTTGCCTCCTACAGGAACCTATATATCAGTTTATTTTAGTTGATTGCTTCTGAGAATGTTGCCCATTCATCCCAGTGATGACATTGCAAATTGCTCTTTCCCTTCAGTTTTAAAGAACTAAAAATGATTTTAGATATTGTCATGAGTTATCATTATAAGACTGAGCCAGAAATTTGTACCGTTTCAGTCTATATCTCTCAAGCTGATAAATGGTTGTTATAATGGTGTTTTCATTCATAAGGCTCCAACTGCACAGTACAAGCCTAAAAGATTGCTAAATACAAACCATAACACTCTGGCAAAATATAAAAATATTTCAGCAAGGAATATTAAAATTCCTTTTTTACTACAGTTTTATCTGTATTCTGTAAAATACCCCCTGTGTGGAAAGTGGAAGGTGCCCCTGCCCATGGCAGGGGGTTGGAATGATGTCATCTTTAAGGTCCCTTCCAACCCAAACCATTCTAAATTCATATGATATTGAAATGTGTTTTTCCAAGAAAAGCAGTAATGAAAACAGAAAATGTTCCCATAAAATGTTCGTACTAAAAAATTGCTACACAATCTGCATGTTTGTAACCTCATTTTAGATTTAATGTTGTTATTTCATAAGAAATGCTAATGATAATTATCTTTTCATTTTAAATGGGAAGATGAAAGCTTCACATAGCCATGGACCTGGAGTTCTGCTGCTCAAGCACCAGATCACTGCAGTCCTGTGCTGTTTTCTCAGGCAGAAATGTTGCTGATTACCTCAGCTTTCTCATGGTTTGGTGTTACCAGTTTGACAGCATTTTTTATTGGGGGTTATGCCTTCTCTGACCTTCTTTTTCTGGCCTACATGTCTGTGGAAGCCCTTCCTGTTAGTCTTTGTGTCACTAGCCAAGTTCAGCTCCAAATGTCCCTTGGCCTTCCTCATCCCATCCTCACACAACTGTGTCCTCTAATCTTTCCAGGATACCTGTCCCTGCTTCCACTGCCCGTACATTTTCTTCTTGCCTTTTAGTTCGGCCCCCCTCAGCCATGCTGGTCTCCTGCCTTCCCTTCCTGATTTCTTGCTCCTGGGGATTGCCAGATCTTGTGCTCTGTGGAAGATATCCTTAAAGATCCTCTAGCTCTATTCTGCTCCCTAAGGACAGTTTCCTGTGGGGTTGTATGGACCAGCTTCTTGAAGAGCTGACAGTTTATTTTCCTAAACTTCAGGGGCTTATCTTGTCTCTTCACCTGAACCACATCTGCTCCATCTCTGCTTCCTCCCCTGTCTCTTCTGAACAGCCTTTAGCCATTGACAGCCATGCTCTGCTCATGGGATTCATCCCACCAAGTTTCAGGAATGGCTTCTAGGTCACAGCTTTCTGACAGCATGGTGGCTTCCAATTTCTCCATTTTGTTACTTATGCTGGTATAGAAGCATTCATGTAGAGGCACTTCAGCTGGGCTTCCTCAGGGAACACCTCTTAATTCCTTACAGACATTTCCCTTTTGGCTTCTGTTACCTCAGGGAACTCTGGATTATTTCTGTAGGATTTCAGATTTTCTGTAAGTGCTGTCCAGTGTACTCCAGCTTATCTCAGAGCAACAAGCTGAGGGTGCTGGATAGCACTGAACCCCTCTAACCCTGGCACACCATCCCACAGCTTGTCATGTGCAGGGCAGATATTATCCCCTTTGTCCTCCAAATCTAGAACAACCTAGCTTGTCTGTCTGGAAATCTACAGTGTCTGTCTCCTTCCATTGACCCAGAGGAAGCTCAAGGAGACAGAGCTTCAGATGTCAACAACTCAGTTATGCCAGGTGAGATCAATCCAGGTGTGTGTAAATAAAGACCACAATTATCTCTGAGGAATTGGCTCCTTTGGTGAGGTAGGGATTTGTACTGGATCCAAGGAAGTGGTTGGCAAAGCTGAAATTCCACATCATGAAGTGATCAAGCAGATGGTCACATTTTGGCGGCAGTGTGTTGGGATTGTCTCCATGGAGTGTTCTGAGACAATATGTGCCCATATAGACAGAAAGATGTTGTGGAATTATTACTGTTACGAGGTCTGCCTTCTGCATGCCAACAACAGCTACAAGAGATGCCCTTGCACAGTAAAGAGAGCAATATCTGATTAGCAGGGAATAAAACTGCGGCATCAGCAGATCATACAAATGTTATGGTTGCAAACTGCCAAGAAACCTGCTGTCAATTAATTTTCTCACAAACAATTCTGCAGGAAATTCTTCTTTGCCTTTGTCACTAACAGAACGATGATGATGGCAGATTTTATTACTTCTGGAACAGCAGACTGGGAGGTGTGTGCAGGCAGACTTGTCAGCAGCCCAGATTTAGGCAGGATTGGGTTCATATATCTCCTCTTTGTCTGTTTTCTGAGCTCTCAGGTATGAACTAAGTAGAACAAGAACCAAAATGCTCATTCTCCTATACTGACCTTTTTTCTCCTTTTTTCTTTTAGCATAGGTTGTTGACAGACCTTTCTCAATTTCTTTTTGCAGATTTGTTTGTTGAGGTGCAATTTTCTTCTTCTCCAGGGTCCAATCCCTAGTTGAAGGGCGTCCCCTGGCACTTGGTGACTTCCCCTGGTTCTTGCAGCTTGCCAGAAAACGCAATCCAGCCTTGCTGTGAATGATCTCACTACTTCTGTGACCCCTATTTGTCTCCAAGAGCAAAATAACTAATGCTATTCAGTTAACCCAGAGCTTGCCTTAATCAGAAGGCAAACTTCCGATTGAAATCACAAGTTTTCATTCAAAGAAAGCAGTGATTTTAAGCTCTTGGACAACAAGAATGAAGAATCTAAACTAAAAAATGAGGATATAGAAGATACTTAAGTTAAGGGTCATTTTTAGCCTATTCTCTCAGGTTACTTAGCCAGGGTACTTGTTTGCACTTTCACACCACAAACACTATCCCTTGAAAAAGGACTTTGGAGAGACTCTAACCTGCACAGGCACAATTTGACTTGAATATTGACATGAAGAAGCAGACAATCAAAATTATACAACTACAAACCTTTTTATTGTGGTTAAAGTCATCAATTTCTATCGCTCCTCTTCATGTCTCCTACCTACCTACCTCTCTTTTAATATTAAAGTGAAAGAATTTCTTTAGCCTTGTTGGTAAGTATTCAGCATTGAAAAGAGTGTCTTAGTCTTATTTGAGGGTAGATACAGAACAATGAAGAATCTTGGTGGGATTTTCTTTTATCTTTGTTCTTTCAGGACTGAATTGTTGCCTTTACATCTGACTCTAGAATAATAGAATTGTTAAGGTTGGGAAAGACTTCTCAGATGGTCCAGCCACTAAATCAGCACTGCAATGTCTACCATTAAACCAGGTCTGTAACACTGCATCCACACACTTCTGTACACTTCTGGGGAACATGACCCCATCATTTCCATTGGCAGCCTGTTCCAATGCCTGATCATCCTTTCAGTGAAGAAATTTTCCCTAATATCCAATCTAAACTTCCCCTGGTGGAACTTCAAGCTGTTTTCTCTTGCCTTATTGCTGAGCCCCAGCTGGCTCCACCCTCCTGTCAGGGAGTTGCAGAGGGTGAGAAGGCTCCCCCTGAGCCTCCTTTTCTCCAGGCTGAGCCCCCCCAACTCCCCCAGCTGCTCTCATCAGACTTGTGCTCCAGACCCTTCCCCAGCTCCGTTCCCTTCTCTGGACACATTCCAGCCCCTCAATGTCCCTCTTGTCATGAGAAGCCCAAAACTGAACACAGGATTTGAGGTGTGGCCTCACTGGTGCCCAGCACAAGGGACAGTCACTGCCCTGGTCATGCTGCTCATGCTAGTGCTGATACAAGTTGTTGTCTTGCACCATAAAGTTTGATTGCAATAATTTTTTTTTTTTTTGGTAGAAATACGTAATTCTTTCCTTTCCTGTTCTTAGGAGCTGGCTTTGAAAGTGCCTTTAAATGCCTAAATCAAGTCAGATGAGACAAAGCAAGAGAGCAGAGAATGTCTCATTTGAGGATTATGTTGCTCATCTGGGACTAAATCCAGTGACATCTCAAATCAATCAGTGATTTAAGGAATATTGCCTGGACAGAATAACAGTGCCTGGATAGGCACTGCCTCCCCCAGAATGCTTCTGCTGCATGGTGATGAAGAGACTGTGCTGGACTGTGAACCAAGTGGGCACTAAATCTCTCAAGCAGACAGGGAATTAACCCTGGAACTGGATCTAAGCAAGTGTAGATGCTCTTTCCATTGATCTACTGACAGGAAGGAGATACTTTTCACCATTTGTTAATGCAGGGCTTGTTTTTTCATTTCCTTTGCTGTTTTTTTTTTTTCCCCAAGACTCTAAAAAAAGGATTCAGGCCAAATTGAATATTTAATGTCAAAGCCATTCTCTTTTTTTTCTTGTCTTTTTGTGGCAAGAAAAGGATGGAGAGTTGATGCAAGTTTTTCAATTCAGGCTCCAACTTGAGCCTGAATTTTACAAATGCATGAAGAACTTCTGTAGAAAATCCCTGGGTAATTAAATGTAAGTTGGTAGACTTCAAAAACCGAAAATAACTTCAAAGAAATATTTAGAGAATTGTGAGAAGAACCTAGACATTTCTCTGTAAGAGAACAGCCTCAGTAAACCCTTCCAAATGAATTCCAGGTACTTCAGTACACACACTCCTACTCCAACATCTGACATGCTCAGCTTGTTCACATTCATTTTTCAGTCCATAATTAAGTCAAGCAGGAAGGACCCAGCTCGATGGTCCCTCAGTTCCTACCCCCAGCTGGTTTCTCTGCTGAACATGGTATGTCCTGATATTTGTTGTTTAGTCTTCAAAGGCACCGAGACAAGGATAGGCACCTGGGCTTCCTCTTTAGACAAAGAAATGGTTAACTGAATCTGGATTGTTCTCTGAGGACACCCACTTCACATCACCAACTGTTGAGGGCATCCAGAAGTTTAATTTTCAGGCTGATAACTCTAGGTGAGATGACATTTTAGTCACTCTTAACATTAAAGAGGTAATTAAAAATGTATGTAGACATCTGAACTGACTGATAGACATCTAAGTAATTTTCCTTCTACCTCAAAGACAATTTTGAAAATTCCACAATGTATGCATGTATAGACATATTGACATTTGACAGCTTTCCCTCAGAAAATTTTGAGAATTTATTACACTCAACTTCACAAATGTCACCTTAACAATTTTCTTGAGAATTTCTTTAAACTAAAACCACACAAGAAGCACTGACAGGCTCTGTGCAGAGAAAGATGAGTGCAACAAGCTAATTTAGTATTTAAGCTTCCTTTTACCTGCTTAAAAATTTACTGCAAACCAACCTATAATTTGCTACAGGTTCCATGTAATAGAATAAGATTAGAAGCCCATACTGAAAAGTCCACCATGATAATTCTGAGGTAGGAAAAAACACTGAACACTGTAGACATTTATCTTCTAATTCCTCTAACAGAAAAGCACTAAGAGTGAGGCTTTGGGTTTTCACAAATTCTAGTCAATAACTTCAATATTAAATCCTCAGGATTTTGGTTCTTCAGGAGTCATTTTACTGAACAGTTCTTTTTGCTCTAAATGGGGCTTTTGAATGTTGTGGGGTTTTTTCTGTAAATCAAGAATTTTTGTGTTTTCTTCTGTACCTCTTTGACGTCAGTGTAGTTTAATGATCACAGCATTCTGAATATCAGTGTAGGCGTTGGGGAAATCAGGCTGATAACATCAATGATTGACTGCAGCAGTTTTTTATTACTTGGGGAATATTACCCATGATAAACACAGGTGTGGAACTGTGATTCAAGAAGGGGCAATGCCTCAAACAAGTTCTTATGGTGGCAATACTTCCGTCACAAGTTTTGATATGATTGTCTTGTTTTGTTCTTGCCAAGGTATGGCAATTACTGCAGGGTGTCAATTAAAAATATGACATTTTCCTGGGAAATGTGCCACACATTAAACAGAGGCATTTGACACATGCAAGACATAAAGAGCATATGAAGATGGACTAATGATCTGGCATCCATTATTTATGGGAAAATGAAAATATAAGAATCACTAAAATAAATCACCTTGTATGTCTTTACAGTCAACTTTGTGCTTCTTCATCAGGGAAGGAGATCAAATTCATTGGATGTCAAGACCTCTTCTTGACAAATTCATGTTAACTCTTTCTTACTACTTTATTACCCTACCAGTGCTTGCAAACTGATTGTTCAACAGCCTTCCTCTCTGTCTTTGTGGTTTTCACAGTTATGTTGGCCAGTCTATAAGTTTCTAGATCTTTCTGCTTATGCTGCTATTTAAAGGCAAGTATTATGTTTTCTTAGTCCCATCCTCTGGAGCCTGCCTCCACAAGTTCTAAGGGAATAATTGCTAATGTTTTCAAGATTGCTTGAGGAAGTCTTTCAAACCTTTGGAAATTAATTTTCAGCAGGCTCTGCTGGGTTGGAGACATTTTCTTACTTGGCAACATATGATTACACAAAATCAGCAGAGACTCCATTCGTATGCTCAGTTATAGGTGTCCAGGACTGGAGTATTCAAGGTACCCAAACATGACTCTTAGGTTCATACTCTTAAATTCATACTCTTTGAAAATTGTACTGACTCCTGAAAGTGGAATGCATTTGTGGAAAAGCAAAATACATTTGATCAACTGAAAAGCTGTGTTTGACTGTGTTTGTTTACTAGTGATGAGATCCAGTGGTGGAAATGCAGATGTTCACTAATACTTTAGATACTTTGATACATGTTTCTTCACATCCTTTTCTTTTGGCAGCTGGAGGCCAGACAGAATAGATACCAGGGCTTCTTAAACGTCACAAGATATCCGCAATAAGCAGCTGAATCCCAGCTTTGACCTATGTTGATACAATGGGAACCAAGAAAACCTTTTCTTGAATCAAGTTGTTTAAACAGCTGAATCAAATTCTGTCACACAAGACATATACACATTTGCAGTTCCAGACTAAAATGCAATTTTATTTTTTTTTCATTTTCAAATGTAATTTCTACTCTAATGCTATTCCTCTATAAAGAAAGCTTATATTTTGCAATAATCCTACTGTATGATTAAAAATCTTGGTGAGGTTAGGGAAGGATGGGTGGCAGCAATGCAGATCTTGTCCATTGTTCCCCAATCTGGCCTTGAAAGTCTACTTTTCCAGGCTGATCAAGATATTCAGTTCATGTTATCGTTGGTGACATTCTTATTCCAGCTATTCCCAGTGAGACTGGGCGTGAATTGTCAGGACACACCCATTGCTAGACTGGACCCCTCACTGCTCATCTACCAATGTGCAATACTGTAGAACTCCACACTTATCCTCTTCTTGACATAAAAAATAAACTATAAATGTAGCTCTGTGTTGTTGTGATTGATTCATGTCTTATGTAAAGAGATCAAGAATAAATCATATAGTCATGTTCTGTTCTTCCAGCCTGCTTTGATTTCAGTTTTTTGACAGTGATCACTTTAATGCCCATTTCCCATTGATTGTATCTCCTATATTCAGATATACTTGGCTTATCCAGCACATATTCCCCTTTATCAGCACCAGCTGTCAGTCATTCTCACTAAATTATCAGCTTCCCTTGTAGCTCCCAACTATCTTCTTATATTTTATTGAAAATGGAGACAAGATAACACAGAGCTGAATCCAACACGTGCTGAGGTATTTTTTTGCCACTGTCTCTCCTGAAATGTGCTGCAGGTTACTGTAGCCCACGTTTCCAAAGCTGTGCTATGCAGTCATTTTCAGTGAATACCTCTATTTCATTACATTAAAAAATGCCCTGGAATGGATGCCCCAAAACTATTTGCCATATTTCTGATTGGCAGAGAGGTTTCATCTGGGCCAAGTAACATTCTCATAAATCGTTCCCAGGCACAGCTGAGGATGTATTATAGGCCAGGAATGGTTCCCAATAGGAAATTTCGATATGGACACTCTCTTTTGAGGGCTAAGAGAATTGAAACATATGGATGTTGTCAGATAATGCCAGCTGGCTTCCAGGATAAAGAATAAACAGTGGCACAGTCTTGCTAACTGCTATGGATACAGCCATTGCTTCCAGAGATGGAAGACAAATAAATCTAAGAGAATGGGAATCCAAGCTACAAATTATTGGGTTTTTTTCTTTTTGCTTCCTTGCTACATATAGATTCTACTTAGGATTGAATCAACTCCATTTTCTTCCCTGGAATCATGCATTTACAAAACATTTGGAGTGAGGTCATCTAAACACAGATGAACTGTGAGCTGTTTAGGCACTTTTTATCCACAAAAGAGGAATGCTTTCATTTCAGTCTAGTAAGGCTTATAAATCAGGACAGATGAATTATGACTCAACTGCATATTTCATCCCATTGACTACAGAGAGAACCTACAATGACCTGTTGAGGGAACCACTCAGACTGATGTACTGTCTATAGCTCATCCTTTATTTCTTTGGACTTCTCTGAATTTCAGAATTTCAATTTTGCCTACTAGTTGTTTTTTTTACAAAGCTTTTGCTGCTCGACAAGAGTTAGTTGGCATCATAATGCTGAAACCAAGAGACCAAAACAGACTAAAAGAAGCTCAGGGTAAGTCTTCTGTCTTTCAGGCTTTCTGTGATAATAAATCTATGCTGTGTAATTATTTTATAGTCTTCATTAAAAAAGTTCCTTTATCCAGTTACTTTATTTCTTTCCTGTTTTTCCTAGTTTGCACTTTTTACAGAAATTGTGATCAATATACATCTTATCTATTCACCTTCAGGAGCTTCCCACTAATTTTTTACTGTCCTAATGTTTTTGTGTTTCAGAGCCTGCATAACAATTCTAAGGCCTTCCCAAATTATTCTTTTCTGTAGATGAGAACCAAAGAGCTATAACATAAACTTGTCCTTGGAGTAATAAATTCAACCATGTATTAATAAACACTCACTCTCAATTCACTCTTTGCCTTTAAACTCTGGAATATTTCTCCCCTATTAGTCAACAGAGACACTGAAGCTATCTCAATTTGATTGCTTGTTCAGACTGTCAGAATAAATAATTAATGCAGTTCAGTAGTCCTGTGCTTTTTTCTCCCTGTAACTGATTGGTAGAGGTGTCTTATGAATAAAAAAGCCTCTGATTTTCCTAAATCTTCTAAGGTACAGAGAAACTTAACCCTCACCTATCAGTGGGCTAAGATATCCAAATACATTTGAGGTTTTGTGTTTTTGTTATGTTTCCTGGGCTGAGTGTCATTTCCTCTCTGACTTGAAGGTCTAGAGAAAATGTTTGTTTTATTCATGAGTTTCTTTCATGTTGCTGGATGGCCAAACCAAACATCTTTGCTGATACACTACCCCTTGGCAGAATTAAAAAAAAACAACAAGGAACCATTCTCCAGGGAGGCTGCAATGTCCTGCAATGGATGAAGTTGTCTGTTATCCTTTAAAATAGAGAGAGGAGATGCAAATCTCATTTAATACTACACTTTTTTCCCTCTGGTTCATTAATCCAATTTTCTTATCTTGTTCTTCTCTCTCGTCAGTCCTGATTCTCTTTCATTGATTGCAAATGGACTTTGTCACTTGTTTCATACAGATATCATGGTCTGGCAATGATGTCCTGTGCAATTCTTGCATGGAGTGCCAGACAACCCCATAGGCCCTCTCCAGTTCCCAACACCAGGTACTCTTCTGCAGCAGAAGCCCCATATGAAGTTCTCTCCCTGTCAGGTGAAATTTCCAATTACTGTCATGCATTCCAACACTTACTAGCTTGGTGTTAAGAATCCTGGAATGTTTTCATTCCCAAGTCTGGCACCAGGCTGAATCGGTTCAAATTGCTGAACTGTTTGATTTGTTCAACCATTGGAAACCATTCACAGAAATAAAAGCTTTCTTCTTGGACAAGGCTACTTGGAGTCTGAGCTTCCTTCCTGTCAGGGCTACCATGACAGACTTGACGTAGGAGAGGGACTTAAGTGCTCTCCATGTGTAGATTTACTACTCAGGAAGAGGAAAATGTGCAAGATGAATATTTGACAATGACTAGGGAAAGCAGGAGCAGAAGCACATAAAGAAGATAAAAATGTTGACAGCAGTAATTGTCCAGTAGGAAATATGAGTAAGTGTGGTTAGGTTTTTCATCTTGTCACGATCTTTTTTACAACACATTAAAAAGTTGTGGAGGCAAGAACTGGATCTTCTGCTCCAGAAGACTGAAGTAATCCAAAGGCTCACTGGTTTGTGGGGCTATCTGAACATATGTGGAAGTCACTCTAAGCAGCATGGAAGGCACCAGGTACCACAAGTGATGTTTCTTTAGCCTGTCCACTGATGGGTGATGCTCCCCTCTGCTGCCTGCCTCTCTCCACTATCGCAGTTCAGAGAAAATGAACACATTCGGCCTGTTTCCTCAAAAGGCAGGAAGGTTGTCCCTCTTTCCTCCTGCATCTTGCACATCACATTGCCTAATTTTTTTTTGCTGCAACACATTCTTCCTAAGAAGAACAAGCTGTCATTGCAATAGAAAGGTCTTGGTTCAAGATGACACTGCCCCAAGGTGAATTTTTTTCTAAAGTAGTGTATGTCTTATAATAAGTCAGCATTAATCTTAACTAAAATGTCTGGAAGTCAAGTTTTTGATCAGTATTCAGCAAAGCATTTCTGTCAGGTCAGCAAACATTGGCAGAATCTTGTATATATCAGGAAGAACAAAAAGAAAGTAAATATAAATTGAAAAGTTTAGTTCAGAAAACTCAGACTTTGCTTGATTTGTAGCCGTGGAAAAGAAGAGATCAAAGAATGGTTTTTTTTTTCTCCTTTCAATCTTTCCAAAGATGAGGTAGAGATGTGAAGGAACATAACTTTTCATATTTTCTGCAAGTCTTTACTTTGATCTAAACCTGAATTTCATCTTGGAGACGAATTTACAGCATCTTAGAGTGGTTGTGTGCTTAAGATGAGTTCAGATCATAAAAGGTTGTACATTTACTAGAGTGATTGGCATCTGAGAGAAGCAGAGGTGACAAAGGACATCCTGCCAATACCAAGGTACAAATCCTGTATGTCTGGTGTCACATGAGGCAAGCAAACCTTTGGGGCCTCTCTGGTGCTTTTCCCTTTTCCCACTCTATTGGATCAGATTGCCAACATTTGTTTTTAAAAGAGGAGGCAGAGAAATCCCAAAGCTTTTTTCTTTCAGATATAATGCTGTAAGGCACATTGCAAGTTTTAATAAAAATGGGTTTGGGAAACACTCAGATTTAATCAACATTTGTTTCACTGTATGTTTCTCCTGCAAAACAGATCAAGCTGAATTGGGCAAGAAGGTGGAAAATGGAAACTAAAGCAGGATACCACTCATAACAATTCATTTTTCTTTCTGATGAGGTTATATTCTTGCATGGTGAAGTGTCCTAAATTCAGAAAGAACTCAAATTACCATGAAATACCATTTTTAACATCGGACCATTACCTTTGAAAAGCTATTTGGCAGTAAATATATTTTACTAAAATATTGTCCCAAGACATCTGTCAGGATTAGAGATACATTAGCATAGCTTCTTTATAGCTCAAAGACCATAATGTAGGTTTTCTGAAGAGATTCAAATGCGGGTAAAGGAAGAAATTATCTTCTCTGATGCTAAGCTAAACAAAAATATAATTTGCAAAAATAGCCAGGAGTATTCAGCTGCAGTGTTGTAGTAGTGGCACCAGCAGTGCCATCAGTTCAGAAGTGTGAGGGTGTAGAAGAGCCTGAAGCATGAAGAAATATCATCCCACTTCCTTTTCTTACGCAACTTATCTCTAAATTTGTATAGGTGAACACAGTAGATCTGTTTCCACAAAATCAGCTGCACACCCACAGCAAATCTCATTCAGAATAAAACTGCACAGTAGTTCAAGAAGCTGTGCTTAAAAATAACAGCTCTGATTGTCAGGGTCAGTGAGAAAATAAAAGTTATTTTCCATCAGAAAATTCATATTTTGGTTTAAGATTGTCAAGTGAAACCTTAATTCTATTATTGTTTCCAGTTTCAGGTAGCTGGAACTTTTAACTGATCTCAGATTGGTTAAAATTTCAGATGTCTAGCAATCAAAATGGTGGTTTTGTTTGTTTTTTTGTTTGCCTAAAACCAAGTGCTTGCTGAAAAGCAGAGTCGATTGTTTTCTTTAGTTTTTGTCAAACAAGCATTACCCTCGGGGAGTAAAAGCATGTGCTCTCATGTAGAAATTCTTTAGCTGGGAATGTTTTGAATAAATTATTTTCTGATCAGTGAGGCTTTTTAAAGAAAAAAGTGAGAGAACCTAAATGCAAATCCCCCACACTGCCTTGCATAAATTCTATAATGAAGCCTGACTTCATGTCACACTTTCTCAGCTTGTGGTCTCAGAGCATCAGAAGTGCCTGGAAATGGAGATGCTTCTACTGCAGCAATGGATCAGTCCCTAGCAAAGATAACATCAGGGCTGGTTGGGTCATCTTTCCGATCTTCAGTCAAGGAAAGAGAAATCTAGTCTCAAATGATCACCTCTGCTCTCTCTTTGGGCACTGGAGAAAAAAGGAGACCCTCCAAATTGCAGCTATAAGGACATCTTTTTATTGGGAAATATTTGGAAGTGAGTTTATAATCATTATGGCTTAGTTACTTCAAAATAATATCCAAAGCCTTAATCATGCCAGACAGTACACAGAGTATAGATTATTTTTTCACATTGTCTTCCCTAATGGGTGACCTTAATGGGTCTTCTGACCTTGAATGTTTGCAGGAATGGAGCATCCTTAATCTCTTAAAAGAGTTTTTGTGGAGACTGATGTGTAGGCAAGATCTGAAATTTGAAAGTATCACAAATCTTGTGGTTCAGAGTCTGAGAAAAAATAAATTGACATAGTGTGTGTTTCAAGAGAGACCTTTGTGAATGCTTGGATGTGGAACAAAACTGGCTAATCTCAAGACACAACACTTTGGACTAGAAAAGGTATTCCAACAGAGCTTTGAAATTCCACGTACAGTGTTTGCCATGCAGCATCACTTGGGTTGGATGGGACCTTTAAGGGTTGTCTAATCCACCCCCCTGCCATGGGACATCATGCAGAGACATCTTCAACTCCATAAAGCTGTTCAGAGCCCCATCCAACCTGACCTTGAATGTTTGCAGGAATGGAGCATCCACCACCTCTCTGTGCAACCAGTGCTAGTGTTTTACCACCCTCACTGTAGAAAACATCTTCGTTATATCTAATCTAAATCTTCCCTCTTTCAGTTCAAAACCATTAGTCCTTACCCAGTCATAAAATATCTGCCCCCATCTTCTTTATGGGTCCTGACTTTCCTCACCATCTCTCGTGGTACTGTTCAGACCTATTGACTTCAGAGTTCAAAATACAATGGTGAAGTAACTGAAGCTGTCTGAGAGAAAATAAGGAATTTGAATTATATTTTTAGTAGAAAAGTTAAAATGGTCTTAATCGCAGAGACACAAGTCAAGTCTGCATAATAAACAGGAAGGTTGTTCTAAAATATCACTAGGCAGTTTAAGTTTCCCATTCAGAATGCCTGTGAAGTGTGACATTACTTAAATATACTGCACATCATAAACTGTGAACATTGCTTCAGAGTCTAGGATGTGATTCAAGAAAGAATCCTGTAGGGAAATATTTAAGCATGTGTTTAAGTGATTGGATTTTAATGCATGTTTAAAGCTAAGCATGAACAGAGATGGAGTTATGTCTGCGCTTAAATACTTTTCTGAATTGTCATTTCAATTATACTGTCTTAAACCCAAGTACATCTGCTACAATTTCTTAAATTACTTTGGATTCGCTCCTGTGCAAAAGACCTCCATTGGTTCAGCTTCATTTTATTCAGTTGGTCTCTAGTCATATAAGAATTTTTACCAAGTATGAGTCTGTCCTGATGGAAATTAGGGAAGGGGTGATTTTCTTCTGTCACATCCCTTAGGCAATATAAATACACTGTCATTTTTAGTAATTCTGTACACAACTCTTTGAGTATATCTGTGGTGAAAGTGAGAGGTAAAAACATTGATGAAAACAGCATAGAGGAGAGCAAAAAGATTTTCAAGCACATTTAAAATGGTTGGGATTTGGTTTGTTTTAAAAACCTCTGAGAATAAAAGCATAGGTTGTCTACTGGAAAAAGTCCTCTTTTGTTTTTAAATATATTGAATTTAGCTTCCTTATGAAATGTTTGTTATGTTCTCAGTTCTTCTTTTGAGCCTATAGGGATTTTTCAACCTCGTTAAGATGTGCCACCTGCCAGAGACATCCGTTATAAAATTACAACAGCATAAATTTATGTGCCTGCTTCATTCTTAGGAGAAACACCAACACCTTGAAGTTAAAAGAAAGTAGCAGGATTTCACAGACCAGCTTTCTTAAATTAGGTTTCCTCAATTAGCACAATACAATCAAATAAGGCAAGTTCTCACTAGCACTAAACAGAGAGAAGATAATTTCCCTTGTGAGGCCAGCTAGCGTTATGTGATTACTCCCATCACAATTTTTAGCTCAAAAAAAGCAAAATTTTTGCCTGGCCCCTCGAAGTATGGCATAAATAAAATAAAATAAAATAATAAAATAAATGAAGAAAAAAACAAAGAAAAAATTGGATATAAATATTATCAACTATATAAAGGATTGTACTTTTGCTAACATTGCTATCTGACTACATGGCAGTCGAAAACTTGTGTTGTTTTGCAAGACCACAGATGTCTTGAGGTATTTTTTAGCCCATTGTATTTACATGTTCTTCCATGAGAGTTAAACAGCACCAGATCCCTCACAGGGTGTTATAGAACTGAAACCTACAGAGTTAACTAGAAGTATTCATGCTTAAGCCAATCAAATAGATAATCCACAGATTTTTTTTTTTCCTTTTGGCAAAAACTGTCAACAAAGAAATAGATTAAAGAGATAAATTATGGAATATTCCCTGGTTGTGGTGAATGGTGCTGAGTGCAATTATCACAGAATTCTACAGAAAAGCTTAGATGGGACTTTTCTCTCATATTTTAGTCTACCATGTTCCAGCTTCATTGCTCAGAGTTGTACACAATTCATTAATTCAATAGTAGAGGAAAAAGCATTTTGGAGGGACCAAAGAATAAGAATTCACATTCATTTTGCCAGGAGTGGTAGGGACTCTGTCTCGCTGTGAAGGAGATCATATCTTTTCTGCCTTTTTCTCCTAGCCTGAGCTGACTGTCTCTGAAAAATGCCACCAGCAAAGCTCAACAGAATTATTTTCATGGACAGAAGAAGTCACAGTGGAAAATGTTATGGAAATAGCAATCCAATAGCAAAAAGGAAGACAAGATCCAGATACTTGTGTGACTAGTGATGGAGTAACAAGTGATGGTTAATGCTGAAAGAGACCAGATCCAGCAGGTGATTGTTGTATTTCATGGTTTCAAAGAAAGGCTCATCCAGTTTAGGTCAGCAGCAGCCCAGAGATGGGGAGGGGGCAGTGTCTGTATAACCTCTGCCTGGAGAGTGATGTTCAGTTTACAGGCTGCTTCCTGGCTTCACCTCACATCATTTTAGCAATTAAGAGGGACCTATATTAGGTTTTTTTTGCACTGGTCTTCCTTGTAATCACCGGGAACAGTGGTTACTGAGATCAGGAACACCTGCTGGGGATCTCTCTGCTTTTTGGCTGTAGAGAGCCTTGGGCAAGCAGGAATCTCAGATGAGTGTCTGCAGGCAGGAGAGAGCAGGTGGAGCCTCGGGGTGCGCCAGAGGAGGGTCTTGAATACACATGATGGGTCTCCATCTCATGGAAACCATCCATGAGCTGAAAAAAGGGATCTGACTCAGAGGCTGCTCCTGCTGACTCTGTCTTCAAAACCCAGTGAAGGAGGAAGTTTCTGTATCATGCTCTGAGGAAAATAAAAAATGAGGCAAAGAGAATGAAATATCAAATATCAGAAGAGTATGTGCATCAGGGAAGGAACATTATTTGGTCACACCAACTTTATCCTCTTTTTTATTTCCCTGTGTAGGGATGGAGTACTTCAAAGTCGCCTTTCTGTTTGACTAAGGACTCTGTAATCATTAGAGGAATGGAGTGTAATGCTGTGCAAGTAGGAATGAAAGAGAAATGAACTCAGAGCAGAAAGAAGAAATGCATTTCCCAGCAATGACAGGGATGTCCTGCAGCCTCAGCCATGCCTTGCAGCCCAAGATCTCCAGGAGGACTGGTTGTACCAACAGGTGCTGGAAGTAGGGAAGCAGCCAAGCAGTGATGACAACAGTGGGATTTTGGTTTTCAGCCTGTGTCTGCTGATTGTCAGTGTTACAGGCTCCAAGGTGGTGAGAAACCTGAAATGTGTTTTCCTCGTTGTCATCACCTCCACCTCTATCTGTTCAAGCATCATAGCCTGTTCTTAAATAAACTCACTCTTCCTTCCCCTTTGGCTTAGTGCTTCTCCTCTTCATGCAAGTTCCTCTGTTTTGTTTTGCTTTGGATTTTTTTCCCTCTTTGCAAGAGCCAAGTTTCCTTTGGAGTGCAATTTCTGACAAACTCACAGGAACTCTACCTGCTGCTGGGGCTTCTCCTTGCTCCCATCCCCTCATCATGAGTGTGTTTATTCCTCGTGATCACATTCCTTTCCAGCTACTGTCTGCCTGTTTACTGTTTTCCTTCTCTTGGACCCAATGCAGTGTCCTTGGGGAATAATAACATTGCTGTCTACATTTTCAGATGTTTTCACTTATTTTTGGGTGCCATCTTGAAAAAAAAATTTCATCTGCGCTTTTGGAAAGGGCTGTGAATTGAGGGCTCACACCAAATTCAATGGAGTTAAGGTAAGAAATGGCACAAGGAGGATGAGAAAATTCTGTGTTTATTTACTTGGTTCCAGAAAGGCAAGAATTTCTATTGTCAGTCCTTGTAGGGAGGTCGCATCAGAAAAACACAATGGTGCTTTTGGTATTCTGCCCTACAAAGAATTTTGCTTGAAAACTGCCAGTGTCAGCTGCTTTTCCTCATGGAGGAAGGATCTCTCAGCACACAACAATGCAATGTGGCATTAAAAACCTTCCTGAAACTCCCAGCCTCCAGCAAACCTGAAATAACACTCTTCCACCTCTTGGGAGTGGAGCAAGCACCATTACTGCATCAGGAGACCTTCAGCCCCCCTCTGCCAATGCTGTAAAATTTGCTGGGTTTAATCAGCCCAGAGAGCAGGTTCCTGCTTTGTCAGAGCTCAGATTCAGCTGTAGAAAAAAAAAAATGCAAAGCTCTCACAAATGAAACAAAACTCTCTAATTCTATCCTCAGAAATACAAACATGTATTTGGATAGTTAGTTCTATTTTAAGATCATTTTTCTATCTCATTGGATAAAGTAACTAAATACCAGTCTGATTAGGGAATTTAAAATTTTGACATCTAGTTCCACTAAGGGTGCTGTCCATGGCAATTAAAGATGAATCCCATTATTTTGCTCTGGAGCAGAGCTTAAGCTCTGGAATGCTTGGACTGTTATTCCTTGAGGTGATTTTTGCAGTGATTTCTAAGACAACAGAGAAAGATGTTTGGGAAAAATGAGGAGAGGAGAGGAGAGAAGAGAAGAGAAGAGAAGAGAAGAGAAGAGAAGAGAAGAGAAGAGAAGAGAAGAGAAGAGAAGAGAAGAGAAGAGAAGAGAAGAGAAGAGAAGAAGAGAAGAGAAAAGAGAAGGTTTAATTTAAGGGATTTATTTCTGTTCTTATGCATCTGTTTCCTGAAAGTAAGTTTCTTAAATCACCAGCTGATTCCTTATTAAATTCTAGAACAGACAGTTTCTCTATGACCTGTTTTTTTCAGTGTAATTTTCCAGCATTGTGGTTAGAAAACTGAGCCCACCATACTTGGTAGTGATGCTATCCTGGAACATATATGGACACAGTCCTGATATATGTGATCAGATCCATCAGCCTGTGCTTTGTGAGGCAATGGTCTCTATCAGAGCATCACCAGGGCTGTAAATAAAGCTCAGGAAAAAATATTTGGGTAAAACAGCAGAGATTAATTCATGGTAAGCTTTATCAAAGCAAGAGTGATTGATGCTAACCCCCACACACATTTCTGTGTTACTTTGAGCTGGAAATTCCAGCCTAATAGAAATGAAAATTTTTGTGTTGCTCCTCAAGAGCCTCAGAATTTAAAATAAGAAGGACAGTATGGAAGCACTACTGCAGAATTTTATGTCTCTATGTTGTGTTATTCATTCTATGTTATTATAATAGTAGTTAAGCTGATAGTGAAATCCTTTGGATTACATATTCCTTTTTGTCATGATCTAGCCCGGCTTCATTGTCTGTCTGGCAACTAAGAAATTTGAATCAAAATATTAAAAGTGCCCACAGGCAGTAATTGGACTAAGCTCAGGAAGGCATTTAGAAAATAGAGAAAGTTTGCAATTACTCTTAGAATACAGTTGAGACTTTTATCATGTATTCTTTCTTTGTTGTCAGTTGGCATTGTCCTCCCTTGCAAAGTGCAAGGGAGACCAAGGCTGGCAGAACATTTTTCAATGCAGCCAGCATCTATTTAAAGCCCGTATTTGGAAGCATCTTTATCTCTTGAAATGTTTACATGGCATGGCTTGAGAGAATGGTATCATGAGCATGAAAGCTACACAGATCTCACACTATCCTCAGAGAAATTGCAGAACAATGACCTGGTACAAAGCAGGTTATTCAGGCCACACTCTGCTGGAGGTAAAACCCAGAAAAGAGGCTCAGGTAGAAATATTGAGGGAGAGTGTCTCCAGCCAAACAGGAAAGTGAGGCCAGATGTTTATGAGAGGGATGTTAGCAAAAACACTTGCTGGTGGAGGTGGCCTCTGTCCTCTCAGGTACCCCTGGGGAGATGTCCAAGCTGAGGACAGCCTTCTCCTTTGCAGCAAAGAGCAGCAGGTGCTCTGTATCCTCTTGAGACCATCAGAGGGATGACTGACCTTTGTAGCTGTGTCCTTCTCCCCACTGGCTGTAAAAGCAAGGCTGCATGGGAGCAGTTCAGGCACATCCTTGGTCTGTTACATGAGCTCTCCATAATAGTAAAAACTTCATTTTTTTCCTGTCCTCTAGTGCTGTCCAAAACACCTTAATCCAGTACAACCTTTAAATGTGTGCTGAGTCTATTCTTCAGGAGACTTTTCATATTTAACATGAGTATTAAAGCCTTTCATTAAGGGAGGCATTTCATTGAACTATGGGTGTCCTGATGTAAATACTAATCGAAGTTAATAGGTTTTCTGCTTGCTTCCACTGGTATTAAACAACACCATTTGCAAGACTTTACAGGCAGGTGTTATCTTTTAATGACATTCGTGTTTAATATCAACAAGCTAGAAATGTCAATGTCTTGCAAACCTGTGATTGCATAACTCCTCCTCTACAATGTTTCAAACAAATCACCCTTCCTTTTCCCTCTCTCAGCTTTGAATGGAGTGCTTTAAAATATTGGAGTGAAAATATACTCTTTGCTAGCTCTAAACACAATGCAGTTTTAAATTTAGGATCATGTGGAAATGTATCTACTGCAACAGCCTAGGTAGGATTAATCTCACTGATTTTAGAGATTTGAAAGTTGTGCATCTGGTCTAGATCAGTTGTCAGAGTCTAGCTACAGTCAGTTGATAGAGACAGGCACCTCACCATAACACTAGGTAGGTAAAATGTATGGGATTTATCACTTTCTAGGGCAACTGATTGTCACTAGCAGTTATAAAGAGTTAAGACAATTAGTTGGTCTATAAAACTAAGCTTTGAGTAGCTAAGATGAACTTTTATGAAGGCATTTACCACTCTCCACTGGGTCTACAATCTTTCTGCCCTGGATAATAAGGAGCTCAAAATTCTGTTTGAACTTCAATCCTCATGTTAGTTATTGAAATTCACCTTAGACACAAAGGTAAAAAAATACGAATAAAACTCCAAGAGTATTTTAAAAAATGGTGGATTAAAAGCAAGCAAAATTGCATTGATTAGATCAAAAGCCAATGTGGTTTTATTTATCTTATTCCCAGTGATGGCTTTAAAACCAGATTTCACCTTTTTTTTTAATAGTAAAAACTTATTTTTCCTCAGCAGTCTTAGTGACTTAGCATTCAAATTACTATATTTTGATATATGACCCAGTGTAATTAGGACAATATTTTTTTTAGCTGGTTGTAAATTTTATGCTGTAGCTGAATCTCCAGAATGAGCAATTTATCTCATAGAGCATGTGAGAGCATTTCAGAAACCCTGAAGATGAAATTAATCTCTCTCAACTTTAGCCATGCAGAGTTTAGTTTACACACAAAACTTGTTGTCCTTAGCTCCCTCTCTTGTCCAAAACAGAGACATGAGAACATCAATGGGGACTCAAAACTATTTCCAGCTCTCACTTGGGTGTGGGAAGAAGCACTGACTCCCTGGGGGTACTGCCCTGCCTGGCCACGGCAGGCTCAGCCTCGACGTTTAGAACCAAATGCTTTGGTTTTAAATATTAATGTCAGATACGATGCATTCTTGCACAAATCTGCTTTACATGGCAAATCAGGCTTGGGAAAGCCTCAGGGAAAATTGTGTAAGTCTCTTTTTCTTTGAGGCAGCAGCTCCTGACAGACACATGGGATGCAGGAACAGCCAGCACACGATCATGGGGGGACAGATAGGCTGAAAAAGAGTGGGGACAGACAAAGAGTGGGAAGAAACACCCAGAGATGAAGGTTGGATGCAAAAAGGGTGCAAAAGCAACAGCAGATCTGCCACTTTCTACCTTGATTTGAGAGACTCTGGCTGGCAGTTTTCAGGGTCCTGTCCTGCCTCAGAGCTGTGGGGCAGAAGAGCAGGCAGGGAAGAAGGTGAGAGACAGGTATCTACAAGCTACAATATTCTCCTCACTCAAGGCCGTGGCACAGGAGGGTGGGACATCAAACAGGTTCCTGATTCCCAGACCCAGTGCAGTAACAGGATCTTGGCAGGGGAGGAGGAAAGGTCTTGCCTTCCTCAGCTCACAAGCCTGTTTGATCTGTATCTTGATCACAAATTCTCAGTCCAGCAAGAGAAAAACACCCAGTGATTTGATCTGCAGTGTCAGCCCGGCCAACTTCATTAGCTTATTAAAAATGGATTGATGCAAAACCTCTCCCCAGTGCTCATCCCAGCATATATGTGGATACAAAATATCATGCAAATTAGGTAATTAACTGGGTTTTGCTTCATTAATAGATAAATCAGAGCAATAAGAGTCTTCCTAAACACTAGCTATGCATTTTTCCAAAAATAGGACATCTAATGCAATTATTTATATTAGATCTTTTGTATGTGATCACAGAGCATAAAAAGAAATTAGAGTTCCATGTTTATTGTTATTAAAGGATTCCCCTAGCCTTTTTATTTCATTTGGCTTAAAATAGACAGCAATGTTTCTATTGTAATTCATTAATTATCAGACTCATTTTTTAAATCATAAGTCAAAGATTCCTACTTTCAGCTTGTTCCTTTTTATACTGGAGTTAAGGCTATGTTGGAAGGACAGAAAGCTAAAGCTGAAATTATAATAAACCCTCAGATGAGCAAAGCAGCAAGATTCCATATACTAATCTGTATTTTTGAATATTTTATTTAGAATAAATAAGAATGAATGAACTGCAGCTTTTGAGCACAGGCCCTCTCATGGAGCTGAAATTCCATCTGAAGGAAGACCCTAATATACTTTAGATATCTGGCTTTGGTTTTCCATCAGATCTGCCAGTATATGTGACCACTTCATAAGTTTCCAAATATACATTCATGGTTGTACACTTCATTGTATAAAACTGCTTGTAGAGGGTAATAGCATTTCAATTATGTTGTAATTTTTAAGCTGTTTCCATATACCTGTATTTTAGACTAAAATGCTTTTGTTACTTCTTCTATGCCACAAACTGGGCTTATTAAGCAAGAAATAAATAATAAAAAATTTGATAACTCCATCATGTAGGTGAACTGCCAGTTATGTGAAAAATAGGCATGAAAATTGTCTCAAAGTTAACTGCAATGTTATTGTCGCATCATAACCACAGCGTCATCATAGTAGCTGCTCCTGAGAATATATCACTTTTGCCTTTTCTTCTGTCTGAGTAGGAAATTATTTCTACAGAAAGGTACTTAAAATATGTTAGCTAACACAAAGAAAAAAATTTCAGACATTAAAACTTCATCAGAATAAATAAAAGTTTCAAGTTGTCTCTTTTGGGATGGTTAGTTTTTTTTTTCTTTTTTTTTTTTTCCCTATCCTGAGCTTCATCTTGAGTATAGTCACCCATTCAAGGACACAATTTCAACTAAACTATTTCTCACCACACTTTCTCCCTATTAGGTAGATGCTTCATTTTCATACAAGGAGGTTTTACTAGCAGAGGAGTATAAAGGACCTTACAGTTTCTCGCTCTGTTCTCAGATCAAAAACCCAGAAGTTTTAACCTCCTTATCTACTCAAAAAAACATGCTTAAAGGAGCAAATCTGGATTTAATCCATATTTAAGTGGCAACTTTGGAGGCTTTTCTTACTTTAATACATTGCAGTGCTGGAGGATGAAACAGGATAAAGCCTTATCAATAGTCTTGCAATGACGGCGGCTGTTTGCCCATCCCAGATGTGCTGGCAGCCACTAAGCCAAAAAATGAGAGTCTCTTCATAAAACCACTCCATGAGGCAGGAACAGCTGTGCAAAACTGCCTGCTGGTGTTTCCTGGGGGAGCAGTGCCCTGCCTGGTGTAAAGGCACATGGCAGTGGAACTGTGTGTTTTAAGGTAAAATACAACAAATCTGGGTAGACAGAGTTCCATAGTATGCTACTGCCTTGGAGACCTCATCCCACTGGTGACTCTGGATGCACTTTGCACCTATCCCTGATGTGAAAAAGAGAGTTCTCTCACAAAGGCTCAGCCCTTGTATCTCACCTTTAGCATACCTCATTCCTATAAATGCTCATTTATCTGTGAAACACCATATGTCAACTTTCTAGTAAGAATTTGATGTGATTTTCCTACCCACATATGTGACAGTAAATATTCTTTCAGTGCAAGTCTCTTCAGGACATTGCTGATCTTATAACCCAGCCAAGGTTAATTATTCTGTCACTTCAGTCAGAGACTTGAACAGAAGGATGCTGATATCAGCTAGGGATTTTTAAACTGTTTGCCATTGCTGTTCATACTTTTCTGATGAAGCTGGTTCCTGTAGCTGTTCTGCTGGCACCAGGGCTGATCTTTTCCTCATTTATCTTTTCATGGAGCAAAAGAATTTTCCTCTACTCTCCTTTATCAGCCAACATCCAGTGTGTCTGAGGTATTTCCAGCAAGACTCTGACCTTCCCAATATCAATATGGCTCTCCAAAGTGAATATGGTTATTCTTTCTTGCTTGTGGCTCTTTGGGTGAGTGTGTCTGAGTGTAGACCAGCAGATGAGCCAGCTGCTACCCTTCGTTATCCTCGTTAAATGTTAATCTGCCCTGGAATGGAGGTCCCAGAGTGCATAGCACAGGCATATATAGCATTAGAGCAGCTGTCTCAGTCCTCCTGACAGAGTTTTGGTGGTGGCTTACAGCCAGACATGAAGGAAACAGCTCTACCTCAGTGGTGCAATGCACCTCCACCTCTGCAGCAACACCCTTCTCAGCCAAGTAACCCATGGCCTCATTACAGCCTAATTCAGCTGCATCTATCACAAAAAAACACTTTGCAGTAAGAGAAAATATTTCAGCCACAAGTAAATCAAATTAGAAAGTAGTTTTAGTGGCTTCTTCTCTCATTTTATGCAGTGGTGGCAGGCCCTGGGCACCTTCCCAAGCAGACATCTGGCCTCCTCCATGGTTCCTCCTACCTGGGTTCTGTAACACTTGGGTGGCATGGTCCCAATCCAGACCATGCAAGGGAGCCACAAGGGACACGCTAAATTTCTCCTCTGTGGCATTGATGAAATCTTCCTGTTTTCCTTTCTCTCAGTCTCTGGAATGATTTTATGTTGCAGGGTCCTCAGAGCCTGGAAAGGATCTCACACAATGCAATGTGCTACAAGCACAGCAATTACAAAAGCAGAAGCCACAGCACATCTGTTGCAAGATATCTCAGACAAATTAATTTCTGAGGCAATTCCATTGACTTTGAAGGACTTATCCTGTGAACTTGACCATAGCAATGAGAAGCCAGCACAAAAATGGGATGATTTCTGCCATTTCCACACTGATTTATTGAGAAGAGTTTTGGGAAGGTGAAAGATTGACGAAGGGTGAAGTAGAGGAGCCCCTTCTCAGGTACACCATATACATATTTTGCCTGACTACAAAGCCAGCAATACATATTTTTTTTTCTAACACAAAAAATACAGATACATTTTAATCAAGTATTTTGAAGTCTCTTGTACAAGGAGCTATTTCATGATGCTCTCTTTTCTCTGCTCTTATTAGGACCAAATTAGCAAGTCCTTTCTGACACAGGCATCGTGGGGCTCTTCAGAGCTCACTCCAGCCTAGAGAGTACCTTCCTGCAGACACTTGTTTACCTGGGATCAGATGAGATGGGGTCTGAGAGACAGGTAAAAGCTATGAGGTGGACTTTGCCTGAAGGAGCAGGAACAGACCCCACTTGAGAAATGAGGAACACAACTACTACTGCAGCCCATGGCAGGTTTTCACCCCTCAAGGCCCAAAAATTAAAGTGTAGATGAAAAGCATAGCCAGGCTTATTTTGCCAACTACATCATCTGAAGAGCAATGAGGAAATTTGGAAAGAGGCAGGAAACGGAGTCAGGATGTTGAGAGCCAAGTACCTTCTGGCCAGTCAGGTCCTTTAGTGCTCCCCACAATGGTCCTGCTCCCACTCCTCACATGAAACTGAGTTTTCCCAGATCCTGGGAGCTGGTGTGGGCAGACACCACAAACCAGCCCCTGGGTGAGCAAGCAGCACATATCCCAGGACTGCTGGGATGGGGCTGGGAGCAAATTCCCCTTCCAGCCTTACTGACTGCTAGGATCCCTGCTGCTCCACACAGATAAGCTGAGGCCTTAGTTGTCACTTGGAAGATTATTGTGTTTGACTGTTGAAAGAACAGTGTTAGCAAATAGGAAGAGGCAACAAGGAGACTGTGGATTATGGTTTGACAATGTCACCTCGTGTGGAGATTACCGGTGCAGGCAGCAGGCATCTGGCACAGAGGGATTTACAAGGATGCTGCCTCTGAGGGGAAGTGGGGAAACACTGTTATCCTGAATTCCTTAGGAAGCAAAGAAGAGATTTGCAGAGCGGTTCGAGGAGGCTCATGGTCACATGCCATACACTTGATGCAAATAGGAATCAAATTCTGTCACTGAGAAAACAGAGAAAAAAAGAAAGACCACAGTTTCATTGTGAAGAGCCAAGGCCATATAAGGTTGTGGGAAGAAAGGATAAAGGAAGAATATTTGATGAACTACATCGACTAGGGGAAGCCTGGAGGACAGAAGGCAAAAGCAGTGTGGAAAAAAAGGTATGACTAGAGGAATCTGTGGAAGGAGGAAAATAATGTGACCATATCTCTAGGAGGTGATCAGCAGCAAGTAAAATTGCCATAACAGGGATAAAAAGTTAAAAAAAGCAATATACCTGCTTTATTTCCATTTCCCTTTAAAATTGCTCCCTGCTGCTAGTAGTTCTAAAGATAGACTGCACTAAGAAGCAGTTTCTGATTTCCAGAAAGTACTAGGTTCCCAAATGGTTTGGATATTGATGTAATCTGTTATACTGTAAATCCAGTACCCAGCATTGATCTGAGGAATGCAAGCTACCAAAAGAAAGCCATAAAGGGAGAGCTGTGATGAGAGAAAACTTTCAGCAGCCTATTCCTGCCTTGTGTTAGAATCTGTGTCTCTGCTTATGTTCTCTAATCTGTTGTGAAATCCAGTTTGTGATGATCATGGAACCAGCAAGTGTGTTAAGAAGCAAGTGCTACAATTCCCATGATGAAGAGTTTGAATTTGAACTCTTACTGACACTTATTCCTTCACTGTGTTTCATAAATCCAAAATACTCAGCCTTCTCATGTACCAGTGTGAAAGGAATGCTGTGACCAGCTTCCCTGAGTCGCTGCCAGTTTGCACTGGAAAGACATAGAAAGGAATTCAAAGAACTGAAGATGTGAAGAACTAATCCTGCTACTGACCCTAAGAGGTAAAATGCAGCAATTGCTTACCACAAAAACCAGCTTTCATGTCTAGGAAAAAGCAAATATTATGGTATTAAAGAGCAATATCATTAGCAAGGTACCAGTTAAGGCAAGTAGCTGAAATTAATCTCTGTGTTGAGAGGCAACACATGGTTTATTAGACATATCAGCATTCACCAGTCCTCTGTTGGGACAGCCACAAGGTAGAAACACTGGAAGGGTTTATGAAAGAGCAAAGTTTTTAAGACCAGTGTGTAGCAGGAAGTGATATGAAAACAAAAGCCAATAGAAGAGATGCAGTATGCCTTCATTAGAGAAAATCCTTGTGATGCAACCTCTCATGGAGTCCTACTGTTGTATGAGTTCAGGCAAAATGTGATCAAAAGCCAGTGAGCCATACGAATAACAACAGCTTTCCAGTATTTTCTGCACATGTTGAATTCATATGAGCAAAAAAACATATAGGCCTGGAAGAGTTTGTTGTGCGAATCACAGCTGTACTGAAGAGCCTACAAACTAGAACTTTTTGAGAACAAATGAAGCAAAACACCAAAACATTTTTGTGTATCGAGTGGCTAGATGACCTTGTGCACATATCAAAATTTTCTAAGAAGAAAGGTTTTGGAAGTTAATTTGGATTTTGGTTGTAATGTGACAGTCTTACAAAATACCATTAAATAGCAGAGTGGTTTGTATTATCAGTCTTGCAGAATAATGGATATGCAACAGAGATATGAGCATAAGATTATTCTGAAGGAATATTTGTAGGAGTCTGGTGACTAAAGACAATTATCCAAAGTTCCCTAAAGGCAGGCATAAAATGGGAATAGTGTGATAAAGTTGAGAAGCTGAAAATTTAGGTTGAGCATTAGCAAATCTGATTTGTTACACAGACAGAAAACAAAATTTATGTTTTTCTGTAACAGAAACTTCATGCGTTTTCAGACTAGGGAAAACTATTTCCATCATATGCCAAATCACTGCAACCACTCATTTCTGCATCAAAATCACAGTTCTGAGGTCTAATCTGTACACTACAAAATGAATTCTTAGTCTTAGTTTTTTAAATCATAGGGTCCATCAAGCCCTGAAGAACTGGCCCAGTGATGAATTGCTTTCCATGTAAAAGAATTGTGTCTTTATTCTCCTATCAAGTGGTTTTCCTGCAGATTCCAGACATGGGGGTCCTATTATGCCATCTCCACCTGCCCTGCACAGTTGCTGAGTGCTACATGAACATCCCATTCCTCCCAGTGGACTCCAGTTTTCCAGTCTGTTTTGAAATGTACTCTAGGAATGGCTCAGCAGTGCCAGAGATGCTGCACACGTGATAGACATCTGCATTTTATTGGGTGAGTCACCCAATATGCCAACCAACATCTTCCTAAAGTCTTTCTGCTAACTGATGTCACCTTCCCATTCTTTTCCTAACAGATTTTCCCGTTTCTTCCTCCCGTGCTAACAGCAGCAGCACACTGGGAATTCATATTCATTGCGTTATCCGCTGTGATCTCATTGTTTTTTGTTCTGGGGATGCAATTGCTCATCTTGCAAATGTGAATACATTCTTTGTTTCTAGATGCATAATCCAGCACTTAACTGTGATGGAGCACATGTTGACAAAATGAGCTGCTTAACGATGTGCTTGGGCCATGTTTTCATTATTTTTTATCTGCCAAACCTTGCATTATCCAAGAAGTTTACTACTATTGATTTCTTTTTCATTCCAGAACATGGGGAAAGATGTTGAATACCATAGAAGAATTTTTTTTTTCAGTTATTTATGTTTTTCCAGCAGGAAGAGTGTGCATTTACGATTTAATTATTTCATTATTATATTTAATATAAGCTGAAAAGATTTAATGTAATACAAATACATGCGTGTATCAAAATGTTATGCAAGACTGAATCAAATTGCCTTTATTTAAATAGACTATACCAGCATGGTTTCTTTTCTCCTGTAAGCATGGAGATTAATTTTTAAAAATCAGGTTTATCTAATAAGACATATTTTCCATAATATCATGCACATGTAAAAATCATTTTATGGCATAAAAGGTACTGATTTTTTTTGAGATAGATGCTTGATTTATGGTGTTAAAACATCTGTTGCCATCATATTTTACATTAAGATTTTTAAAAATAAAGTTGTTGGAACTTTTGCTCTTAAATCTTTTCTCTAACAAAATGCATTTTTTTTTCCTTTGTGTTTACAATTTAAAAAGTGAAAGAACTACTGGATGTTTCCTTTTATTTATTTCCTCACACCCCGATTTTTTTTTTTTGCCCTTTTTTCTCCATTTCTTTTTTTTTTACCCGGGGGAAAAGTAAAATGAGGTTTTAGATTGGAAAGTAAATACTTTGAAAGTTATGAAAAATAGAAAGTTATCCCTTTTTTTCCTCAAGAAATAAAAGGTTTCCTGCTTGTGAACTACTGACATAATTCTTGACCATTTCTTTTGAATTGAATTTGTGAGAAATAACGGTCTAATTTTGCTGGAACTCGGTGATATTTAAATTGAAAACTTTAAGGTACTTGAATTAATTCAGAGGAGATGGTGGAAAAGCTGGAAGGGATCTCTTTTGAGGAGCACCTGAGGGCTGAGGGTTTGCCAATAGGAGCAGCGTACTCCATTTGCCAGTTTAAGCTAATAGGGGATCAGTTCACAGTTCCACACACTGTTGAGGGAAAAGTGAAAAAGAATCTGATCTGCAGGTTAAAATCAGTCTCTATTTTTCAACAATTTCCATGATGCTTTCATTTTTCCTTACTCATGTCAGGTAAAACAATCCCCTCTGGGAATTAAAAGCCTTGCAATGTGCTCCAGGAAAAGACAATGAAAGTGATATTTGTGTCACTGACCGAAGAAATTAAAAGTATGTTCGTCTTTTCAAATAAACTTTGAGTCAAGTCCATGCAGACTTTCTCAATAGCTAAAATACAGGATTTCCTAAGGAATGCATTATTTGCTGTGCATTTGGCAATACAGTGGCAGGTCCTAGGGAAGTGGAATGCAAACGTGACAGGGTCAGGTAAAGGAGGTCACAAAACACAAGAAAAGGTCTCCTGGGGCACTGACAATGTTCTAGAAATTTAAGTGCTGACAAGTGTCCTTTTCAGCTTGTGAACAAAACTCCCAAGTGGTTATCAATCTCATTGCTATAAAACTGAACCACGTATACGGTTTTTTACTTTAAAAAATGTTAAATAAATTGACATTTTTGCCTTGTTTTGCTCAGATTATGCATTTGATCTTGTTCGTCCATACTTGACCACCAATTACTTTAACACCTCCTGACCAATTTTAGTCATCATAGATTTCTACACTTATTTTTAAAATAATCCATAAAGAGATTCTATTGCTTTCCCTTTAGGGGAAGAATCAGTATATTAGAGGTCAAAATCCACGTAAGAGAGATCTTTTGAAACTTGCTTCATTAACTACGTTGTCTGACTCCAAATAACCTAAGAAAGCATTAGAACATTTCCATCTATGATTATTAAAGCCTTCCCTGCTTCAATATCCTACCAAGGTTATTCATTTAAAAGCAGGCTAACTGCACAATAAAGTTCTTACTGTTTCTCAGCTCTGATGGGAGAGACATTGAAAGTCCACATAAAGGAATACAAAAGGCACTGAGCTGCTCAGAGAGAGGGACTTTGACAAGAGCATGTAGTGACAGGACATGGGGGAATGGCTTTAAACTGGAAGAGAGTGGGATTGGCTTAGATGGTAGAAAGAAATTCTTCCCTGTGAGGATGGTGAGGCCCTGGTACAGGTTGTCCACAGAAGCTGGGGATGCTCCACTCCTGGAAGTGTTGAGGCTGGGTTGGACAGAGCTTGAAGCAGCCTGGTCTAGTGGAAGGTGTCCCTGGCCATGGCAGAGGAATTTGAACTGGGTAACGCTTAAGATTCCTTCCAATCCAAACCATTCTGTGATTCTATGATTCTACTTTTGCAGTAGAAGATGATGTCAGCTCAGCAGTTACCACTCCGCAAAATGGTGACTTGAAGTTGTCTAGGAGTGTGATGGGAGGGGTATTTGCACTGGTGGGTTGTTTTCCAAAATACTCAGCTTTTGTAGAGCTGCAACGCAGCACTTTCTGGTAATGTTTTCCAGAGACCAGCCAGCATCTCTCCTTTGGAGCCTTCTCTTTCAGCTGCTCTCGTAAGAAGATTGTGCTTTAGATGGGTTTGGGTTTTGCTCTTTCCTTTTCCAGTGATATCTACTCTAAGCACAAACAGGCTTTTTGTTCCCAAGTCTCCCAGCCTAGTTTTAGAAGATTTAAATTGCATTAGCAGAGAGCTTTGTGTTAAACAGTTTCCAGTTACGGTAGAAGGACAGAAGGTTTCATTGCTCTGCACTCAGTATGCAGAGCACCTCCCTGCCTTCAGCTTCTTGCAACTCTGTGTCTTCCCTGCAGGACAGCAATTTCTCAAGAGTAACATCAAAAATATCAGCTAGAAACTTAAGGAAATACAGAATTTTTCTCCCTCTAGAGCATCACCAGGTGCACTAATCTGCCATTAGGTCCCTCTTTATGAAACAATGCAAGTCCTCCCTCTAGTAGGTTGTACCTGTGGTTTCTGAGTTTCTGCAAAGTTTGCAAAATGCTATAGTACTGAATGGTTTCATGGCAATGCTAGCACAATAATTTTCTTTAAAAGCAGGATATCAACAGCAATGGACTTCATAGCAGCAGGAAAAGTTATGGTATTTAACATTTCCAGGGCAAATTTGCATTTGAATATAGATTGGGGTATGTGTGTAGGGCAGGTCTAAGTGTCATATCAGGCTGTAAAGGAATGCTTTTCCTCCTTGGACTTGAGGGATATAGAGCAAAAAATTTTCTAGTGCTGAAATGCCAGAGATGACTGCAGGAAAACGCAAGGACAACGTGCTGAGGCACAGCTACGTGTTCTCAGAGAGCTCAGAATGATTTTAGAGACTGCTGAGCCACGTAACGTGGCCATTGCATTCACCAGTGAAATTCAGCTACATCTGGGTAAAAACCAGCATCTGCTTCCCAGAGCAGCACCTGCACAGTGCTTGGAGCCAGGCAGTGCTCACCAGCACTGCATCTGACCTGCACAGCAGGGGGAATCAGAGGAAGAGACAAATGCAATCATCCTCACTGAAAACCAGCCAAGGCAGTGAGGATAGTGTGCTCACTCTTGCAGAACAAAAACCAAAGAGCATTTTTAGTGATCCACAGCTGCAAAGCCTGAGGTTTTCACCCCGTTCAGCCTTGTGCCTGCATCTTCAGCTGCTGCAGCTCTCCCTGCCATGTTGGGCATCCAAAATAGCATCTCCTTCCTCATTTCACCATCAGACGAGTGTGGATGAAACAGGACCTGTTTGTACACATCCAGCAGGACTAACCTGTCATACCTGGGAATACCTTTCCCTGAAGGCCAGGAACACAGGCACATGATGGTGGCATGAATAACGTGGGCTGCTGCTGTCATTTGCTGCTGCTCAAGGAGCAGTGAGCCCTGAGCCAGTGTGGGTCCTGCATGCTGGATGTGACTGCAGGCAGTTGTCCCACCAGAGAGGGGAAGTCACTTCATAGGAAGGAAATGTGGTGAAAAAGGATTAGGAATGGAAAGATAAAACTGAATTATTAAAAGCTCAACTAGTTAGTGGCTATACAAAGGATATATTAATGATACAATACTGAGTAAAGTCTTTTTAGTTCATTTGGTATTTGCAATAGACTCCTTAAGCCTTTGATTCTACGCAAAGTTTTTAACCTTGCAGATAAATATAGCAGATAAATATTGATTTAGAACATTTGGCAAATGGTCTATTGAGTTCTGTATCCTTTTTCAAACTCTTCAGGGGAAAATCATCAGACTAAAAGAAGGCAGCTATGGGAAAATTTCTTCACAAGTGAAATTTCTTTGTACCAATTTTTGAACCAGGTTTTTAGCACGGTCATTAATTTTTATGTGTCTTCCTTATGGTTATGGTTTAATGTTGCAATATTATTCAAAATAATGAAGATGTTTCAGCTAACTGTGTAAAAATCTAACCTTTTCTTCATCATGCTGAATTTTGAGCCACAATCATATCTCACAACAGTGAATTCCAGGGATGATTTGCACAGAAAATGTATTCCAAGAGAAAAACAAATACATTTGATGGCTTTGGTTTTTGCCCAAAACCCAGAGGCACAATTTTGGATTTCTCTGCAGAGGACCACGGTATCTAAGGCAAGCAGACAGCCTGCTTGATGGAGCCTAAAACATTCACTCTGTGCTTCCTTGAGTAACAGAGCCCACTTTTCCTTCCCAGATCAAAAGAAACAGCAGGAAAAGGCTGAATATTTCCACAACATACCAAAAGAACACAGGACACATCCTCAGCCTACCCTACTCCTACATCTGCTCTTTCGTGCAGATCCACCGTTCTCCTGCAGAGACCAGAAGCCATCATCAATCTTCCTGTGTGTATGGAGCTCACAGGAAAGTGTGAACTAATAGTAAAATATCTGTGAGAAAAAGATCTGGCAGGAAATTATATCCAAACTGAAATAAGCACAGCCCTACGTATAAAATATCATAAAAGTATTTGCATATACATAGTTACTGTGAAAAATTACACTCCACAGCTGAGCCAGACAGACTCTGGAGTTTATAGGTGCAAACTGCAGCAGTGGAAATGTTAAGAAATACTTTTATAAATGTATAGTTTTTTAAGCCCTGGAACAAGCTGTCGAGGCAGGTTGTGGAATTGCTATTGGTGCTATTTGAGGCTGGATTTGTCAGCGCTCTATTAAGGATGATTTACATGGAGCTAAATAATTTTTGCCATGAAGCAGCTCCTTTCCAGCCCAAATTAGCCAAAGGTAAATGTGATGTGCATCGATACATACTAAGCACAAAGAATGAAACTCCTGCTTTAATGAGATCAACACACAAAAAATGTGCATCCAATAAAGAACCTTAAATAACCTAGTCACAGGAATGAGCATTGCCATGAAAAGGTAGAAAAATGAAAGCAAGAATTGTTCAGACAAATGTGTGAAGCATCTGAAGAGAAAATATCTTTTTCTATCAGAACTGAATTGGTGTATTGGTTGAGTAGTAATCATATATTTGAAGTGCAAAAGCAAATAATTCTTTTCAGCCTTTGACTTTTTAGCTTAAATCATGGTCTCTTCTCTTATCAATTCACTTTTTCCAAAGGATTTTAGAAATGCTTGCAGCAAATTAGAAGCAGTTCAAATGACAGCTACCAGCCTGTTAGCGGCAGATGGAGAGCTGAGGAAGAAGTTTTAATAATATTAACAACAATAACAAACAACATTATTTGGAGACTTCTCTTGGGACAAATGGGTTAATTGAGTTTCAACTAGAGACAGAAGAAGTCAGACTTTACCTGCTTTTTCTCAAGCAACAAACACAGAAAATGTATTTTGTATTTTCTCTGTCATTTCAGACCTGGCAGGGATGATCTGTGCTTGGGCAGTGGTTCACAGGCGAATGCTTCAACCTGTGCTGGGCCTCAGAACCACTGACCTGCAGCCCTGCAGCCCTGCAGCCTCACCATCCCTGGAGGATGACATTTGGGTTGATAAGAGACTTTCTAAAGAGTGTCTACAGGAAAAGAAGGGCTAGAATTCCATCTCTAAGGGATTCAAGGCAGTCTGTGCATATCTGCTGTATTTGCATCCATGTGTCTGTGTCTTAGAACTTATGTACATAACAGAATCATAGAGTCAATTAGGTTGGAGAAGACTTCTGAGATTATTGAGTGCAGCCTGTGACTCAACACCACCAGGTCAAGTAGACCTGAGTGCCTCATGCATTTATTCCTTAAACACCTCCAGGATGGTGACTCTACCACCTCCTTGTGCAGCCTGTTCCAATGTTTAATCACCCTTTCTGTGAAGAAATTTGTTCTCATGTCCAAACCAAATGTCCAACCTAAATGAGATCAACACACAGAAAAAGTACATCCAACAAAGAACTTGTCTAGGAACGAGCCTGTTTTACCACTTGAAACCCACAAAACCTCAGCTGTTAAAGTCTAAGAAGTCAGCCTTTTTCAGAGATCGATAAAACCTTCCAGAGATCAACACAGCTCATCCCAAACATCTACTAAGCAATTTTCCAAATAGCTCTGGGCTTTCCTATTTCTCTCTATTGCCTGCAAGGAAATTGAGATTGTGTCACTCAGTTAAGGGGGGAACATTTGGGATACCTGGATTGGGTGCTACAAACCCTGCTGTTGGGACTGAGGCTGTCTGGGCTGCTTTGTGCACTCCTTTCTGCTGGGTGTGAGAAGGCCCAAAGGACTGGCTCAGAGATAATCTCCCCTCTGCTGTGTTTGAGGAGAGGACAGTCCCAGTCTAGTTGCCTTTCCCTAACCATCACCACTTCAGGACATAGCTGCAGGACAAGGCCGCATGGTGCAAGTGCAGCAGATTGTCCCAGAAAGACTTTAGTCTTCTACCCAAATTTTAGGAAAGATTGTTCTTGGGTGAAATTTCTTTCCTATAGAAATGAAAAAATCCCACCTACTGCAACAGGAAATAGACTTGTCAGGAAACACACCGAGTTATGGGGAAATCAACTTTACAAATATACAAATATGGCAAATTTCTAAACCCACCCATATGAATTATTTCTGTTAGATGCCCATCCAAATAAGTAAACATTTTTAGATCTTGCAATTTCTTTCCCTGTTCACTTTTTTTTTGGTTATTCCTGGTTTTCTCTGTATAAGTCAATAACAGAAATCTTATAATTAAGGACAAAGTACTTCCAAGCCCTTAAAGATCTGCTGAATGAGTGGAGAAACAAACTGCTGTTACATCTAAACAGCAGATTCACTGCATTTCTAAGGGATGGAGGGGTGGGGGTTATGTCAGGAGGTCTCTTTTCTCTAAAGGGTTGTTCTCTTCCTCCTCATCCAGATAGGAGATGATGCAACATGAGATTCATGTGGGATTTGCTTTACTGCTGCATCAAAATGACAAACCCATAGTCTGAGTCACTCTTGAAATGTTTCTGTCACATTTGTAATCAGAAAGTCCATTGCTCGAAGCAAAGGTTAGAATCCTGTGATACTTCATGTTCAGGTAAACTAGTGACAGCCTGTACTTTGGCTCTCACATTTGTCTTCTGAGGTTTGAGAAAAATAATTTCTCATCTGAACTAGGACTTTTTTTTCTGCAATTTTCCATGACTCTGCCGCTAATATAATACCGTGACATCTCAAATTTACTGAAATATGATCACCAGTCATTATTTTAACAACTGCCACCTGAAAGAGGTTAGATGGCTTCTATCTGAAATGCTAATAATTGCCTGGAGTCTTGTCTGCTATTGCCTTGATTCCTCCTTCCATTTGAACAACTCCAGGGAAGGAATAACGGGAAATTTTAACAGAAATTCTGCACCGAAATACAATCTCTGCCATCCATCTTGAGCTCTTACAACAGGCATGGGGCTACTGCTGGATACAGGCAGCCTACTGGTTCTTAAAGTTTTTGTAGCTCTTTACTGCATCTCTACCAACAGTGCAGTTACTGGCA
Source organism: Irena cyanogastra (assembly GCA_013397155.1). NCBI lineage: Eukaryota > Metazoa > Chordata > Aves > Passeriformes > Irenidae > Irena > Irena cyanogastra. The sequence goes on from VWZV01010502.1 coordinate 167,861, forward strand.
GGAGTGGCAGCAGTACTGCAGTGTGGGGTAGGGCACTCAGTGAGATTGATGTTCTCTAAAGTGTCAGTCACAAACAGCTGTTCCCACAAATATCTTATGGACTTCATTGTCTGGCCTTAAAAATGACAGGAAATGTTTCTCACATCCACTGTGAATCCAGCCTTCTAAGAAACATGTATGCTTTATAGTACAAAAAGCATAATTACACTTTAATTATATTGCAGGTGGTTTTTTATCATAAGATTTCCACTAATCTTTATAATGAAGTACTTCATGGACTGGCCAAAAATAATTGCAATGTGAAATGACGTAATTGGTACACCTGCATTTAAAAATACACAGTCGAGACCTCAGCTGAGTTAAATCACTATCTCCCTGATGATATCAGTCTGGTTCTTGTGCATTAAAAAGCAGATCATGGGAGCAATAATATCTCAATTATGTAGTTAACCTTCTGGTTATATTAATTAGTGATGATTAGGCTTGGGAAACCATAATTATGTCACATACATAACACCCCTTTGAAACTGCATATGAATCTAAACACAAAAGGCAGATGTGAACATCTAACCAGGGCTAGAACAAATCTGAAACTTAATTAAGTTTCAGGTATGACCCTCTATCCTCTGTCTGAAATACAACCAGTCATGACAGCTCTGCTGATGTTAAATTTGTAGAAGAAACTGCAAGTTTTATTTGTCCCAGAAGAGAAATGCAAGGTAGAACAGTCTCATATTCTGATTTCACATGTAGGTTATTAAATTCTGACTAAAAAGAAAAATTAAATCATTTAGGCCCAATTCAGTTAATAAACAAGGAAATTCTGAAACTAAAGAAGCACCTTTGCATTAAGTCACAATATTTATCCATTTGTCTGGGATATGAACAGCTAAAAATCAGCCTCCCTTGCTCTTGTTTGCAGGAGATCCTGGCAGCCAGAGAATTATTTGTAGGAGAACATCCCAAAGAGTTTCTCCTGAATGACTTCAAAAATGCGGTGCTAGACACTGTGCTGAGAAATCTTCTTCCAAGGCAGCTGTCTAAGGAAACTCTGGTTGGGAAGAGGGAGTCAGAGCAAGCAGGATTTTTCACCACTGTCCTCATGCCTAACTTAAGATTGAAATTTTTCACCTTCAAGGATTAAGAAAAGCCAATCTGAGCTAACACTCTTCCTCCTGTATAGCAGAGATGTGCTTTATCCTAGCAGACCATTCCCTCACAGCAGGACTGCAGTAAATAATTATGGTGGAGGTCAGTCTAAATTTAGAAAAATATTAAACATTCCACTTTTTTATAGGCTTCTGTCACCTACTGAAACCTACAGAAGCTCTGCACTGCAAGAGGAATTGTGGATCTAAACATCCAAGGTTATTCAGATGGCAGCATCCTGCCATCCTTGCACAGAAAAGGGCAAGCCCAGAATATCACAAAATTTCCATTAAAATTAATCCTTTGAAAAGTGAATGCTAGAAGAAACTGCATATTTTTGACCAAACAAATGTACTTTAAATGGATGGTTTGCAAATGTCAGGTTGAAATGTTCCAAAGTTGGGAGCTGCCAGAATTAATGCTGCCTGTGTACTCTGCATTGCACTTGCAGGGTCTTTGTCACTGTTATTGCTTGGGGGTTTTTTTTGTTTTTTTTTTTTTAATCTAAGTAACTTTGAAAGTTTGACTTGCAAATCTGGCATTTGCAGTTCAGGGAAACCCCACCTTGCACACTTTTTGTTCTGCATTCACTCAATTACTATTTGATGTGTTGTTTGCTTTCTGCTGTGCCAGCAGCAGGGGACACTGGTACGATGTGGGCAGGGTTATTTATTGACCCACAGAATCAACAGTCTTGAGTTGATTGGGTTCTTCACTGTTTCTACTTTGGGCTGTCAGATCAGTCCATATCAGCCCAGTACAGCAGAAAATCCTACCCACTAAGGGCCCAGGTGAGTGAGGCCCTGGGTGTATTTTGGGCAGAGCAAGCTCTCATTAGGTGGCAGTGTCCCTTAAGGGACTAAAGGCACATGGTACTTTGCAGATTGTAACCCAGTTAGACTTTGGTAAGACGTTCTGCTTGTCTTTTCCTCCACTAAACTGTAAAAGTGTTGTCTAATATTTATAAGCAGCAGTTCCCAAGCAGTGCAAGCTGTTCTGTAATGATATTTCCAATTCAGTCTGAGACTCTTGAATGAAATTTCTGAAGAAGTTACATAAATGCTTTCTTTTTCAACATGAATTGCATTCAATATGATATTACAGAAACAATCCTTGCAAACATCTCACTTCAAGAGAGGTTGTTTTTTCTTTTCCTTTTGCTCTTGGCAGTGGCTGTGACAAGAATGACAGAGCAAAACACAGCAGAAAGTTATAAATGTTACTTTTCTTAAGACATCAAACAAAGTCATGGACTACTGAGGTGGGAAACTGAGGCACTCTGCTTTCAGAAACTCTGACCTGAGTCTCACCCTGGGACTGCAGAGAAGGTTTAAATTGAGGAGCTCCTTGGGAGTGACAAGTCTGGGACCTGTCAAGCAAAGAGAATGTGCTACCCATCTTTCCAGCCGTCGAAAAAGAGACACCAACAGAGGAATGCACAATTTAGGGAAGGTGCTTTTCATTGCTTCAGGGTTTTTTCACCTTCACTTCAACTTGCTGCACAAGCAAGGCAGTGCCTTTTGGCTCCTCCTTGGATATGCACCTCCTGACACACAAGGAAAAGGTTGCCAAAATCTGATAACAAGCATGACCCCCTCTTCACTTCATCCCTTTCTCCATTCTTTGTTTCCTAAACCCACATCCCTCGCACAGGTCAGGATCCATCTGTCACAACCTGGCATGTTCTCTGCTGGCTTTCTTCCCTTTCCCCACGTCAGCCTTTCTTTCCATCAACTCCTCTGATACCACAGAGCCAGGCAGAACATGTGAAGGGCTGGCACAGGGCAGTTCATGCCAGGGGTCATTGCCACAGGGCAGATGACTGAGTTAGAGGCTTTGGCACAGCCTTGTTTGTCACTGTTAATGAGGCTGAACCAAACATGCAATTCCTTGGGGTCTTTTGCCTCACTCCTCTCTTTCCCTTCTGGAATCTTGACCAATCCCTCCATTCCACTCCTTCCTACCTGAAGTAGCTGCTCCAGAGATTCTGAGAGCAGGACTGATGAGGCCACAGCTCAGCACTTTTGTTTAGTGACAGAGATGCATTATTATGGGCTACATTAAATAGGAGGTTGGGATTGAGGATGCACACACTCACAGGAGTTTTCTTAGGGAAGATGAGAAAATATGGTCTTTTGGGAGATTGAGGTTTTAAGGAAAGTATAAGACCTTTTTCAAACCTTGACTCTGGCTTGTGACTTTGCATATTCAGTTGACTCTTACCATAACACAGTACTCAGTCTTGAGGACTAGAAGCATGAACAACACTGAAGAAATTAGCTGTGAAAATGCAGAGCTCTGGCCACAGGTAAGATTCTCACCATCAGAAATCGAGCATGAAAATATTTAGTTCTGGTCTGCCACTGCTGAGATTTTGCACAGAGTCATCACTAGGTTTCAGACTCATGGTATGGGAAAACTCTGACAAACTTGGATGTGACGGCACCAAACAATGCTGCCTCCATAGCTGAGCTGGGCACCTTTCCCTCTGCCTTTCCAAGGCAACTTCCCAGCAAACTCATCAACCACATGGATACACTGGAAGTGCTTGGAACCAAACAGTAACAGAAAGCAATGGATTGAAAGCAATTCTTCTGCCTAAAGAACTGGGTTTTACATTTGTTCTTCCACACCTTCCCCTGTCTGGGTGCAATGCAAAGGAAATCTGTACAGCTGATCTGGGATTTCACAAACCAAGGGATTAAGCGCCACAGATCCTGACAAGCCCCTGTGCTCACAGCCTGGCAAACACCACAACTGTAATCTCCTCTCTGAGATAAAGTCCATCAATCTTATTCTTACACCAGCCTGTCCCACTCTGCCCTTCAGGTAGAGCTTGAAGAAAAGCCCTTCTTGAGAAGGATGTTAAAATCTGCCCTTCCTTGCTACCCTCCTGTTTAACTTACTCTTTTGGCTGGCCTCCCATCAAAGTTGGGTCAACACATATCCATTTTGTCTGCTGAGCTGACTAGTTTTCAATAACAATTTCTCCTTCATTCTGTAACGGAGATCAATAAAACTGCCCCTCTCTCATGTTGGCTGAGATTCCAGGAATGTAATTTGCTTTTTATTGTTGCTACTGCTTTGTTTTGTTTCCATTTTTCTTTCTTTTTCTTTTTTTTTCTTTTTGGTAAGGCACAGATCAATTTAGAAAGATGAAAATGACTTAGACTTTCACTCAAAGTAAAATCTGCACTTTATAACCCAGGATGTAATTTATAATTCTGTCATTAAACTCTGTTAATCCTATTATTATGAAGATAAATAATTACCCATAGCGAAGAAAGGGATTCCCAACAGAGTAGAATTATATTTTCCATCAGTAATGAAAAATATCCCTGCCGCAGTGACACTGGAAATACAGATAGTGAGTACTCCCAGGAGTCCCAGGAAAGGTTTGCTACGCAGGCAGTCCTTCATGGAGCTGGAGAGGGTAGCAGTCAGGAGAATCAGCATCAGGCTCACCAAAATCTTGCCCCTGGCCAAGAGACTGGTCTGGTGGAAGTCCTTCCAGAGGCTAAAGGATGCTAGTGAGTAGAGCTGCAGATCCTGGTGATCCAGCTGCATCTTGTGCATCAGTTTACAGAATTCGCTCTCCCACTTCTCCCCAATGAGGTCCTGGGTGACAGAGCCATACGTTTGGAGGTAGTAAGTGATTTGGATGGCTCTGGCTGATTTGACTCTCTGGTCCTTGCTGTTTGGCACTTCCATTACCCCTCCAAGCTGGTGGCCAATGAAACTGCTCCTTCCATCCTGGGAGAGAAAGCAGAAAAGATGAGCATGTGGTTATCGTGCTTATGACGTGATGCAGAGATAGACTCTGTTTCCTCTCACAGACGTGCCAAGAGCCCTGCTCAGACACCGCTGCACTCAACAGGAGCCTTGCCATTCACCTCGCTGGGCTTTGGGTCTGTCCCTGCTCCCTGCCACAACTCTGTCTTACTTATTATAGGCTCATTTGCATTTCTGTGCTGCCATTCAGGGACTGCTCAGATACTCATTGCAGTCTCAGGGATTCCCAGATACCCAGGACCAAAATGTTGCATGTAAGGTCCTCACCTCACGGGAGAGGACGACCTTCCACATTTAACTGATGGACAATGACAAATCTCCAATTACTACATAAAGTTTGACATGACGATTAATTTCTGGATGATTTATGATTTCTTGACACTTTGGAAATGTACAGAAAATGAATCCTGATTCTTCAGGATAGAGACAGAACCACAAAGTTTAATAGCTACTCTGTCTCCAGAAAAATATAATTAAAATCAGAATTTTTGAATTGTTAATTTGAGATTTCATGGATTTATATCAGTGGCACAGAGAAAATAATCCACCTTAAACCTAAATTTAACCAGGATTTGGTTTTTTTATACATTTCAAGAGCATAAACCTTATTCTGGTCTCACTTATTTCACTAAATGCTAGGACATATAGAACTCCATGACAATCAGTAAAGGACACATCAAGTCCACTCAGCCTCTGTCTGTTAACAAGATGAAGCCTTTCTTTCCTCTAAAGTTATCTGGCCCCATCTAAACATTTGGGGTTTTGGGTTGTGGTTTTTTGGTTTTTTTTTTTTTTTTTTGGTTTGGTTTGGTTTGGTTGTTGTTGTTGTTTTTGTTGTTGTTGTTGTTTTTGTTGTTGTTGTTGTTGTTGTTGTAAGGATTTAATAAGAAAGGCCCTGTAAGAAAGGTCCTCTCTCTTTAGCCACTGGTTAAAGAGGATAATTGTATGTGCCCCTTCCAAGACAGGGGAAGCCTTTGTGGATTTAGAAGATCAAATCCAGTTGCAAACTAAGGAGTAAGACTCAATGATAAAATTGTCCCAGCACAAGTAATCTCTTTGATCAAAAAAGTTTGAATCCAGGGATTGTTTTTGGCACACCAAATAATATTTTGCTTTCTCCTCAACATAAATTAGATTATAAGTTTTCAGATTTATTCCTCTTGTATTTAATAAAAACATAAAACTATCAAGGCAGCTGATGTCTAAAATACCTTGCAGCTGTGAGCTAATATGAGACAATATTCTTTGCCTAGACACACTACTGGAATTCAAGCTGACAGCTTGAATTTGGGAGAGGCTCTGCCCTTCACACATGCACATGGAAGCAGTCATCTGCAAAAGGCCAGAACTGTGTGGGGGAGACACTTTAGCATGTATTACATCCAGCATTACCCATTTCTAGAAGCACCTGTGCTGCATGCAGGTCATTATCTGAAATTGCCAGGCCTGCTTATAGCAATGATTCCCATCCTAAGGAAAAATCAGTGAAATGAGGCTTTATAAAATTTAGATGTCTTCCAGCATGTTGACTCATAGAGCAAATAAATATTGGGAATCAGGAGACAGTGTTGAAAATGTTTTATGTACTCACCTTGCCTTCCATCAGGTATGTAAAGGAGGTAATCCTCCCACTGAGAAATTTCTACCTATGCCTACTTTCATGGCAGGAGCTCACACTGTTCCCAGCTTTGCCTGCTACAGCCCAGGGAATGTGACAAAGTGCTTTACAGAGGCTAATTTCTTTCCCTATTCCCAGTTGTTATTTCCCACCAAAATAGCAGCTTCTGGCAAGGGTATCCTGGCACGAGCTGACACAAAAGGTGAACTGCAGTCTAGTGCCAGCTTCCCAAATCACCTGCAGCCTCATTGCAAATGTCACATAAGCAGAGACAGCTATCACAGAGGGGCAGCTGCTGCTGTTCAGACTCCAAAAATCCTCATCCCCAGCATTTCATGCTCGAATCCTGTTTGGATTTTTTATTTCTATTCTTTCTAAGGAGAGGTCATACCTAACACTCCAATGCTCACAAAAAGTGCATTTCCAAGCTGGTAATTAAGGTTTGAGCAATGCAGTCCTGGCTCACATTGGATGCAACTTCGCAGCTAACAGCCCCACTTGGCACCGCTCTGGAATTTTGGAGAGAAATTTCACATTTCCTCAGTGTCTGGGCAGTGCTGACATTCAGCGGCTTGCAGGCGCTGTAGGATTCTGTAGCGCAGCTCCCAGCCCAGGCAGAGCACAGTAATTCAGGTTTCATTGATTCACTATGCAGCAGGCACAGCAAGGTTATGGGAAACTTTGTGATGACCATCTGCCTTCCCCTGCAAAGGGTGCAGCGAGCGACGGCAACATTTCAAAGGAGGCAGCAGAGCAGGCACAAATAAGTCATGTTCTGCCGTATCTCCCATGAAAGAGCAGATAACAGCTATTTTTTACTCTGATGTACAATAGGGCACCCAGCTCATATGTCAGCAAAATAGAGAGTAAGCTTTCAGATGGAATCGAGGAAATCGCAGGCACCGGATTGCTGTGAGGACATTTTGTATGTGCCCTTCTTTCTGGAGGCAAACTGTTTCTTATCTAAGCAAGGGTTTTGTCTTTGCTGCAGTTATAGTGTGCAAACATGAACATGGCACCACAGCACTTGGGAAAATGGGGCTTTTCTCTGATACAGCTCTTGGAGAATAATAGAGTCATAGAACAGCTTGGCTTGGAAGGGACCTTAAAGATCATCTCATTTCAAGCCCCCTGCCATGGGCAGGGACACCTTCCACTAGTCCAGATTGCTACAGACCCTGTCCAACCTGTCCCTGAACATGTCCAGGGTTGGGGCAGCCACAGCTTCTCTGAAGTGGTTGCAATCTTAGTGAGGATAGCAGAAGAAATATGGGGGAAAACAGTCTTTCGTTCACCCCATTTTATGGATGACAACTGATGTGTAGGAAAACAGACACCCAGTGCTGCCAACATGAATTTCAGCATCTCCCAAAGTCCAAGACAGGGACCTACCTATTCTTGGAGTCTCATGGGAGCTTCAGAGGAGTTATTCACTGCCCCAAGTTCTCTGTTGTCCTCCAGGACCAACTTAGTGAAAGAACAAGGCATAAAGGGCTAAACTCCTGAACTAAGTCTAAGGTCTGGGAAACAAAATGTGGCCAAAATGACTTGTGTAAGTGATGCTTGAAGAGCCAGGCAGGTTTTGAATAAGAGTCCACATAAGTCTTCATGAAAAAGGTGCTTTCTGCTGACAATTAGCATGTCCTTCATGGTATATGCCTACATGCTGCTATTTTTAATTTCATAACATATTTTGATGTTTCAGACTACAGACCCCTTACACTTTTTACCTATATCTGCTGCTACTCTCTGATACTATGTACAGAAAAACAAAACCCCAACAATGAGTAATAATAATAGTTAAGGGTTCTACATTTTCTACCCATGTATCTCCAGAGGATCTACAACAGAAGATGCTAATTGACTTTAGCAAGGTCACTTGCATGGTCGGAATCTTGTTTCAAATTCCCCGGCTGTGTCTATGTGTCTTTCTCTTTTCTAATTTTTTAAAAATGTCTGATGAGGTCTTAACAGTGTCTGTTCTTCCAGATTCTGATGGAGGGTAACTCTCTCCAGACCTGAGCATCTTTAAAGATACAATGAAATATAGATCACCTGCTGGGGCATGTGATATTTCATCTAAAACAGGGGGCAAGCAAAATTCTTTGCTTCAATGGACATTATTAAATTGTTTTTTGTGTTCTCCCTTCTCTTTTTCTAGTTGCCCCAAAGCTATTTGATATATTTAGACTATGAGAGGGAGGAGAATAAGAAACAAGGATGACAGGCATGAACAGCTTCACCTTCCTTTTCCCCCAGCATGATGGACTTTGCCACCTGTGTCTATGCAGACCTGACCTTGCTTGTGGTTGAAAATCCAAACTCCTTATTTGTTCAGTAGTAAGATTCACTAATTGTGAATGAATGGGTACAGAATAAACCCTTACTATGTTTCAGGCTGGAAACTTATCTGTAAAGGATGCTTGGACCCTTCATTTCCTAAGAAGATATATAAGTGGCATTGGAAGTTTGACTTGCTCCAGAGCTGAGGGCCTCTCAGGTTAAAGGAAACTAGCTACTCCTACTGAGTTAAATATCTTCTGCTACTGATAATAGTACTAGGCACAGATCCTCTCAGCACGCAGCCCAGAGGGACACTAGAAATACTCCCTCACTACTAAAATTACCTGTGGCCTTTTTTTTGTTTCCTTCATGCTTTCAGTGCAGCTGCTGCAGGCCCAGCTCCCACACGGGGTTCCTGTGTGGCCACCGCAGCACCAGCCGTCGGCAGGGCCTCGCCATCTGCTGGCCATTTTTTTTTGTCCAAGAACACACTAAGCTAGAAAATGCTGGGGCATTTTCTTTGTCCAAGATCACACTAAGCTAGAAAGAACGTAGGGCTGTAGTCAGAGCAGAGAATGGCAGGGAGGGATTGGCACTGTGGAGATTGGCATGGTGGGGATAGGCACTGAGGGACGGGGTTCAGTGGTGGGCCTGGCAGTGGTAAGTCAGTGGCTGGACTCAGTGATCTTAGAGGTCTTTTCAAACATAAGTTATTCCATCATTCATCTCTGCTCTGAATGGCATCAGCCTGCACTGGCTTTCCTCTCACAGGAAAAAGGGAGGGTTTGAGGTATTTTTGAGAGGGCATGGCTTCTGCCTCCTTAGCACCCCGCTCAGCAGAGGTTGAGCTGGCAGGGGTTTTAAAACTCTTTTCAGATCTCTGGCAATGAGGAAAGGAGCCCTTGTTTCCTTGCTCAATCACTCATTCAAATACACCTACAGGACCTTAGCCAGCAAACTTATCTCTATTTTTATTTTTCTTTAACTGCTACCTCTCATCAGCTGGTGTGATAGATCATTATCAAGCTACATTATAGAAATGTTAGGATAAAGCATGCCATCCTGCTTGCATGCTATTTTGTCTTAAAAGCTTAAACTGTTCAACAGAGGGCAACCAGAAATGTCTGCTGAAATACATTGTGTGATAAACATCCTAATGAAATCAGTGCAGCTGTTTCTCCCTCTGATAAGGACATTCCTACTCTACTGTAGGTCACAGAAAGCATTATGCTGAAAAGCACAGAAGTTAGGGTGAAGTAAGCTGATTTTCAGATAGCTGCCAGTTTTCAAGGTAAAAAAAAATAAAAATTAAATCCCCTTTTGTTTAAGGTTCAGCATATTGGGCTGCTCATGTTCTTTACAGCCTCTCTGTAAAACTTTGGAGGAAGGTTTTTTCTCCTCAATCAAACTGATTTTCTGCCACTGTCCCTAGTACAGTTATGCATGGAAATCTTGTGCCAGTTGACCTCTGTTACACAGCCACCCATTACCAAAAATTCTTGCAGCATTCCTTTCCAGAGCAAAGCACGTAATGCTGATTCATATCAGCTTTTTCCCCCACATTTTTATGTAGCAGTTTTCCTGCCCTTGCAGCTGTGTAGGTGCTCCTGTACTGTTTCCTGTGCAGCTGTTCTGTGTGGATGAAGGATGGAGGGATCATCCAGCCCAGGGGAGGCAGAGCTGCACCTTGGCTGGCTGGGAACAGGGACAGAGCGATGGCCAAGGGGTCTGTTCACACAGCAAAAATGAGTTGTATGAAAGTGGCCATGAGAAGTTATCCAGGAAATAATTGTCTAACTCTCTGCTGCAATAAAGAAGAATTCATTTATTTCTGGCTACCAAGCAATGATGAGGCTCAGCTCACCAGCTGACCAAGCAAATTTGGTTCACAGTCACTATGAAGAGTTGGGCACATCTAAAGGATGATCTGCTCCATCCTGAGGTACAGGTCAAAAGCAGATTTGTTCCCTGCAATTGCCTGTCTCTCTCTACTTAAAGCAGAGACATGAGATTACTTAAGTCTTGACCCCAGATTTTGTCATGCTAAAAATAGCCTGACCTCTCTTGTCATTCCTGGCTCATGCTGCCCCCCTCACAGATGTGTCCTGCTGGTTAACAAACCCACAGCCCTTCAGCCCCTTCCCAGGGAAATCTTGGACTTCTAGGGTGATTTTTAAGTGAAAGAGAGAAGTACATAGAGCACCCAAAAGGGAACCAGAACCATACAGCACCTCTTTTTGATGACTCTAGGCCTGTATCCCCACCCTTAACAGCTTTGAGTTTCTAGTTTTTGATAAAAGAAACAAGAACAGATGAGAAGTGTTTCAAGAGACATACACTGTAGTATTAATAACAGAGAATAAGAGAAATGTCAATAGAAGTAAATCAAATTATGGAAGAATTCATAAAGGTGCAATAGCAAAATGTGACTGCTGTTAGAGAGCTCTTCTCTTTGGAGGAGCTTCTGGCAGTGCACAGGCTGTTTCTGAGTGGTGGTCCTCGCTTTGCTCTTTCAGTGTCACCCTGCCGAGTTTTCTGAGAATCCTAGCGTAGTCAGGGTTGGAAGGGACCTTTGATGGTCACCTGATCCAACCCCCTGCAATGAGCAGGAACATCTTAAGCTAGATCAGATTGCTCAGCCATATCCAACCTGGACATGAATGTTTCCAGGGATGGGGCATCCACCATCTCTTTGGACAAGCTGTCCCTGTGTCCCATCACCCTCAGTGGGCATCTCTGTCAAGGCAAGGGAAGGACAGAAGGGAAGGAAAAAAGGCTCTAACTTCACCTTCTGCTTCCCTTGCACACCCTTCTAGGAAGAAAATACAAGATAAGCTGTCTCCCTCCTACACCAGTTTCACTCCACTTCCCTCCTAGACTATATTTCATCTTTACATCCTTTGCAACCCCCCGTCATTCTTTGTCCTATCTTCAAGCTCTTTGTTGCTCAACTGATCCCTTCACTTACAAGGTCAGATTCCCATTTACTCCATCTCAGATCCCATCCCAGTTCCTTTTGGAAAAGAGGAATAGCTTAACTGCCCAGCAGAGCTTTGTCCCCAGCAGTCCTGAACAGCACCCGTGCACTCAAGGACACAGTGGTGTCCTTGAAGCTGATGAACAATACCCACGTGGGCTGTGATCATTCGTCTCCCTAGGTGGGAAGGGTGCTGGAAGATAGGGATTCACAGACAGCACTAAGAGAACTGCAAGCACTGGGTGTTAAGTTTGGGCTACAGCTGGTCTCTCTGCCTTTTTCTTCTCTCCCCTCCATCAGAAGCAGGACACAGGCATAACAGTGAAACACTTTGGCATGGACGGTTCAGGTGTGTGAGCTGGAGTTGGCACCCCAGCCCCAAGAGATGGGTGCAGGAGTGAAGGGCACAATTTTCTTTGGATGCCCAGCATCCTGGGAACACTGGGATGGCTAGCTCAGGAAGAAGATGGGTGGCTCAGGAAAGCTTGTAAGTGACACAAGTTCACCTTCCACAGGAGATCAGTGTCAGCAGACCTCTGAAGTCGTAGGTTACTCTGGGTGTGTAAATTTACCAGGTCAGGTATTAAAACATGAGTGCCCTCTTGTTTTCAGCAGGCACAGAGCTCCTACTCCCTGCTCACCATTCATTGTCCTTGGAGCATGTGCTCTGCCCTGCCCAGGATCACAAACCCTCGAGGCAGAAACTTGGGACCAGTCTCTGCTTTTCACAGCCTGTCCCTGCCACTGGAAGAATCACAGAGCAAAAGGTATGGCTGCATCTGGCCCCTAAATCCTCCAGGATGAAGGATGATGGTAAAAGTAGCCAGTGCAGGTCAGAACTTTTGCAAGGAGATGCCAGGTGGGGGGAAATCCAAGCTCCTGCATTGTGTGGTAGAGCTGTGACTCTCCACCTATGCAAACTGGGAAAACATTTAAGGCTCTTTCTGCTAAGCCATGAAAACTGCTCAGGTACAATTAAAAAAAGAAAAATATTCTGGTCTCTGGGGTCTTGCCCACAGCTACTCTTCATCCCAAAGGATTTTGTTTGTGCCAAGGAGAAGCACAGGAATGAGTAATTGACAGCAATGCCTCGAGGGAGTTGCGTGAAACACCAATATTTGGATATATGCAGTTAAACACTTTCACTGACATATGCAGGAAAGTGTTTGAAGAATGCATTTACTGTCTCTCATGTTTGGCAGTCTCTATGAATCTATATCATGAGTACTTTTAATCAATGAATACTCTGTATTAATTCTGATTTCCTCCACAGCTTAAGAACAACATTAAAAATGTTCAAAGGAAAGGAAGAAAATTGCAATGAGTATTAAAAAATAAGTGTTTTTTCAGTGCAGACCAGTGGCCTATCTAGCCCAATTTTCACTCTCTGCCCATTTCTAAACTGTGATGCACCAAGACAGTGTCTTCCATGACACAGATGGAAGATGCCTTTCGGAGGCTCAGAGTATTGTTGATTTTCTGGCCCTTCAACAAAAAAAGAAAGGAAATGAGCTGCTTGGAAGGAGGAGGAAGAAGAATAGAACTGTTCAATTTTTTTTAATAGTTAAATCTTTCTCCTAAATGCAGTGATTTCAATTATATTAGCAACAAAAAGTAAGTGAATTAATGAATTAAAGCTATCTTTGTACTCCAGTGAAATGCAACAGTTTTGTTAGCTCAAGAGGGTCATGGATTTCTCCAAATGGAGACAGCATTCAACCAAAATTCTTTCTATCTCTTGGGAATATTTAATCTTAAGATTTCTTGAGGTCCATGGAGATATAGGTTAAACGAGATCCTAATTACTACATTTAAAAAGACAGCAGAATACACAAAAAAACATAGAAAGCCTTCTTTCTTGTCTTCTTTCCAGATCAGAAAAAGCAAAAGACATAAGACTGCTTGAAAAACTTCATCCCATACTCCATAAGCTCAAGCTAAAGAGATTTGGGTGGATGGGAATGGGATCCAGTGACTGTCCCTAACAGGAGATTCTAAAGAGAGGACACAGGTTCTCACTGACGTATTTGTGGGCCCTCTTGCTTTGTGAGCATCCCACTGTGTGCCTCTTCTAATTGCTTTCCTTACACCACTTGAAGTCACAGAAGATTTAGGAAGGAAACCTGCCAGAAAGTGAAAGGGATTGAATTTGCCTGGTTTTATTACTTCATTTGAAGGAAATGTTAAAAAACAAACAGCAGAGAATAAAAAGTGAGCAGTAAAGCAGATCCACAGGAATCGTTTAAGCTTTTACAATCTGAAGTTTCAATAATGACACAGAAAAGGGTGCTTTTTTCTTTTTAAATTATGTTTTATGTTGGCAAACATCTCTTTAATTTTATCTGTCTCTGCTCATCCTGTTTTCTCCAGGGACCAGCAGCCAAAGTACTGAAACACTGCGAAAATGTTCTATCAAAGGCAGGAAGAAAAGTAACTGAGAATCAGACAGAGCCAAATGTGATGTGGGAAGATTTTGAGGCTAGAATGGTTTTGAGGTTAATTTACAGGTAAGTGGATTAGCTAAGCCCAGCCTTTGAATACAAGATGCTGCTGTGTTCTTATCCAAGTCCTAGCAGGGACTTCTACCCTCACAATGCTCAGTAAGATATAACAAGGCACTGCATAAAGCAGATACAGTTGAGAATACTTAAGACTTCTAGTTGAAAACTCCTCTTTTCTAAGAGATAATTAATCAGTTTTTCCTCTTTTTTATTATTCTCAAATTTGGCATTGTGAAGCAATTTCTCTGCTGTGAAGCATCCCTCCCTTCTCTCCAGCACACACTGGTTTTTAATGAGTTTGGCCATTTGTTAGCTGGAGAGAGCCAAAAAAATGTCTAGTTTCAGATGCTTTCCTTTTTTATTATTTTTTCTTTTTTTTCATGGTGCAGGACAAGGATCTGGGAAGGGGAAGTGAGAATGAGGCATTTAAGTAGGCCTGTGTTTATGCATTAAAATCTAACTAAAGCTGGGGTTCTGCTGACTCCCACCCAGGGTACTTTAGAATTCAATACATTCATAGAGGTTTTTGACACCCACATTTGAACATCAGCAGGTAGCTTTTATATTTGTAAATTCTGTCCCAAGATCACCTTGTAATGTGTTCCCTTCATGGTAAAATCTCGTGTTCTTAGTAGCCCATAGAGATGAAGATGTTGTTATGTGTGATCCTCTAATAGGTCTTCTTTAATTCTTATCCCACTTAAAAAAATAAAGCCCATGGCATCATGTGGAATTGTTCAAAAACATGTAGGTGTGGTGTCTGGGGACATGGTTTAGTGGTGGACTTGGCAGTATTGGGTAAATTGCTGGACTTGAAGTTCTTTCCAACCTGAATGATTCTAAGATTCTCCACTTTTGGCTTCCCATTGCCCCTCATCACTGCAGAGCTCTTACACTGGAAGTTCACTGACACTACGAGGGTTGGATTTCTGTATTTTCTGTCATACTCTGTGGGAGAGGATGTCTTGCACTGTCTCAGCACAGGACACACTGCAGTGATATACCAGTGTTACACAACAGTGTGAGACAATCAGGAGATTTTACATCACCCCAAACCCTTCACCTAGAGATTGTAGGGGGTGCCACTGAACAAGGTTTGCATGCCTGGAAAATTATCTCAATGCAGCCGCTGTGGAGGACTGGGAGGACACAAACAAAGCCCAGCAGATGCTGAAGTCTCGGTTCAGACCATAATCACTGGTCACCAGTGAGGTTCTGGCAGGGCCCAGGACCCTGCTGTGCAAGGTGCTGTGCAAACACAGCTGGAGAAGCTGCCCATGCTTCACAATTCTCCCCATTCTGGTGCTGGACTTTCTTTAGTAGCTGTATTTCTCAGTGTGAGCTGGTGATGCTGCCAAAGGAGAGGTCCCTTTCCTCTCTGTCCTAAGCTTGCATCTCCTCCCTGCCAAGCTTGGGAGCAGCTGCTCATGGGGTGTGTGGTGAAATGGATTGGAGAAATAATCCAGGTTTATGCAAAATGAGCAGGAGGGGAAAAAGAAAAAAAAAAGGAAAAGCAAATATTTAATTCCCTCATCCCCTCCTTGCTGCCGTCTGACAGAAGGTTTCTTTAATTTTCTCTGCTCAGACCCCCCAGTCTGGTGGTGATATCAGCTGTGCCACACCTGAAGGTGGCTCTACTTCACAGCTGAGTATTTGTCCTTACTCTGGGCACACAGTCTCTATTATCTTCAAGGAGAGTTTCTGATCTGGATGTGCCTCTTCAGCCAGAACAAAGACCAAAGCATGAGAAGCCACAATTGAGACCCTGAGGTCCTTCTTGAGTCAGGCTGCCTAACCAAGGCACCAGGTTGGAAATGTCAGGACTACTGTGAAAGTGTCAGGACTACTTCACTGCCTGCTACAGGAAAAGAGGAAAACGGGGCACCTCTGGGGGCAATTTTTATCTCAAAAGGACTGAATCTCATTCTTAGGGATTTTAGTCCTCCTAAAGCCTACAATATCCCAAAGCCTAGTTTATGTACCTTCATAAAATGCTTGAAGTTAGGTTATATGTGTTCCTAGATGTATAAGTTAATATAGTGCTGCTGTTAAGAATGAGCTCAAGGTACAAAGTGAGATTAATATTTAATTACTGTGTATAAGCACTTCTGGAGAAATGCAGAAATTCTCTGTAAATAATATTAGTATTAACAACAATCTTTTCAACTTATTTCAAATGTTTTGTTGCAATACATCAAAGCTTTCCTCCCCAAATATACATTTTACAATTACTCTAATGTAATAGGTGTTAAAAAACAAAAAAGGTTTTCCAAAATCACCTGCTGTGCAAAGCAATTTTTCAATTTCGTATTAGTATAGTCTATTTGGAGAGGTTTTGGTTCTGGCAGAACAGGAAGGATTGGACTTTTAATTCTAAAACAAAAATGTTGCAGATGGCAGGACCTTGTGGTATCTAGCTACCTTTGGATTTCAAGCAAATATTTAGGGAAAATTTCTGATAGAGTAAGCCAAAGAGTAATCAGATGGTAAAGCACTTCCAGATGATGGAATTTCAGCATTTGTCTTCTGAGCACTCTGCAAAATCTCTGTCTCCCTGCTGCAATAAACTGCCAATATCTGGCAATCTATTTTGGATGAGGATGGCATTTAATTCCAGTTCCTTCAGTGGGAGCTAATTCCTTATTCAGATTAATGTATTTTAGTTCTTTTGCAACTGTCTAATAATAATTTCCATAAAGAGTTTTTCAAAGCCCTGTCAGAGATTTGGAGTGAGAAAAAGTTGCAATGGACTTGAGAAGGAGCCTAGATTTTCCCTGTGAAATTCTTCTGGGAGGTTTTTTTCTCATGTCAGTGCAAACACAGATTATTCCCTAGGATTTTTGGAGAATTTTTACCTGCCATGAGCTTTTTCTGTAAAGATATCTAGATTTAGCATATCCTCATGCTTGCAGAAATTTCATGGAACTTTCTTTTTGGGTAATTTGAAATAAAAGTATAGTGGCATTCACCTCACCTAATTTTAACCACCTGAAAAGTTAATGCATAGTATGAATGTTATTTCTCTGGTCCATGATGTCTCCAAATGGTGAGCTTCTCCTACCCTAATGCAGATGTTTAGAAAAACTGAAATTAATTACTCCTGGAGGTTCACCCTTCTATCCTCTGGTTGTCCACAGCACTCACTTTAGATTAGATGCTGAATAGAAAAGGGCTCATATTAGAGGAAGCGGATATGTTGCTATCGTGGCTCTCTGCATGAGCAACTGAGCACCCAAGCACCCACAAATTTCTCCACCACAGACTCTCATTGGAAGAGTCACAGTCTGACTCTGAAGACCAGACCAGGTCCCATCCACTGTAGCAAAGGCCCTGATGTCGAGGACAAAAAGAGGAGAAGGAATGCCCTGACTCCACAATTCTTTCCACAAACATCACCAGTCCTTTCCTAGACAATCATTCTGCAATCATGCTCGAGTTGGACAAGAAGTAGGATATGATCCAGCTGAATATTTCATAACTATCCTGTTCAACTAAGTTTTAGGACTGATTCTTCCCTGGCACAACCAGAATACAATTAAGAAATGACAAAATTCAACGGGGACAAAATAGAGCCAATTTGTGACATTAGGGCTATGAGAATTTTCAAATTTGAAGTGCTGGGGAGCAATCAAACAATGCACAACATGGCAAAAGGACTTTTACAGATCATCCAAATCCAAATCAAATCACCCATGAAAAATCCACAGTCAGCACAAAACTCCAGAAAAGGACTTGCTTCATTCTAGAAAGGAACAAAGCAAAAGGAACAAAAACAAAATTCTCTCAAGGCTTCCCTGACAATTTAACACATCCTCTGCAGCCTCCAAAGCACTGTTCACTCCAAAGCACTGTTCAAGCTCTACACAGGGAACTGTGTGTGTCCTGCTGAGCTTGTTCCGCAAGAAGGTGAAGGAGGAAGGAGAACATCGAGTGCTGAAATGTCCATACTTGCAAAGCAGTGTCAGAGTCAGAGGTAAAACTGAGTGCCTTTTCTCTGAGGGCTGCAAAACTCCAACGTTGACTTTGTCTTTGACCTTGGTCATGCCATTTAAGTGCTGTACCTTCCCTTTGAGATTGGCAGAACTCCCTCAGAGGACCCTATGTTGCTTTTTGGGCACCAGAATGCAAACAAAGCTCTTCAGAAAATGGTATTATTTTCTGCATAGGTTTCTAACTGCTCTGGATCTGTCTGTGTAAATTCTGTGACTCAGCTGCTGCTGACATGTCCTCCTTGCTTAATATTATCTGTGAACTTCACTCCTGTGCAATTCAATTCCATTTCCTGATAATTAATAGAGATGTTAGATGAGACCAGACCTAACACAAATTCTCCAGATACCCTGCAAGATACCTTCCATAAACTTGTTACATTATCATTTATCATGATTCCTCGTTTACAGTCTTTCAGCCAGTTTCCAACCCATATGACTGATTTCCCATCCAAGCCAATCTGAATTAATTTCTCTATTAGGGTTTCCTCATAATCCTGCACCATCCAGGGAATGAGTTAGACTGACCTTATAAACCTTTTATGTGTTTGACCTCTTGATGTTACATGAAAGAGGCTCATAAAACTCCAACAGCTCTTTGAATTTCTCCAGCAACACCACAACCCTCCTTTATGATGGGAAAAATCAATGCAAAGGAGAAGTCACAGCAGAACATGAATTATTGAATGCACAGCCCTGCACCAAACCCACCATCCCACATGCCAAACTGCTTCTTTACCAAACATCTGGAATGTTGTCCTTTGTGTCTGCTGTATCCTCATGGAAGAGGCTGTGGGAAAAGCCAATTCAAATGGTTTAGGCATGAACTTGCAGTTTTTTGAGCTTCATCCTGGGCTATTCCCTATCCTGATTTTCTTTTTTTTTTAGCTGCTCTAAAGGAAATGAAAACACATCCCATTCTGCCTTATTTTCCATTGTGATTTTTACTATTTTCAAATGTAATCGAGTTTTCCCCAACGAAAGTATCAGAATAGTTCCTAAAGGAGCTTTGTTCAGATCTGTTATGTAGTGACAAATGACCTGTTTTAACTTGCCTTTTGAGGTTGTGATGAAAAGAACATGGATCACATGCAATCACAGCATTTGACATTTATATAAGACAAATTTCCCTTCAAGGATGTCCTCTTTCTCCCGCTTCTGAAATCTGATAATTAAGGCAAGAAGATAGTAAAAGTTTTAAGGATACAAGCCTTATTCCTTTAGAAGTATAAAAAAAAAGGTCACCTTTTTCTTTAAAATTGAATTCCCAAAACCAAAAATGAAATGCTTTATGAGACCAGAGGAGCTCTTAAGCTTGTCAAGCTTGTGAAATTTATTTTAGGGTATATACCTAAAGCCTAATGCTTGAGCTAATCTTGAAGCCTGGGGATAGAGAAGAGTGGAGAGACATTTGTAAGTCTTCAGAAATGTTCACATTTCTCTGCTGGTGTCCCAAATTTCTATGCCATTTACAATAACAAATCTGTTGTGTACCAACTGGGTGATCAGTGTTTTCTACATGCAATTGGGAAATCAGTTATGGACAGGAAAATTAAGGTTAGTTAACAAAGAAACACTGCTATTAGAATGTTTATTATCACATATTCCAGCCACTCCTGAAGAGAAGTGGGTTTGTCACCTGGATGCAAAAGTCTACATGGTGTAGTCTCTTTTGGGGGATGTTTGTGCTTATCTGTTAATTAAACCTCACTCAAAGAGTTAAAAACATGAACAAACCAAACTGTGAATTTTAGAAGAAAAATGAGCATGAATATTTCCATGTTGCATCTACTCAGCATTGAATTTGTTAATGTATTTAATGTATTAAAATTAATGTATTAAAATCTGCACTAAGAAATCATCCTGGAAAATGGTTAGGAAAAAGGTGATTTATATTTAAGTCACAGACTCTGTCAAAGACATGGAATTGCATAATGAAATACTGCTAACAATATCTTTCTTCTTAATGAACCACACCATTTTTTACAAACTAAACTGGCTTGGAAAACTGAAAGCCAGGACCACTTGTCCCATCGATACAGTGCCTTGGTCTTCAGTGTAAAACTGCATTAACGAGAGCCAGAGCACCCTCCTGGTGGGTAAATTCGTGTGCAGGGGCACTGGGCTGTGTCCTCAGCTAGCTGGGTGAGTTTATTTTGCTGTGATTTTCCTTCCCTAAAGTTTGAACACAGGAAAAAAATTTCCTCTTAAAGTGACTTTGTTTTTCCCTCCTTTATTTTATAATTAAAGTATAATGTGAGAGAAAAATATTTTTAAATAATTTTGAAAGACTACAGAATGAACCATTTTAATACAAAAAAAACAGGAACATTTTGTTAGGGGTGTGGCAAAATGAAACTGTGGGAATCTGCCCTTATCTTTCCATCCTCCAAAATGAAATTAGGGGCAGGGTGGACATTGTTTCAAAAAGGCTTTTGGTTTCAAGAGGACTGTAACTTGAAAAAGAAAAAGAAAAGATGCAGCTGAAGATTTTTAGGCCAGCCAGGTCATGCATTATTTAGCCCAGGTAATTCAACATTTAGACCAGAAGCAGCAAACCCTTCATGGCCACCACCGAATCGTAGCAGCCTTTAGGAAACTGTTGACATGTGTGCAAAAATGCACTATGCATGTGGTAAGAATAACATCTGCCCATCAGGCTGACAACACTCGTGTACCACTGGTGGAAACAATGACACAAAGTATAAGAGCCTGTCTTACACCAGGGCAGCTTTTCTGTCTTGTTTCTGTGCCAAACTTGGGCACGAGGGTTCGGTGCCCCGGAACCGTAGGTGGTGTTTATCCTTTCATACTGTGAGAGATACATGTCAGGTGTTTGGGCTTCAATGTGGAAGTTTGCTGGCAAGAGTGGACTGGAGGAGGGTGTGTTTGATGGCAAAACCTAAAACCTGTGAGAAAAGCTGATGTGTCCAGCTCACAGCTGTGAAGGCTGTCTGGTGTCTTGCAGAGCTGCTGCTGGGCATGCAGGAATGCTGCTGTGTAGGCATTGCCTACCAATGTATGAGTGGTGCTAAGAAGAAAAAAAGCCTTCAACAAAATTTCATACCAAAGCTGCCACCAAAAAAAGATTGCCAGTTTGCCCTGAGATTATTCCACAGTAAATCTTTTTAGATGGAAATCTTTCCACTGCCACCAGCTCACCCTTGCTAGTGTCATCAGAGATCTCCAGCACTTCACCTTAAGCTCCTGCTCTCAAGTGGCCTGACCAGTGTAAAAGTGAGGCCAATTCACACCCAGTGAGTCCAGGGCTAGGGCAATGACAAGTGCCACTGCCTGTGATCATCTCTGCAACGTTCAGGAGACCAGTCACTGCTCTCTCCCTTTGTAGATTGCTTCACAGCCTCACTTCCAAGAATTTCCTTTACTGTCTATTCCCCACATGAGCACCTTGCCCCTTGGTAGGTAGGAAAACAGAGACCAGGACAAATACAGTGAGAAAAAGAGGTATAAAAGACTTCAGAGCTTGTTTCTTCAGCCTCTTGTTGTCTTCCCCTCTCCTTTCCATCACCCAGAGTGTCTGCTTTCCTACATTGTTGGAGGCTTTCATTTGTATTTAAAGCTGTTTTACAGCTCAAGTCCCAGCCACGTCTCATTGTTTGCAGTATGAAGGGGCAGTGGATGTGGGGCCTGCATAAATTAAAAGCTCTCAATACAAATGCGAGATCACGGTTTCCCAACTCTATTCACTTCTCTTGGAAAACCAGTCAGCAAGTTTTTTTGACTGTGACTTCTGTAATAACCACTGCATAGAGGTCTTTTATCTCAATGTCTGAAGAGGTTTAAGATGGGTTTAGCTCTTAGATAAGTGCTTTCCAAATGCCTACCCCAGCCTTACCTAAATCATTGTTTTCCAACTAAGATATGCCTGTAAATGCATACCTATGTATGCATAAAGGATGCTAAATAATTTAAGAACTTCTTTTTGGCCATATTGATCAATCTGCTTTTGTCCTTACAAGGTTCCTCTCACTTCTACCATAGAATGTATATCAAGATCTCTTCTCCTCTCCTCTTTCTCTGGGAATATGTCACATCTTCTTTACTAATGCTAATAAATTTTATACTCCTGCCTTGCTGGGTGGTACCTGAATTTGTTTTAATTCTTGTTACAGATACCATCTGCTGTAAATCTGAAGACAGAAGTTCAGATCTCTCCAAGAGCTCACACAGCCAGTACAGTAGGGGGCTACAAAGACTTTTCAGAAAAACATAGAGATGACTGCTATAAGAAGATACCATGTCAGTGCAGAGACATTGGCAAGCATTAACCAAATATCTAGTAAAGGAAATAAATGTTTTTTATGTCCACAGAGGACATAAAAATATTTTTTATGTCCACAGAGGACTATCTTTTGTAGGAAAATGGCAAAGTTCTACTGGGCTTTCTCCCTTTGGCAAGCAGATGACACCCACCCCACATCCCCAGGGATGAGCCATTATTACTAGCAGAAGGGATTTGTAATTGCATCTTGCTCTTCTCTCCTCCTAAACAAGCTTCCAATTGCTTCTTTATTATTATTCATATCAAGGCCTGGCACTGCACAAAAGGCCATGTCCCCCTGCAGGTGCTGACAAAACTAAAAGTGGAGGGCAATGCACAAAGCAGACAACCAAGGTCATCCAAAAGGTCAATTGAGAATATTTTCTTTGCAGTTTTCTACATGGCCAGAGCTCTCAATTACTGGAAGGGAAGGAATGAGCCCCGCACCCAGGGAACTTGCTCTTTACACCCCTGGTCAGCTGAAGGTGGGATGTCCCTCAGAAATTGACAAGGAACATTAAGTTCTGAACTGAAGAACGGCAATCCAAAGGAACACCCAAACTCTCATTCTTCCTTTGCTAGGTCTCTGCTGACTTTCTGCTGGTTTTTTACATTGGAATAGCTTATCCTGGTACATATTAACCCAGTTTCATGTTCCCAGTGCAGTCAGGGCTCATAGTCTGGCCTTGCTTTACAGGAGAGTGTTATCTTAGTGCTTGGTCTGTCAGAGCCGAGGCAGAGACTTTCCTAATGTACTAAGCAAAGAAAGGAGAAGAGAATTCTCCTAAGAACACAAGGAAACACTTAATTTCTTGCCCAAACGGAGCAGACAGGCTGCCTGATCACGTCCTCAAAAGGTGATATCTGCAGAGACATCTCCCAGCAAAGGCACAGCTCCACCAGCCCATCCAGGTGAGGAGGGTCAGGAGCCCTCCTCAGTGCTGCTGGAGAGTATGGAAACACAGTTGGAAGAGTGAAAATGTCTTTTTTCCCCCCAAATTAGTTTCCCAATCTGTGAGCCAGAAGATGCTCCTAGGCTTCAAACATTTTCCACTTGCTTTCATGCTATTCTGAGCTCAGCCTGCCCTATCCTGTCTTCATCTGCAAGGCTGAGATGAAAACTGTCTGCAGCCTCCAGTCTCCCTCTTCTGATCTTCTCCTTGCACATGTTTTATTATTTTGCTTTGACTTGGTAGCTTTTTCCAGCCACAGAGCACTTCACAAAATCCTGGACGACATGCTTGGGTTGGGACAGGTGGTATCACAAATGGGTGCAGAGCCACACTGCTTCAGAGGAAGCATCTGCTCGTTGGAGTTAGGGCAATCTTACACTCTAACTGATTTTACTGAAGGGATAATCACTTTGTGGATATTATTGATGCACAGATGCCTGCTCTGATGTAGGTGGGCTCTAGTTTCATATCTTCTCTGTCCCACAGAGGTGTTCCCCTCAGGGACATCTAAGGCGGGATTCATCTTAGAGCAGTCAGAAAGACTCCACAAATGCAAATGGAGCAAGACTCATTTAAAAGTACAGCTGTTAATGTGAGAAAAATTGAGAATCTGGCCAGTAGCAAAACTGCAATTAGAGGTTTCAAGATGTTAAGTGAATGAAAGTAATGCTTCAGCTTAAGCAAGAGCAGATTCAATATCCAGCTGATGTGTTTATCACAAATGTGGTAATAGAGATTTCTGGTTTATTGGCTGCTATTTCGCCTAGTGTTCATAAATGACTGATACTTAATTAATTGAAGGCAATATTACAGGAACCAATCTGCTGACAAAGGTTTCTTTAAACCAGCAGTTGTCATATTTATTTTGATATTAGACAGGCAAGTTCTCAGTTAATATCTTTTCTGAGACAAACTAGCAAATAAACATGAAAAGAAACAAAAAAGATGAAATACCTGAATAAATGTTTTTATGCTTTTCTTTTTTCCCTTCCATATAAAGACTGTGTTCAGAAATAACTTCCATTATTTTTGTTTGGGGATTTTTTTTGGTTTTTATCTGGAATAGGACAGCAAATTTTCAGTGGTTATAGGCGAATCAGGGTCAAAAAGCAATCTCTTCCCTCATATTTCATGGTACACAAGAACTAATCCTCACGTAATCAATAATTCTGTTTATACCAACAAATAAACTGTACCTCAGACCACATTCTGGCCCTGGAGGCAGGGGCACAATGTGCTCATTTCTAAGAACACCACACACCATTATCAGCAGGATGGAGCAGATTTACCAACCCATAGTGGACTCTTTCCCATGCTGTCTCCTAAGGCATGCCCACTCACTGTTCTGGAAGTCTCAACTGACAAAAAAAATGCTGGTATTTGCCAAAACTTGAGATTTAACAGTCTGATGAACTGACAGGGAGTGGTCAGTGTAGATTTGCCCAGTCTGTGCAAGTTAGGGCGCAGTCCAGACGCCAAGCACAGAAAGATCTTTTTTATGTCCTGAACTGAGGAAAGCATGAGCAATGTTTCTCCAGGAAGTATCTCAAAAGTCTTCATCAAGACTTCGTATATCCAGCTTTGTTTTCCTGCTCTGCCATGGTCTATCTGCATGACCTTGGGCAAGTCACTCTCTGGCTGGGCTGCAGACTGCAGTGAACAGGCTACTGTGTCCCCAAAGCAACGGGAGCTGGCATTTTCCTTCAGCGTGGTTCTCCTGCACTTACCTACAATGACCCCTAAGTAGCCAGAGTGGATTTTAAACCAATCTCAGGCCATCTTGAAACCATCCTGCAGTCTGTGCTCTGAATGTGAATGCTGCATCTCTGCTCCTTCTCTGGTGAGTGGAGAGACCAAGTTCCTGACTTATGGATAGTGAAAGTAGAAACACTTAGGGCTATAAGTTCTTCCAACACTACCGTAAGTAACGGTTAAACAATTATCCTTCACACCCAGATTTCCTCAGGAAAAGCCAAGCAGTTTCACGAGATTTTGCAGTTCGATAACAGCTGCTTCAAAACTGGAGCAGTTTGTTGAAACCTGCTTGAGTGGTTCCCACAAAGTTCCTGTGGGAAACCTGCCAAGAACCCACCCCCTGTCAGCCTTCAGTCAGCCTCACCTGAGAGGTTTGAATTGATTTGGTCCCCATCAGGAGATGAGAAGAAAGACAAAGTGAAAGCTTCTCACAAGGCTTGAGGGAAATAAAAAACTACATGATGTTTTTGCAGCTGGCAGATGGAACAGGAGTGGAACAGCTCAACACTGTCATTGTGGCTCCCACACCAGTGCAGTTTGACACTTGACCCATATCAACTGTAAACTAAACACTTATGGGGCACCTTTGTGGTTTGTAAATCCCCATATTGTTTTTAGACTAATTTTGTTTAATTTGAGGCCATTATTAAAAGAGTAAAACCTACCAGTATTAACCAAGCAACATGACCTTCGGGAAAGTGAGGCAACCTAGATGATCCTGTAGGGCCCTAATGGTGCAGGAAAGTTTAGCTGAGAAGAATCCCAAGGGCATGGAGCAGTGAATGCAATGAACACTGGCCCACACTGAGTAAGAGCAGGCAGATTTGACCCTCTTGTTTGCAGTCCCATGAGGTTTAGCCACAACTTTTCCTTAATGTCACAACTCAAGTGTGAAGAAGTACAAAACCTCACAGATACAGCCACAGGGGTTGTTTCCCTTCGCTGAACACCCAGAAACTCATCTACCCAAATGGGTGCAGCATCTGAGATATTTCTGCTTAAACGCAATGAGACACCTCAAAACAAGAAATACAGTCTTGGGTTTCCACAGCCTTTGTTCAGAGGTGCAAGGAAAGGGAGGTCAGTAAACAGCCTGAGAGCCGGGATAAACCAAGATTTTGCCCATGATTTGAAGATCGTGAGATGTTGCCCACAACTTCCTAACCCTTGGTAGATGGGATAACAAAGACGACAGAGATAAGATAGTGAATTAGTTTACACAAAACAGTAATTTAATCCCAGCAGCTGGAGCCAAAGAGCTCAGAGAAGGTGAGTCTCTTCAGACACATCATTGCTGAAGACCAGCCCAGGTTCAGGACTGGCCAAAGCTCCATAATAGAGTCCTTACCGTATAAGAAGAAGGAAAACTGTGGCAAAGTGTGTTTCTCTTTCTCAGTAAAAGAAGGAACTCTCCCTACCCACAGAAATGGGTTGTAATTCCTGGCAGTCACAGGCTCTGGTGGCTTTGCCATCTTTGACCGGCAAGAGGGCAGAAAGCTCCCCGCTCTGTCCAGCTTCAAACTGAGTTACTCTAGGGTCTTTATTTCCTCACCCAGAAGATGAAACACAACAACTCCTTGGGTGATTGAAGGTGCTGGGATGGTGTTTGGCAGTGCTCAGAGTTAGTCTTCTGTGTTTTGGGAAAATCTTTCTGTTTGTGTGAATTATCTGGCAATCCAATATGTAGATAATCCAGACCACATTATCTTTTCTTTGCTTTTATCTTTAAAAAAAGGAGCAGGTGTAGGCAATCTTCTAATGAAAAAAACACATTGCAAGTTACCGAATCCTAGTTTTGATAAGATCAGTTAGGGTTTGTCTAGAGAAGAAAATTAACCTGGATTGAGAGAGTAGGGTGACTATTTCTTTATAAAGCTGCTTTATAACACTGTTAGTCTAGATTATCAGTGCTCTCCACTGAACGACCTTAATTTTAATTCTAAAAATAAGCAAAATGTAAAGGATTCATTTTAATTCTGCAATAGCAGGATTGTCTTTGCAGCACACTAGAAGACAAAATTTTTTCAGGGATATTTAATCCAGAATAACTTGTTTTTCTGAGCACTCTTTGCACTCAGGACTTTCCAGCAGTAGCAAGGACACCTTTTCATTTCCACACACTCCACTCAGGCAGCCACAACTCTGTACAAAGCAATTACTGTAACATCTACAGCCACAGGACCAAGTCCAAGCTGTTCCACCTGGCACTGTTACTGAAGGAAAAAGACGATCAACTAAAATCAATCTATGTCTCTGCTTCAGATTTCGGAACAGGGACTGACTTTATGGGGTCTTTTTCTGGTAAACATACAGGAAGAAACAAATTGTAACTTCAGGATCTTAGTGCTGGTACTTGCAAGAGCATGTCCCTTACCCTCGAGAAACTCTTTGAAAAAGCGGAAGAGGTAACCCCAGAAATGTCTGGTTTACAAGGAGGAGCATGTCCTCTCCCCTATGATCTGTTGTGAGTAAATAGTGTCCTAGAGTTTGTTACACTGCTAAATAAATCCTGCCTCTGGTGCAATGCCCAGGGGAGCATGCAGATATACTGTAATCCACAAAAACTTCTTTCATGAGCTACCTGCAAACTTTGTACCTTATTTACTCACAGCAGGTTAGTCCTGGTGAACAGAATTGCTCCAGATGGGAGGGAAAGCAGATGGGTGCTTGTGTACCAGGGAAATAGTCCTGAGATAATTTGTGCCAAATTGTTTATTCTTTTAGTTGGGAGGACAGAAACTTTCACCTTTTACCTTATTTCAACTTTGCTGGAAGCCTCTAGCTGGTGGGATCTATCCCAAAAACTCCAGCCCATCCATCAGTGACAGAGTTAATAATTTTTACACTGAGAGAGGAAAAAAAAAAATCCCACTTCCCTTCACCTTCTTTGCATGCAGGTAAAGAAGGCAGGACACCTGAAATTGCTTCTGGCCCAAACCTCCTGCTGCTCTTACAGCACTGGCAGGGGCAGGGAGACACAGGACCTCACTGTGCCTTTGAGGAAAGCTTTTTCTGGCCACATTAAAAACAAATTATCCCACCACAGCAGTGAGGCTGGAAAAGGTGCAAACCAGCTCTCAACCTCCCACCAACCTCCTGTCCCTTTCTCCCCATGAACTGAACCTTCAAGGTATTGCAAGGTCTCCCGGTGCTCAGGCTCTTCTCCGCTCCCTTCTTCTCCTGCTCCGGCAGTGTCCAGTTCCCCACCCTCCCTCCTCGCCCAGAACAAAAGCAAGGCACCAGATTCAGCTGCTTCACGAGGAAAGCCCAGATCACACACATTTCGATAGAGAGAGATAGATATGATTATATTTCTCTTTGCTGTTTAGGACAAGAAATGAAGTGCTGCCTCTTTAATTGGCAAAAGCATGCAGTAAGAGCATACCTTTAATTTAGTGTTGGGATAGCTCACTTGCACCCTGGCTGTTGTCTTATTGGAGAGGGCAGCCTGCCTCAGATCCTCTAGCACTGAAATAATATCATCCAGCACGCATTTCTTATCCTGATTTCTCAACACACACAGATGGGAAAAAGTATAATTATAGCCTTTGTAGTTCACCTTCATTTCCAGCACGGCTCGGTGGATCTGCAGGATCACATCAGCCTGATGCAAAATATTGCCTCCGGGTTTGGAGAGGAGAATCACCCTGCCATACCTCCCCGGGGTGTGCAAGTCCGAATACAGCTGGCTTTTGGATTGATCGAGGGAGAAAAGGCTGCTGGCTAAGCTCCTCTCGATCTTGGCCAGGCTGTGGCTGGGGGCTACCAGGCTCTCCAGGTCAGTGTCAGGCTGGAAGCGGTTGAGCAGGCTGAAGCCGAAGATGATGGTCAGGACTGCGGGCACAGTGAGGAAAAACACCGGATGCCTGCTCACGAATAAGCCCAGCTTGTAGAAAAACGACTGGAGCCCTCTGTGTATCACCTGCCGCAGCATCCTCCACCAGATCCAGCCTGCAGATGCTCCTGGCCGTCTTAGAAAGCACATGTGACATGTGTAGCTCCTTACCCCTTCCTGCCAGTTTCCCTTTCTCTCTCCCTCTCTCTCTACTACTCCTTTAAAAGACTGCAGCAAGTTGCAGCAAGACGGCCAAATATTGATCAATGGGGTGTGTGTGTGCGTGCGGGTGTGTGTNTGCGGGCAGCGCTGCCGCCTTCCCCCCTCCGCCCCTTCACACACACACACGCACACGCGGAATTCGCCGGGGCCGGAGGATGATGCTGCATTTTAACATCCCCCGACCCCTCCGTGCCCCTCCCTCGCTCCCCCTCCCCATCCCCGCCGGTTGCCGGAGGAGGGAGAGCTCGGCCCGGAGACTCGGCGATCCGCTTTCCCACAGCAGCAGCAGCCGCAGCAGCGCTCCGCTCTGGTCCCGCGGTCCCGCGGCTGCAGCATCCCCGCGCCGCACTCCTCTCTCCCTCCCCGGTCCCGCGGCTGCTGCATCTCCTGGCCGCGCTCCGCTCCCATCCCGCTGTCCCGCCGCATCCCCCACTGCGCGCTCCGCTCCTGCCCCCTGTCCCGCCGCATCCCCCCGCACTCGGCTCTGCCCCATCCGTGCTGTGGCTCTCGGGGGGCGGGGGTACACGCGGCACACGGTACACTCTGCTCCACGCAGAGGTCCCAGCCCAAATTTCCCCTTTCCCCCGTTTGCTGCCCGGGGTCGCCCAGACGGAGCTGCCCCACGCTCCTGTAAGGAGGAGGGCGACCCCGGGAAATGCTGGACGCAAGGGGAGGAAGGGGAGAGGAGCTGCTCTTTTCTGGTGCCCCATACCCTGGCACATCTCCCTCGACCAGCTGCTCTCTCAGCAGTGACCCAAGAGAGGTAGGACACAGCTCCTGACACCCTCCAGCTAAAAAAGAGGTTTTCCAAGCAAAGACACCAGCAGACCATTACATAAGAGGAGGAAAATTCTGCAGCTCCTTCGGACCAAAGGAGAGCAGCAGAGAAATGCATTTGCAGCAGGCGAGCTGCCCACCAACTCTCCAGACAGCGAGCTCTGTTCCTCTGGGAGCCTAAGCCAGGACTGCCCGGGACAGCAGGTCCAGCCCCAGAAGAGCTGACAGCCCCTTGCAGGAAAGGCAGGAGGAAAGACAGGCTGGTTTTGCAGGAGCTTTGTACTTAACTGTACTTTGTACTTAACTGGTAATTCTAAGTCACAGAAGCATAATTAAAAAGCAAAACCCAAAAAATGCAGCTCTCTGCTTGGTGTCTCCCCTTTCACCATTTCTGCTATGTTTTAGTGAGTTTTGTCAAGCAGAAATTATTTATTTTGGGATGGGACCAAGGACAATGCAAAGTCTGAGAGAACAAGGCTTTTCCATAATAAAGTCCTACAGAAATAAGAGGGTGAGTGGAAACTGGGGAGCTCAAAAAATGTCAGCTAGCAGTCTCTGTCTGACTCAGTACTAGACAAACAGCAGGCTGCATTCAGCTGGAAGTATTTATCAGTGTTTTGGAGAAGAAACAGCATGATCAGCACCCTCTTTCATGCTGACACCCCTTCTACACATGCTTCTACTGCTGCTGGCAGTTGGACTTGATGACCTTTCTTTTCCAACTTAATCATCCCATGACTGCATGACTCTGTGTGGATGAACAGGACTGGTGGAGAAGGAGCCAGACTGAGATGGCTTTGGAGGACCTGTTAGGTTGCAGAGGCAGTGATTCAGATTGGGAGCCAGAAGCCTTTCAGAAGTGTGGAAACAACTGCATTGGTAAAGCCAGCTTAATGTTTAGGTATTTCATTGGGTGCTGGAAGCACACCATGGCTTTCAAATTCAGGCTGTTTCTTTTAGTGGCCTAGGTATAGTTGAACTGCAAATGCAGATTGGAGTTCTTGCAGGCAACAAGGAGAGGTCTAAGGCAGGAAGTTCTGCAGAAAAGACCCTGTCAGCCATCTATCTGCACATCTTAAGGTACTGCCTTCCTCAATAGCCCCAGGAAATGCTAAGCTCCATTGGTACATATTACAGCTCTTTGTCTGTTTTATGATGTACTTATGCCAATGGTTGAGTGCTCCCAGAGAATAAAGTCTAAATGCAAAGGCTTTACAGAGCCTTTGCACTTACACAGAGAAGTGAGACCTCGAGTGGGAAGCCAGAGCTTGATTCCTAATTTCTACACATGCAGTCTTGTAACAGCCCTTGACAAAGTATTGTGACCACGTCTAAGCTGTGGGTGGCAGAGACACCTGGATGCTGTGGGCCTGGAGCCTTTGCATCCTTGGCACTTATTCCTTCTGCAACTGAGATGGTGTTGGGAGCTGGTCTGGCAGGGAGAAACCTGGAGTCACTTCTCTTGGTTGCTGTGGCCTTATCCAGTGGGTCCTTCACAGAGCTGAGGAGCTGAGGAGCTTGGCTAGGTCATAAAATGACAGAATGGTTTGGGCTCTAAAGAACATCCAGTTCCAACCCCTTGCCATGGCCAGGGACACTTTACTGTAGATCAGGTTGCTCAAAGTCCCATCCAACCTGGCCTTGAACACTTCCAGGGATGGGGGTCCACAATGTCTCTGCACAACTCGATCCAGTGACTCATCACCATCACAGTAAAGAATTCCTTCCTAATATCTAATCTAAACCTACATATTTTTTAGCTTAAAGCCATTCCCCATTGACCTGCTAGGTTGCAGACAGTAACTGAGATGATTCATTACAGCCAATGACCACAGGAACAGTTCAGGAACACAGCACAGATTGACTGGGCCACCCTGGGACAGACATGTCCCTCTAGTGCCTGAGTAAGATATGACAAAGGATGATTTTTTTCTGCAGCTTCTCGAGGTCTTGGGCCACACCAGGACAACAATGGCCAGCATGCTGCAGTGGAGCATTCCAACACGGCATGGCTGAAACATGGACCAGACAAAGTGGGAGATGTGCAGTGACACGTGGGACTGAGTACGTGCTGCTTCCTTCCTGAGCAGGAAGATAAAGGATAGTGCCAAAGGGCACTGCCAGCTGGTCTTGCCTGTCCCTGGCAGTACCCAGTAACAACGTGTAATCCGGCATTAGTGCCGGTAAAACTGGCTTAATTCTTCGATGCTTGAATGAGTGCTGCAAGCACATTGTGCCTTTCAAATTCAGGTTTTGTGTAGTGGCCCAGATACTGCTGGTCTGAAGGTGCCTGCAGGTGTTACCCCGCAGGTAACGTGGATGATAAAGTGAGCAGTGCATCATATTGGTCATCCCAAATGGCAAAATCCATGGAGGATCTAAAAAGTCAGCTTGAAGTACGTCTCAGGAACAAGCAGGGCATCAGCACCTTTTCTGAGAACAGTGCTGGGATATGCTGATATTTATATCCTCCCTGGTGTCATCCAATGAATCCTCTTTAAAGTGGAATAACAGACATGTCAGGGATGTTAGCTGGGGGAGCTGAGTAATGGTTCACAGAGTCTGAAGCTCAGAGAAATAGCAAACCACAGAGAGAAACTAAAATCACTCCAAAATATTTGAGACTATTCAGCTTGGGAAAAGTGCAGGTCTGTCTGAAGAAAATAAGTGAAGTTGCCTATTCCCAGAAAGAAGACAAATTTGGAAACAAATGATTCAGCACAAAGAAAATAATAGGATTACAGCACAAGGCAAAGTAGACATGGTTTTGGAAAAAGCTTTGGAAAAGAGCAGAAAGTCAAAGCAAACCAAATTTACTTGCAGGGTAACCTAAAGCAAGGAGGACTGGAACAGTCCCTCTGATTCTCTGATGAGGCTGCACTGATGGACTGTGTGCAGCTCAAAGAGCTACTGAGATGCAATAGTTTACATAAGAATTATCAACAGGCTTCAGGGGCTGGCATAGGTGCACTGATTAGGTACTGAAAAAAGATACATTGGGTGCCCAGGAGCCAGATTGCCACATGGAGATTCAAGAACAAGTAAAGCCACAAAAGGTCCTATTGACATAGTGATTTAAAGTTGTTATGGTTTAATAGCTGGGTGGATATAGTAAAAATTAATGGTATAAAAAGACATTAAATAGTGAAAAAATAATGCAGAGGGATAATTCAGAATAGCAACAGAGCTATTAGAGCAAGTAAAACAAACTTCAGACCAACTAGCAGCTCATGTTTATACACTCTTACGATTTTCTACCTCAAACTGGGAAAGAAAAACTCTTATGTGCTATGGAGTTTAGTTTTAGAAATATGGATAATAAGAAAAAATCCCTTAGGAATCATTGTTGCAGTTCTGGGCTTCATTGAACAGCAGGGCCAGCACTGCACAGGGAGAGCAGGGATGGGAAGAGGGAGACAGAGGATCCTACTGGGGGTAAGAGCAGTGGAGAAAGGATGTGAGAACGGGGATGACCCTTCAGGGAAAAAAATACAAAGCAAAACCTGTGGTTACTGTGGTTGAATTGACTGTTTTGTTTCTGTGCTGTGTGGTGGTCTTGAAAATAGTTGAGAAAACCTACCCAGCTGAAGAAGGGAAGGGAATGAAACACTGAGGTGCCTTTTAGGGAGAATGTCAGGCCCTGCAGGACCTGCACCCATTGGCACTGGAGATTTTATACAGGAACACCTGACACTGCTGAAAAGTCTGGACAGCCAGGCTGGCAGAAGAGGCATGGGAGGCTGTAGTGGTAGTAGGAAAAGAGTAAAAGCTAAAGAGCCTTTGAATCTCTGGTATAGGGGGAAACGAGTATTGGATTATATATTGATATATTTTCAAGTATTCAGCTTTATTGTGAAAGTTTTATTCCCCCAGTTGGGCTTTATTTCCTTAAGTGGCTCAGGGCAGCTGGGGAAGTTCCTAAGATGCTGCTCATATAAGTAAAGAATGTCAAGACAGGGTTTAAAAAAAGGTTGGTATTTGTTGGATAAACTTGGCCAATTCTTTCAAATGTGAAAAGCAGATTTTGAAAAATATTGTGTGTAAACACAATGCTTCATTCTACATTGAGAGGATTGTTTTGTCTCTCCTACAACAAGTTTAATTTTGAAATTAAAAACTTATTAATCCAGCTTCTGGGAGCATGTTTTAAGTAACTTTTCCCCGGGTTAATTCTGAAAATCTTAATAAATTTGAAGGTTTTAAACGAAAAATTAGAAGCTTTATTGAAAATTTATTAGAAAGATATAGACAGGTTCTTCTGCTGTTTAGGGTTTTTTTTTGGTTGCAAATCCATCCTTGCCATTTTCTAAGCTTTTACAGATAATTCACACTGTAACATGATAAAAGCTCCCAGTGTTAGAAAAGAACTGCAAGATCTGTAACAAGTAAGAGAGAGCATCATAAAATGCGTAATGTTAGTTATTATATTTCTTAAGAGGACTGAAAAATTAAAATGCTGCAAGAACACAGCTTGCGAAGGTAGCTGGGAGCAGCAGGCAGTTAAGTAATATGTTCTGTGTGGGTGGGGAGGTTAAGTTGTGGTTTTGTTTTCTTTTGTTAGAGAGAAAATATTGATTCATCTGGAGAAAATGGAAATACTGAGGAAGCTACCTCATAGGAGTGAAAAAATCAAACGAATGCATTCCCACATTTGCTCCTTATCATTTCTGCAACAATTAAACCCCATCTTTGCAGCTCTTGCTGCTGTGCTTCCTATTATCATAAAAGGCAAACAATGAATATTCATTTCTTCTATCACCATACGACTTGATTCTCATGTCTCTGCCTATTTGGAAAAGTACTTTGAAGACAAAGATGTCTGCTACAACCCATCCCTAGGTGGAGATTTGTGGCACTGTCAATTATTCCTGCTCTCCATATCCTCTGTGAGGGCTTTATACAGACACAAAATCTGTGCTGGGAGTTTTCAAACTGGCTGGGGAAACACTGCAATGTATTTTTAATGTCGCGTTTCCAGAGGAAGGCGGAAATCCTCTCCTGAGCACAGGAATCCCACTAAGAAAATAGATGGTATTAATTCTTGGTCTGACAACATCTTGGATGCTTGCCTTGTGTTATTTCATCTCCTTATGGAAGGTGGAGGGCAGTGTTGTCCTTAGCCCAGATCAGAGGGTGATGCCCTGATCCCAGCAGTGTTATTTTCTGTTTACGATGGGGGGTTCAGGATTGAAAGGCCATACTATAGATCTTGGAGAAGAGACCATCTTCACAAAACATCCTCCTGAGAGGGTTCTTCCTTCTCCTTTATTGCAGCTGCCTCTGCTAATTCTGTCCCCCTTAGTCTGCTGTTTTGGAGGTGGCCTGAGATGGCCTTTGCTGTGAATCCTGTGAGGACAGAGATGAGTGTGGTGAGAGAAGCTGCTACAGAAACTGATGAGGAGGAGCAAAGAGCAGCAAGATCCAGAACTTTACTCCTTTAGACTGCCATGAAATCAAGAGGTATGCAATAACTCTTCCAGTGATATTGTTGGCTGTTAAACATCATGAGGGCATGGTGGTCTCGATAAGAGGTAAAAAAGAATAGGAAAGAAGGCTGAAGATAAAGTACTTTATTACTCCTAAATGCTGCATTGCTTTAAGATATTTATAACAGGGAGAACTTGTTTAGTGAATAGCAAACCTACATGGTCATGAGTCCATGCAAAATGTATCAGCACAGCTTCCTTCTTTCTGTCTTTTACAGAGTAATGCAACATTTGAAAAAAAACCAGATCAACAAACCCATATCAAATCCAAAAATACAAAATCACACCAAAACTAACAAAGAACAAACAAATAAACAATCCTAAAACAACAACAACAAATAAAACCCTGGGAACACAAACAGGAAAAAAATAATCAAAAAACCAAACCAAACCCAGTGTGACTGTGGCTGCAGGAGCGTGAAGCATTTGAAAGCTGCCTGCAGGGAATATGGTCTTGTTCCTGCCTTTGCCACGTTGTTCCCATGGAGCGGTACTGAAAAGGCTCTGATCCATTAGGGCTGTAAATGTTCTGTCAACTTTGGACATCAGGACACATATTTGTGAACCACTGAATGTTCCCAGTCACAGCTGTGATGGGTGTCAAACTGTGGGTATGACTCCCCTGGCAAACTAAGCACTGCCAGGGTCCAGTTTCTAGCTCTGGGTCCAGCTGGCACAGCCTGTCAGTGTCTATAGCCATGAAATATCCCTGTGTCTGGAATAGGGTAGCTGCATCCAAACCACCCCCTTGGAATGGCACCTGGCTGGTGCTGGATCCTGAGCCACTCTCAGCTATGCATTGGGAAAGTGTTGGTTGTTTCAGGCCAGAATAATTCCAAGCACCGTTCTAAAACTGAGGAATAGAGATGATTTCATTCCAGTGCTTGGGAATGTTCCCTGGCAGTGTTTAATCTACTGACAGAGGTAATTATAGCATGGGACTTGCCTAATCAAATGTAGATGCCAACATCTGGGACAGTTGTCTGGGTCTGCCCCAGACAATGTGTAATCGATGACGAAGAACACTTGGCCATAATTTGTCTCATCATATGAGATCTACTTATCACTAAGTGAATGTCTAACCACAGTCACAGGGACTGCTTCATAAAAGCTGTATTAGATTGCACTGACTGCAAGAGGAGCCCAGAAAGACCAGGTCACTACACTGTGCACAGCACAAACCAGTATAGACAACACAGTGTAATGATATTCCAAAAGCAGGGATTGAGGACAGTGCTAGGAGCAAAATGGAGCAAAAATCTGTGACAGAAGAGTGATTCCGTCTTGAACTCATAAACAATCCCTGAACGACCTTTTTCTATATTTTATTAAACTTCTATCCTCTTATGCTTCCTCAGCTTCTATCTTCTGAGGCTTTCATAGATGTGACTAAGTCTGTGTTTATCTGAATATATGGGGACCTGATTCTGTTTGCAGGTCCCTTGGCAGCAGTGTAAGAGCAATGGTAACAATTTGCATTTATACACTTCCTTCCACCTGATAGCCTCAAAGTGCTTTACAAATACTGATTGGTTGTATTTCACATTACTCCTGTGGGATGGCTATAAAATAGAAAAATAGAAGAGCGGATTATGAATGACTGGAACTAAGACATAGGCAAAGAGAAAAGAAAAACAGAGTGTTAGAAAAGGGAAAGACTGTTATTTCTTCATAAAACAAGGAACTCAGTTGTTTTTGTCTCTACTTGCACCAGCTAGAAGTTCAATTTTCATGCCCTGAATTCCTGGCAAAGCAAGAATTTAATTCAGGTCATATTTTGTCCTTAATGAAAACTCTGGATGCTCTTAAGTCCTAGCACAGCACATGCACTACAGAGAGTAAAGGTCATTCCTGTGTGTGGCGTCAGGATTTTGTCGCACTGGACAAATTTAATGAATTTAAAAGCGAGAAAGGCTGAGTGAATGATACAGATTTCTCTATCAGTTGAGACTGTAGATTTATATAGGCCAAGTGATCCAAGGGGACGTGATCCAGTTTATCTGACTCAGTGTCATGTTCTTCCCAAAGGAAGAGCTAAAGTTCCCAACATGATCAGTGGAGATGGATAGGGTGCTTTGGAGCCCTCCAAGGAGATATCTTGCCTGCCTAAATTCAACCACCTAAATTAGATAAAGTGGATCATTACAAGGGTTTCAAGTCACCTGTAATCACTTGCCTGGGAACTTGGGTGCTTACTGTAGGACTGCTCTGATAGGAGCCAAAAATACAGCTGTTGGTTAGAGAGACAACCCAGGAAAACTGGATCCCTCCTAAGGAAAAGATATGTAAGAACAATCAAAGAATCATTAAGATTTAAAAAAACACTGAGATGGTTGAGTCCAACCAATGGCAATTGCAACCAGCCCTCCAGAAACATGGGACAGCACCAGACCTGGCAGCAGTCTGTGCAGAACCCTCCTAAGAGCATCTTCTCTCCATCAGTTTCCTATCTCGACAAATCCTCTGCAGCTTTGTGCATTACCCTTTTCTTAATCTCCTATGATTTGCCTTATAAATATGATGTGGAGGCAGTTTCTTAATCTAAATGTTATGCAGCAAAAAGTCAAACGTCAGACTGAACTCTAAATAGATTATAGCTTTGTTATTACCTTAATTAGCCAACTTGGAAAAGCATCAAAAATTTAAATTGCATTTGTTTTGCGAGATGTTTTCTCTAAAATTTTGGTGACTAGTATTAATTAATTACATTCCCTCTCACTTATTTAGTCTTCATTAATTTTGCCTTCCCCCCCTGCTCCCCCCCCAAATCAGTTCAGTTATTGATGCTGCTGTGGCTTTCCCAGGAGATACCATTTGTTGTTTATTATTGACACATATTATTGACAAGGCTTCCCACCCTTTGGAACATCCCCTGGATTCTGTTTTTTTGGAAAACATTCCTCTAGAAACTCTTGGGGACTCAAGATACTTTGGCCTGTATGTAAATTTTCCTGTGTTTTACAGAAACTCTCTTTTTTTGTGATTGTGTTCAGTGACTGTGTCAGAGGTGTAATTTCAGATAACTTTGATGGGAGGAATGGGAGAAATACAGAGGAAAGGAGAGAGGTAGCAACTGCAGAATAAAAAAGCCCCAGTCCAAAGTGAACCTGTTAATCTTGAAATGTCAGAATTAGTACAGAAATGGGAGATCAAGGGGCAATTCTGACCTGACACAAACCTCACCGATTCATTCAAAGTTTGACACTGTCACTGCATCCTCCCCCATTACACAAATGCCTCCCCCTCTGCTTTCCCCCTCCTTCTCCCTTTGCATTTAGTGGCTCCCTAAAACTGTCTCCTTTAAGCAATTTCTTCTGCCTTTGATGGCCTCAGGTGTGTGATGGTTTAGATCATTCCATGAGGGAACGGACACTGTGGTACATCACATTAATTGACTTTTTTTAGACTGGATCCTCTTGACTCTTCATTAGGATATTATAAATATTTGATAACATTTTTGCTTCTATTTTCAACAAGAGGGTGAGGTGCGATCAAATCAGATGGCTAGAAAAGTGATGCCAGAAACAGAGGAATGCAAATTAAAGCAGAAAAAAAAAGTAGAAGAGATTCTGAGAACACTTTGATGAATTTAAACTGGATTCTCAAATAACAAATCAAAAATATCTTGGAATTTTTGTCTGATGTCTGTGAACTCCTAGACATCAGGTAAGGTCCCATAAGATAAGATAAAGGAAATAAAGTGGAGGTTTTTAAAAAGAAAGAGGAGGAATAGTAAGCCAAAGGCCATTGACAAGTCAACCAGCAGTAATGAAACAATAACTATCTGAAAGCTCACAAAAAGAAAGGAGCAGAAATGTGGTTTTGTAAAGGAAAAAGAGTGTCAGTTGCTTCTGCAACAGTCTTCAGTATAGCTAAAAGAAGTTGCTAACTATTAGACTGTAGGATGTCTGCTAATATTGTTTAATGTTATTTAACACAAATAACAAACTGAAGAAAGATGGTCATGCTAATTCTAAAGTAAGGTGGATGGAAAACTGGTTAGAAAATGACTGCCTAAAAGTAATTATCATGTATGGGTTCATTTTCCAAATGGATGTACTGTGGCAGATTTGTCAAGACTCTATCTTTGGTCTAGTATTGCCAAGTAGTTTGAGTTATGATTATGATCAAATAGGGAGAACAGGTTTTCACTTCATCACAACCTGAGCACATTTCAAAAAAAACCCAGGGTATTTTCCAAAATAATCCAACATCACATGGAATGTGTCTCTAAGTCATGTAATTTAATCCTGCTGCTTACACCTTAAGGCCTCATTTGGTTTAACATCAGTGTTGCTGAAAGTTATAAAGAGATGAGCCAGAAACAGACTGGATTTGGGCAAGTGTGGTCCAGAGTTGAAATTTTAATTCCGGGTGAACAGCTCAAAGTTAAGTTGCTGTTTGAAAGATCCTGTCTCAGTGCTGTGTTATAGTGTTCTCTAAATTTTGATTCCTATTTTTGGACTAAAAAGGTCACCTCTGCTTTGTTTGTTGAAGGACCATTTCCATTTCTTCTTCATGAGAAACCATAAGGAGACAAGATAGGTCAGGGTTGGTATAATGTGACTGTCATCTTCTACTCCCATCCCAAAGGGGCATAAATCATCACAGCCTGCACTTTCCCCAAGCTGTAGAGACCTCTGTCATTGCAGTCCTCTTTCTATCTGCCTTGCAAAGTCATATCTGCACGACAGCAAGTTTCAGGAATCAGTGCCCATTTCTCTCATGCCATTTATCCAAGAAACAGCCTCAAAATGCATCAGACAGACTTCACAACAAGCAGGTCTGGCATGAGATGCCTTACCTCAACAAACCATGAATTGATGCCCCAGTAAATAATGTTCCTTTGATGTTCTTTGCTGAGTTTAATTATTGGATTTGACTCCAATATTCTTTTATCATCAGCATGAAAACGATTACCTGAGCAACTTGTTCCAGTAGAAACCTCACCATTTGCTATCAATGGGTTTTAATTAAATTGCAGTAAAAGATAAACAAAACTTTTCAAAAGCAAATTTACCTCTGTTCAAATTTTTCTGTTTCTATCTCCCACAAAGTTATGTTGCCCTGCTGAATTGGTTATGAAACCCATGAAGAACCTCTTTTATCTTTGCTGAGCTGATTTCAGTGACACACTCTCCCATGGGGAGGGATTATGAAGTAGAATTTCAGTAAACTAATTGCACAGAGCTCTGCTATAAGTCAACCTAATTGCCCTGTCTTTTTTGTGAATGGCTCTGTCTTGCCAAAAGGAGATGAATTAATTTGTCTTTGAGGAATGCCATGCCAAGATCATGAAGCACTTTGCATATTAGGACCAAGTTATTGAATATGATGTGATTCTCTGAGAGTCACAGAATCATCAGAGAACCACTGAATGGTTCAGGTTGGAAGCGACCTTAAAGCTCATCCAGTTCCACCCTCCTGCCACAGGCAGGGACACCTTCCACTGTCCCAGGCTGCTTCAAGCCCTGCTCAGCCTGGCCTTGAACACTCCCAGGGATGAGGCATCCCCAGCTTTCCTGGGCAACCTGTGCCAGTGTCTCACCACCAATATCACACTCCTCCCCTTCCCAAGTGTTTATGAGATTTGTCCCTGATCCAAAACCATCTGCCCTCTGCAAACTTTTCAGTTCTTCATGCTTTTCCTATTTTCTATCCTCTTGGGACAGCACTGGGCCCTCTGAGGGTATTCCTTGCAGAATGTGTATGCAAAGGCAAAGAACAAAGGGGACGTGATGGTCTTTTTCAAATATATGGAAAGCAGATATAAAAGAAGAAAGAATTAGTGTGCTTTGCATGACCTTGGCAGCTGAGATAACATGAAACTTCTTTAAGCAGGTTGTTGGACATTGCACCAAGGCTTTCTGACACAGAACAAGTGCTGGCACCAGCCACGTGGAGAAGGGGCCTGACCTCCACCATCAGAAGGTTTTAGGAGCCTGCTATGATGTTCCTAATATTCCTTGTCTTGAACTGTGGATGCAAAACTCATCAGCTTTGGAGAAGATCATATTTCTCCAACCTTACCCTCCTCAGAGATGAAAAAAAGTGAAAACATGGACGGTGAGGTTTTTTTCCTAAAGCACAAAGAGAAAGGAAAAAATACTTTTAACATCTATCTGTCTATCTATCTATCTATCTATCTATCTATCTATCTATCTATCTATCTATTCTTATATTCACCTTCAGTGGCTGGCAGAATCTGGGACACAGATTCTTTTGCAAATATTGGATATTTTTTATCTGTATGCATTTACATAACAAAATATACAGAATAACACAGAATATCCTTATTTGGGTTCTCTGTTTTTTTGTGTCTGTTTTGCTGAAAAAAATGTGAATGATAAATTTCTTATTTTCTAAAGATGTAATTAACTTCCCCTCCCCCTGCATAATAGGTGCCAAATGACTTGCACATGGATCCAGGAATTTAATTAAAGTACAGAAACCAAGGGTTTTAAAAATAATTTTTATTAGTTAAATAAAATTATCTTATATGTCCTAGATGCATAAGCAGGGTTGGAGAGCTTTTAATGACATGATTTGCATCTGTGATGAAGCTAAACTTTAATATGTACAAATAAATTGAACAGATAGTTTTAGAACTCCATAAGATTTTATCACAGCATCACCATAGCAAATGTCATCTTTCCAGACAGAAATAAGGAATTTCTCACCTTTTTGATTCCTAAATTCCAACTTCCTGCTACTTACTAGATGCTTTTCACAGTTTAAAATATTTCACATTTTTATAACTTTGGTAAGAACCCTAAACTTCTTGGAATAAGTTTAAATTATTTATATAAATGAAAGTAATATCTCAGTCCCAGCTTATTTTAAGTAGATTAACAGAGGTGTCAGAATTTAAAATTAAATATTAAGGACTGTTAATATTGAAATAAAAACATAATTGAAAATCCCATCATTTCATCTGATATAATTAACTTTCAAAATTTTATCACCTATTAATTTTTCCTCTTATTTCAGTTTGCAGACCATATTTTGTATTGCAATATTGAAATAATATGCAATAGGAAGTAATGAAATTCCTTTATGGGATGGGCTACATCTCACATAAATTTGGCTGTTAAAAATATGTGCCTAGTCCAATCAGTTTAGGTAGGCCCCTTAATAATCATCAAAAAGACATCTTCACCAGGGGGTTCATCTTAGGCTTTTAACTCTTTTTAGAAGGGGATGAAACAGCCTTTGGACATGACTGTCTGCCTCCAGGTACTAGTGATGGCTCCTGGGTGGTTTGCTTAGGCCAGACCCCTGACCTTCAGATCAGAGAATCACAGAAGGGTTTGGGTTGGAAAGGACCTTAGAGCTCATCCCATTCCACCCCCTGCCGTGGGCAGGGACACCTTCCCCTATCCCAGGTTGCTCCCAGCCCCATCCCACCTGGACTTGGACACTTCCAGGGATGGGGCAGCCACAGCTTCTCTGGGCAGCCTGTGCCAGGGCCTCTACAGTAAAAGGTTTTTTCTAAAATCTGATCTAAACCTGCCCTCTTAGTTTAAAGGTGTTCCCTCCTGTCCTGTCACTCCCTGCCCGTGTGGAGGTGGCTGCACCAGCTGAGATGACTTCGCTCTCAGAGAGTGTGAGGGTCACTTGTGCTGTCAGGAGCCACCATTCGCCCAGGTTGTTTACCAAAAACATCACTCCCTGCAACTGGGAAGAAAAACCCAGTCAGAAAGGGCATGGAAGGATCCCCATGGGCAGAAAATATGGAATGTTTCACTAAATCTGTTCTCTTTCTGTATCTATACTAATTAACAAGGCTCTGTGGACAGATGCAATTAAGAGTCACAGCAAGCACAAAGAAGTGCATCCATCTACCATGAGATAATCCTGAAACAGTCTTATCATGATCCTCTGGCCTTTCCCTCGGTGCCAGATCCATCTTCCCCCTGGAAGTGCTTTTTTCAAATGCTGATCCTGGGATGTTCAGTCATTCCTAGGCAATACACGTGCTAAAGTCCAGACTGCTGCCCATGGAATATTAGGGCTTATGTTCAGATCACGCCTCTGTGGAGGGCTTTTGTCTTGGATGTTTTTCTTTCAGCCATAAAGAAAGAGGGTGAGTAAAAAAATCTTAATGCAGTGCCATTCCT
The DNA here is from genome assembly GCA_013397155.1 of Irena cyanogastra. Classification (NCBI taxonomy): domain Eukaryota; kingdom Metazoa; phylum Chordata; class Aves; order Passeriformes; family Irenidae; genus Irena; species Irena cyanogastra. The sequence continues at coordinate 211,600 of VWZV01010502.1, forward strand.
TCAAGAGAAGCTGGAGCAATCTCAGGAAAACCAGTGAAGGAAGAGAAAGGGACCAGAGTAAAGTCTGAAGGTTAGTATTGTGCCCTTGGCATTCTCTGCACAGGAAAGCTGCCAAGAGTTCCTTTAGTCATGCTGCTTTTTTTTTTCTGGAGGCCTTTTGACTTTACTTAGATGGTGAATGGAAAGCTGCACACAAAATAAATAATGTTTGTGAGATCAAATGTCACCACAGCATTCTTCTCGCATGATGGTCTCTACTTCAGTGTATTTTCCATTGGAAACACACTTTTCACCCCATTTCAGATACTCCTGCTTGCCTCCCTTTATATCCACTCTCCAGACCCACGCTGGCATGGCCTGTTCATGCATCCTGCCCCCTACAGCAGCTCTGAGTTTTGTTAAATGCAGCTGCAAATAAAAGCACAACCAGCTGCTCTTCTTCTTCTTCCTTTTTTTGTTCAGCAGCAGACTGTGCCAACTTTTGGGGCAGAGATTGGTTTTACCAGTACCATACTTATTGTTTAATATTAATAAAAGTCAATAGTAATGTAGTGATTATTTAATAGTTAAACACCAATATAAAATATTAATATATAGATAATTAAAAATTAATAAATACCATCACCACCAATAAAAACAACAACAAAAAAGGAGTAAAGAGACCAAAATGCTCATCTGAGGGAACATATGTCAAAAAAAAAATTCTTAACTATGAGCATGGTAAAGCACTGGCACAGGTTGCCCAAAGTTGTGGATGCCCCATCCCTGGAAGTGTTCAAGGCCAGGTTGGACAGTGCTTGGAGCAACCTGGGATAGTGGAAGGCTGCCTCTAGGGGATTTGGAACTTTAAAGTCCTTTCCAGCTCAAACCATTCTGTGATTTCTGCGATTCTGTAATAAAAGATGACTTTGGATTTACTCAACCCACATCTATTTGCAACACAGACATAAATGGAAACACCAGTTATCCACTTCTAGAAACTCAGGGTAATCAGACCCACACAAACACGTCCTGTTTGACTCTGCCCACAGCCCTCATCTGCCCCCTCCAGAGACCATTTAATGCTCATCTCTGCCAAGCTGACTCAGATGCCAGCAGTGTGACACAGGGACAAACATTTTCTCCTTGTTTCTCCTCTATGTGCCCCCCTTCACTGGAATGAAGATTAACAGGACTAAAAGTTTCAACAGCAGCAAGAACTACAAGACTGGGACACAAACACCTCCTGGAAGAGGTCAAGGATTCCTGTCTGACTGAAGCTCATGTGTCAGTGAACCAGAGCAAGGCAGCTGCTCCAAAAAACATATGTTGAAGTAAACTAGTTCCTTACTGAATCCTTCAGGCTGAACGAGCTTGTGATTGGCCTGCAGGACACCTCATTCCTCACTTCTCTTTATTCATTTACCATAACAGAAATAAAGAAATCAAAACAGGAGGGTCTGACAGGATAATAGGCTTGTGATGTTCTGAAAATAAACATTACCTCCGTTTGACATTTATTATCTGTAAACTGCTTGGCTTCTTTTTGGCAGTTTTATTGTGCCAGGAGACCATTATCCTGTCACAGCACTGCATTGCACTGACATTATCCCTTAGGCAAACTTTGGTACTGAATTTACAGTTCTGTGGGCATTCCCAGCCTCACACCACTGAAGGCTCCAAGCAAGGTAGGGCAGGTTTTAGAACACACAGGTGATGGGGCTGCATCAAGGTTCATGGATGGATCAGAGTGGGTAAAGAAGTGGGAAAAGTCCTGGCAGCTGGATAGACAGGGGACCTATTTCCTTCTTTGCTCTGGAGCAGGACTTCCTACATACATGAAGGGCACGGAGCAAGATGTCACTGCATAATTACAGCCTGCCCTTGGGTGCTTATAATTCACCTGCTGTGCCTGGGGACAAATGAGAGAGCAGCCTGGTAGTACCAGGTGTCTTATGGGGAATTATCACCCTAACCACGTGCCCAGTAATGAAATTTTTAAATAGAATGCAAACAAAACACGTGGTTAATTTGCATCAATTTACTTCTGTATGAAGATACAAGATTCTGAGATTGGCCAGATACGGTTCCTGACAAAACTGACCCAGTGCAACAGGCACATTATGGTCATTCTTGCCATAATGTTTTGTAGTGTTTCCAATAGCAAAAAAAAAAAAATTAAAACTCTTTAGCAAGCATTTTTTAAATTGTGGATCTAGTGAAACACACTGTCTCTAGTTTGCTAATGCCTCAAGAAATGTGTGCTTCCTGGAAGAAACTACAGAGATTTTCCAGTATCTCAAGGGTATATTGTTTTAGCAGAATTTATAATTTCTCTATCCAGAGACCCCTGAAGACCGTTCCTCTTGTTGGCCTAACTGATGATTTCTCATGTTGTAATAAACAGGAATGCATGAAAAGCAGAGACCATAGCCTTTTGTAGCCAATTAATAAAATTCACAGACTGAGTTCCCAGGATAGAAAGCTGATGAATTTTCCAGTGCTGAGAGTCTGTAGCAGCATTGTGACCATCTAGTTCAATTTCATTTATAAAATCCACAGTAGTGTCTATACAGAAATTCCTGCCTCCCTTCACCCTCTGACATCAACCTTTGCAAAGCTTCTCCTTCTCCAGTTTGACCACTTTCATTTCTGTTTTGCCTTCAGCCCAACCAAGTTTCCTGCTTCTGTTACCCCTCCTAGAGGCTTCACCCAGAGAACATAAGCTCTACCTTTAGGATTTTGATGTTCATTAGAAGCAGAGGCAATATTTTCAGTTTTAATGAGAAGACATCACTTCCCACTGAGGGACTGAATTTCTAGTGTAAGATGTGCAGCACTGGTAGAGAGGCTGTGGATATTAATTTGGCAGCTTTACAGTCTCTTCTCTTCAGAGTTTCATTCTCCTTCCTGCTTGCAGAGATGCTGATCTTGCCATGTTTCCTCCATAATTTCTACTTTCGAGTTCCTCAGGGTATTTGACAACTTCCAAATTGCTTAACTGCACCTTCAGAAGGGGAAAGTTTGGCACTAAGGGCATTGTGGTCCTGCCTGACTCTGGCAAGTGTGGGCAGCTCCTGATGGATATCAGACAACACTAATGTAGAGCCTCCAAAAGAGACATAAATATCTGTCCTGTTTTCCAGTGGCAAGGTAAGCATTTATCTAATTTACATTTTTTCCTTATCTCCAGTTCTGAATGCATAGCTTTTTTACACTACATCCCTGTCATTTTCTAGTTTGTGAGTGCTAGACTCCTGGAACTGCCTTTCTCACAATAGAATTTACTTATAAAAATATTATTTTTTCAAGTTGTAGTGTCCTATTTTTAATATGTTTCCTATTTTTAAAACAGCATTGATTCTATTTTCAGCCACCTTCCCTTCTGAAGCACACTAAAGATTCATGCTTAAACAGGAGTCAGATGTCAAAGAAAAAGTCTCATGCCAAGAGGAGCAAGTGCTCTAAGACAAGTTTTTTATGCAGAAGGTATGATGTTACATGGTGATGGTGCTGCTCAAGGCTGGTATGAACAGTCACGTGTATTTCCTCCACAGAAATTTCAAGCACCTTATTGATCCCAAAGTTTCATTGCCACTAGTTTTCTGACTTTTTTTTTTTTTCCTAGTCAGAAATTTTTCCCTGGGCTATTAACCATCACCATCCTCTCTCTGCCAAGAAGCTACTGGAGTCAAGTAGATGCCTGTAAGGATTAGGGATCAATTTGATTGACGCGCCAGCCTGCCACAAACATTTGCAAATGCCCTCCTGTTACAAGATTCTTTTATTTGAAAGATAATTCAGAGGTGTAAGCTCAATTATTTTAATTTTCTGGGCTCCCTCTGTGGTCAATGAGGAGTCAAATGTCCTGTAGGAGAACACAGTCCATCTTGTCTGAAAATCAGTGGGATAAATTTCCCTCCAGAGGAGCACTTCCTCCCTGAGTGACTGGGAACAGCATCATGACACTGAGTGCAGCATGAGCTAAATTGCTCTGCAGGTTGCTTGACCAGCTTCCCTCTGATCCTAACAGCAATTTAAACCTTCCAGGAATCCTCCTGGCTGTGGGTGCCAGCATGGAGATGTCTGAAGCTGGAGCTGAATCAGCCTCGACAAGCTCAGAGAAGAGGCCTGAGTTAGAAGAACAGATGTTGGGTGAGTCTAATTTTGTTCTTTACAGTTAACCCTGCCTGACTTGATATTTGGTATCATTCAGGACAAGACTTTTTTCTTCAGTGGGCTGCTGAACATTGTGACATCCCTCATCATTTAATTGTTTGTTCCTTATCCAAATTAGATCACCTGCAATTACTTCCATCAGCCAAAATCTTCCAAGATCAGAGAGTTTACAACAAATACCTTTGTCTCATTAAAACAAGTTGGAGTTTTGCCAGGGATTTCAATGAAACCAGGATTTCACTCCTAAAATTTTTAGTGTTTTTTAATATGCTGAGGCAATTTTTTTTTCTGGTAAAGATCTCTCTTTAAAGGAGGTTTCTCAAAACTTTGCAGTTTCTTTTTTCACTCAGACTTGCCAAAGAAAGTTTGGCTAGAATCCAACATTGAAACACATTACATTTTCTTCCTCCCTAATTTTCCAGTAACATTAAAGAGTATGTGCATTTAAAAAAAAAGCCCAATACATAATACAAGATATATCTGGTGGAGGAGGGTGTAGAAGAAAGCAATTTAGCTTTCAGCTACCAGTCTCTGTTTTCTTTTGAGCTTTTTGGCATGATTACATTAACACCAAGTTTCTCAGATCAGTACATGTCAAAAAACATCAGATGTAAAATTTTGTGGATATTTTAACTACAAATGTAAACATTATATGTTCTCATAACTTGGTGCTGAGCATAACTGTAACAAATCCCATGAGATTTTCTTGTGACAGCAATTGGAGAGCAGAAAGATGTAAGACAAAAAGAAAACTGAGGAAAGGGAATATGACTGCTTGAAATAAATGTTGGAGAATGGCTCAAAGAGTGTAATAGTGTAATTTTTCTTTACATCTTCTAAAAAATTAGCTTATTAAGGTACCACTAAAATGAAAAGGAACTAAAGCAAGAAGTAAATAGCTGTGAGGTTTTTTTGGGGGGAGGGGAGGTGCTTGTTTGGGTTATTTTGATAACCAAGCAGCAACATGTGTTGATATTCTTGAAGGTCACAGCTACTTTTCCTAGATCCAGTGCGATTGGGTGGTAGGAAAAATGAACAATTGGACCTGAAAACTATACAGAAATTAAAGGAAAGATAGATTTTCTTTGGAATATGTGGCTTTGTAAAAATAACATATGATATCAAATGGAACTAGTCTTAATGCAGACTGTCCCAGGAATCCATTTCTGTGAAGGAAAGGATTCTTTATTGAAAATAGCAGGGCTTCAAAATTGCTGAAGAAAACACAAGTTTCCTCTGTAGGAGAAAACTTCATCCAAAGTTTATCAGCTGTATAGAGTCTATAAGTCTATATATTTATCTCTTTATAAGAAAGAAAGAACCTATGGGGCCTGTAAATTCTGCAGCAGCAACTGATGACAGAGATGGCTGAGCATAAACCCTCTGCAGTCCTCCCAGATCAAAGCTGATATGAGCTTGTAAAGTGCATTAATTTAGAGTTTCAATCTCATTGAAAAATCTCTCTGAGATGACAGGAAAAGCATATTTACACATATTCATTCTTCATGATTAGGATGCTACCGGAAAACTGCATTCCAAGGTTTGATTTTAGTGATCATAATTAATACCATTTCTGGTTCACAAAGTAGGCTCATGGGAGAAACCCTTGTCAGGGATACAGGGCACATGGATCATGGACACAGGTCATTGCAGGAAGAAGCCAGAAGTGCTGGGAAACTGGAGATTGCTGCAGGCATTCACTGGGTGTGGGGAGGCCTTGAGCCAAGTGAGAATATTTTCTCTTTTCTCCAATGGCAGACATAGTCTTTGACAGAATTTGTACAAAATATTTGTGGAGTCTGCAACTCAATAGCAAACGAGAGGTTCAGTCCTGAGGTAAACACTGAGATTTGCACAATTGGAAGCAATTTTGCAAAATGTTTCCATTCTAAACTAGAATGAAAATTTTAACAAATATATTACGTAACTCCTAACTTTTTTAATTTGGAATTGTCATTTCATAGTGAAATGGTAAACCTAAATTATTTTCTCTTTTTGTTTGATTTTTTTTTTTAATTTAACTTCTCTGAACTGTAAATTTAATTTCCTTTTCCATTGCAATGAACCATGGACACCTCTGTCTTCAGAGTTTTTTAAATTTTATTTTAATGTTATTAACAATACCTTCTGACAGGCAGGAGGGAAAGCTTGAATCCTGTGTGAGTGTATTATGCAGGCAAACGTCATCCAGCAGAGACTCAGTTCCCATACATACCCATCTTAATATATTTTCACAATGAAATATTAAGAAATAATGGTAATATATGTATGCTAATGCATTCAAATAAAGTTAATATTAAATCTTGTTTTAATGAGGGATGAGCAAGGGCGGAGTTTCTGAGCATCTTGAGTCCATCTAATGTGCTAATCCTGATATGCTGTGCCTCCATAAGGAACTCCAGCAGCAAAGGTTTTGTGCTTCTAATAGGGCCAAGGATCTGATCTATTCACAAATTCATGGAGTATTCTGAGTTGGAAGGGACACACAAGCATCATTGTGTCCAGCTCTTAAGTAAATGGCCCATATGGGGATTAAATTCACAGAATCACAGAATATCTAGGTTGGAAGAGACCTTCAAGATCATCGAGTCCAACCCATTCCCTCACACCTCAACTAAACCTTGGCACTGAGTGCCACATCCAGTCTTTTTTGAAATCCATCCAGGGATGGTGACTCCACCACCTCCCCAGGCAGCCATTCCAGAACTTTATCACCCTTTCTGTAAAAAAATTTTCCCTAATACCCAGCCTGTATTTCCCTTGGCATAGCTTGAGACTGCGTCCTCTGGTTCTGTCAGTGCTGCCTGGAGAAAGAGAGCAGCCAAAGCTTTGGTGTTTTAGCTCCAGGCTGTGGCCAGCTGAGCCAGTCTCAGGGTCTGTGTGCCCACCTGAGCTCCTCCAGTGTCCACACCCCAAGATGAGGAGAAGCTGCAGAGTCACCATCGGTGAAGAGCCAGCTCTGATGCTGCACAGGGAAAAGGATTTCATAATTCAGTGTCACACTGCCATTATTAACAGCTTCTAGCCATTGCAGATTGTGGGTTGAGTGAGCTCATACCAGGCTGCAAAAGGCCATGAAACCAGCAGATTAAAAGAGGATTAATCAGGTGTATCTCCAATCCAATGTATTTAAAGTAAAGCTCCTAACAACTCCGGTGATATTTGGATTAATCCCTAAATAGTGTATCACTTTTCTAACAATGGTTACTGATAATATTTCAGATGCAACTTAGAACCTAATATTTGGAATACCATGGACTATTTAAGGTAGATGAGCCCTGACATATTAAGATGTGAGTTCTGCTCTGATACAAAAAGTCTCGATAAGCCTGACAAATCCAGATATCATCATTTAATTGTCCTCTGTCTGCTTTCCCCTGAAGCACAGATCCCTTTGGGGCTGGTGATTTGAACACTATTTTATGCCTCAGAAACGTGCCTGAAACCCAAACTTTGCAGTCAGAACTTAATCCAAAGGCAAACAAAGTCATCAGGAAAGTTTGGATTGTGTCCTCTGGACTGAGCAAAGGAGCCAGATAATATGCTGCTTTAATCTTTTTGAGTTTTCTTTTTTTCACCTCCTTTAGAGAGTAATTAAGCTTTGTGGCAGAAATTTTACTTGGAAGAAAAAAAAAAAGGAAGCAGAAAATATTTCCAATAATTTAATAATTTAAATATTTTCAAATTTACAAATCTGGAAGCAAAGGGGTATAACGAGTCCATCTGTGTAACAGTGGCATAACTCCAGTCCAAGATTAAAAAGTCTGGAGTCAGGCTCAGATTTGCAAAGACAAAGTTGTACCAAGAAGCCATTTACTTATCCACAGTGATCAATATCATGCACCATACAGATAAAAAACCTGAAGCACTGTTGCCCTAACATTGATTTCTTTGATCAGAAAACTCAAATGTGGGGACACCAACTAACAAACAATCATTTTCTGTGAAATGATGAAACAGGTATTGAGCTCAAGGTTGTGTTTGAGAAACAACTGTCCTGGGAAGAAACACAAACTTTGTGAATGTCAACATTTGAAACAAAGCAAAAATGAGTAAGATTTGACTGCTATGATCCAGAAATACACAGAGTATTTCCTGAAACTCCCAAGAGATGTGAGCTCACCCAACTTGCTCTATTTATTATTCCCCATGAGAAGAGAGAAACAACCTCCTTTTACCAAAAGCCCTCCAAAACACTCTTAAATGGCCTCATCCCATGTTTCCCCCACTAGGCACCTTGAAATCTCCTCTCAGGTCATTTTACTCACTCCAGGTCTTGGGAACCTCATAAAGTCCTCTAAAGTCCTCAACATCAGACCTCATAAACCCTTACTGGCTACTTCCAGCCCACCCTGCAGGCCCTGGGACTATCCTACCTCTGCCAGTGTCAGAGTTAGCCAGGAATTAGTCTGAGTTGTTCCCCAAAAAGCCTTGTAACTGCCTCATCCATCCACAATTTATTTAAATTTTGTGTGTGTATCCTGAAACTGGGTTCATTTGCCCTCAGAGAAAGGAACAAAGATTGTCATTGCTGTGTGAGGACTGGAGGATGCTGCAGGACTGAGGGACAGGAAGGAGGGCAAGAAAAGGACAGAGAGAATGTCTGGGGAGAAGATTGGTTCAGTAACCTTAAAGACAAGCCAGAAATATTACAGGGAATATACAAAAAATATGAACCTGCTTGCAGGGAATTAATTATTGAAAAACGCAAAGCAATAACTGTACAAATGAATTCTCCAGTGAAATTAATTATACAATGAGGCAGTTATTACAGAAAAAATATCCAGTGATCAAGAAAGGTTAAGAGTCTAAGCAAAGGCAGCTTGCAAACAAAGTATTTTCAGGACGGGGTGGACTTCATGGCCTTGACATGAAAGTGTTAGTTTGGGTTTTTTCCCCTTTCATTACCTTCATATCATTTCATAAGGAGTTGTTCAGCCTGGAGAGGAGAAGGTTCCAGAGAAACTTTATCCTGGCCTTTCTGACTTTCAGGGGGCCTAGAAGAAAGATTTTATCAGGGGCTGTCGCAATAGAACAAGGGGTAGTGGTTTCAAATTGAAAGATATTTGATTTAGATTAGGCACAAAATAGAATTTTTAAACAGTGAGGGTGGTAAAGCTTTGGAACAGGTGCTCAGAGAGGCAGTGGATGTGCCATCTCTGGAAACATTCAGGGGGGTCTGAGCACTGTCCAAACTGGTCCAGTTGAAGATGAACCTGCTCATTGCAGGGAGGTTGAGCTGGATGACCTTTAAGGGTCCCTTCCAACACAAACTATTGTGTAATTCTGTGATAAGATCAGGTGATGTGGGACCATTCTTTTACCGGGGGAGGGAGTGAATATTTCAGTCTGAAAAGAAACACTTTCAAGTAAATGTCAATATTTGTATTCAGAAGATATTCTCCGAATAGTATGCTAACTTTCTAGCTGCTCTGGAGCCTTTGTGCAACGAGAAAAATTACACCCAGTTCTTCTACAGCACAAGTGTGTGATGCTGAGGAGGCAATGAATCATTGGTAAAAGGGGCAAGGAACAATTGAGGTCAGGTTGGACCGGGCGCTGAGCAACCCGAGGTAGCTGAAGATGCTCCTGCTCATGACTAGAAGACCTTTAAAGATCCCTTCCAACCCAGACCTCTGTGTGACTCCATAAACAGGGAAAGGTGCACAGAGGGCTTGTGGCTGCACACTGTGGTGACAGCTACAGCCCCGAAACCACCACTGTGAAAGACACAGCTGAAAATCTCTTCTGGACACTGAAGTATTTTGCCATGTCACCTTTTATAAGCAGAACAGGGAAGAAGACCTATTCAGTGCCAGTGATCCAAGTCCCTTGTCCTGAGCATCTCTCACAGTGGTCAGATTCTGCTGTTTCAGTGCACCAGGACTGCCTCTGGACTCATCTGGAAACATCTCCCGTCAAAGACCCTGCCCATCACCTGGAAGTGCCTACTGCCTAGAACATGTGTGATCTTAAATCTGTTCTGCAGCATCTATGCAATCCCTAATGACATCAGTAGAGTAGAATTTGGATCAGGAAGCTGAGGTAATTGGAAATTAAATGTGGCTAATTACCTTTGCCGTTTCTATCCAGAATGTGAAAGAGTAATGGAAAATAAGAAACAACACCCCTGAGTTTGTCTTCACTGCAAGGTATTTTTTCAAATTTTATTTGAGATTTATTCTTCTGACCTAAGGAAAGAAAAAACACCTAGTGGAAGTATGCGTCTGGCAGATGGATATAGGCTGAGAAGCTGCAACTGCTTCCCTGAAAAAATCACTAAGCCAGTGAGGAAAATCATCAATATTTAATCCCTTGCCTCCCATCAGATATGTAGCTCTAATTGGGAAGCAACATTCAAGCTTTTGAATGTGACCTTGTATGTTGATTAGGTTACTCCCCCAGCAGTTGGATCTCATCATTTATCCCAGCCCTTTACAGAGAGCAGTCTGCATAATGTGGAACATCCAGGTGTTTAAGGGAATGCAGCTGCCTGAGGGATCTCTGGGAAAAATACAGACATTGCAATCCTGCTCCTTGTGGAGGCCATAGTCAGAGAATCTCAAACAGGATGTTTCCTGTGTCATGCAGAGAGAAAATCACAGCCAAAATGCAAACCCTGGGCAAGGGAGCTGCTGCACACTGCAGTGCAGGCCATGCACCTTGTGGGGATTTCACCCACACCCCCATGGCTGTCCCTCCAGGGACAGAGCACACAGGGACTGTGTAGGTAAGTTGATAAAAGAAACTGGTGGAGACATTATTTGCATTTCATTAGACACACAGCAAGACCTGATTTAGTACTTACCTATGCATGCAAGAACATAAGGTATGATTTTTATTTATATGCTCATAGCTTGTACTCTTGCACAGAAAAATCATACATGTAATACAGCTATATTATACATATTATAGTGCATTTACTTGATATGCAATGTTATATTTATATAATTATAACTACATTACAGCTATAATTACATGTATAATCTGGGCACTGAGGCACAGGAGGGCCTGCCACCTTGATTGCTGATGTTTGTGTGGGTCCCCTGCACCTCATGGAGGAGGGGCTTGGTAGGATTTATATGCAGCACAGTGGCCACGATAAGCACTAGGGAGTGTTACTCCTGATTTAAACTCAGGGGTGTGATAAACTGTGTAATGAAATCTCAGCTCTGCATGTTGAATGTGATCTCTCAGCTAAAATAACTTGGAACAGATCACTTTGAAGGCAGGGGAAATTAAAGAGAGTCTGTTGATGGGTCAGTTCTTTTTAGCATCTCTTCTCTTTGGGAACTGTGGCCAACCTAGAACCTGCCCCAGGCACATTTCATGTGTGAACTGAAGCTAGAGCTCAAAAAAGCCATGATGATTCTGTCCTTAGGTAAGAAGTGACACTGTGAAATCTTTTGATATGAGGGAATCATCTGCTAAAACCTCACCAAGTTGAAATCTGAGGATGATGTAAGCTCTGAATGGACTCAAACATCCTCTCAGTGGCCAGCTGAGAGCAGCTCAGCATCCAGTGTGGCACTGCCTTGCATCCAGGGTGGCTCCAGCTCAGGCAGCCCTAAGGAATTGCTCTCAGGCATCAGTCACAACAGGCTGCTCAGATAGGACTGGTTTAAAACACTGCTTCTGCTCTCCTGACCACCCGAGTTAGTATCAGAAATAGCTTGGGGTAGGGTAGAACTTGGGCCAAGCTCTGATACAATATCCACTCCACGGCTGACAGCCCTTGACGATCGTTCCAGTGTTTGAAAACTCAGAATTAAATTAGGAAAAAGTACTGAAAAAATATTATGTAAGTTCCCCCCACTCCCATGATTCTCACTTCAATCAATGCTATTAATTAAGCCAATTTAAACCTGAGTAATAAGGCTGAATGCAGATGTAGGGGTGTTGCACAGGATGTTGGGAATGTGAAAGGTAACAAAAAAATTACTTTTTTCCCCTCATAAAGCTGGAATCCTACACCACGCTAGCCTGTCACTTTGGCAATATGTCAAAGGAAATCTTATTCCTGTGAATCTATCCATATTCCTATAAACCATGTCCTGAAGGAGCTCTGGGGGATGTGCCACCTCTCTTATACTGGCCACAAAGCAGCAAACAGGCAAACTGAAAATAAAGAAATAAAAAGCTGTGGAGAGTTGGCTTTCCTCAGTGAAGAACATTTTCCTCTGGAGTGAGTTTAACTGCCTTCCTGGATCTTGGGTTTGGTTCAGCTGCCAATTCCTGCCACCTCCTGCTGGGTTCACCCTGGTAATTCGCTGGAATTCTGCACATGTAGATTCAGAAATAAACTCCTTAAGGTTGATTTTTCACCTTTTCACTCTGTCAGGACTGGGCTGTGAGGTGATTTCTTTTCCACCTCAGTCCCAGTTCTGAGGGACTATCTGCAAGTGCATGGTAACAATAAGAACTAAATACAGGAATGTTATGTTGGGGTTTGGCACATGCAGGGACGTTTCTAAAACACAGCCTCAGACTATTCAGATTGATCTGTACCAACCCTTAGGAGCTATTACTGCAGCTTGTGTGACAGGGATCATGTGCTTTCAGTGCTGATGAACCATCCTCTTCAACCCATTTTCTCTGTCAGCAGACAGACTTATAGTAAGTAAAAATCCTGAGCTGTGTTTCCTTGCTATTTCCTTCTTTTTCATTTTGGGACAGGAATCATTTCCACAAACTTTAGAAGTGTAACTGCTATGACATTTCTTTAGCCTGGACAATTGGATGAAATATACTTCCAGGCATATTCAGGGATCATTTAATTCCCTGTGTCTTAAGCTGAGCTGATTGACTTTCAGCGAATATCCCTCTCCCCTCTGTCTGTCTGTCTGTCAGTGTCTGCTACACAGACATCTCAAATGGTATTTCAGTCTTGATTCACAGCTATTGCAGGCATCTGCAGGAAGGTTTATACATGACCCAGGGACTCATCACAGCCCACACATCAGACTTTAATCCTTTAGAGATGCACCAGAACATCTGAAACGCCCTCCTGGCTCTGGCAGAGGTGACAGGGACCCTGTGGGACACCTGTGCCTTCCTGCACCTCCCTCCAGGAGCTCTCCAAAGTCCCCAGTCAGTTGTACCTGTCTGAATGGGGCTGGCACAGGATCACAGTAACACAGCCCAGAAGAGCAGTGAGTCTGCAGGTGCTTTACACTGACACAGCTCTATTTTGCTGACAGCTGAATCACAGCTAATACAGCTGGCCACTAGGTTGCAGCTGAAACTAAAATCACAGAAAAAATTACATTTGCTTGAGCAACTTGTGCAGATTCTCATTGCTAGCAAGATATGGCCTTTAAATTATACACTTGCAATTCAGTAAGTAATGATAAATATTGCAGTGACAGACACCATTACTTTACTTATTCATTTATGTAAAATTCATGTAAACATGCCCAAGTAGCACAGTATTCTGTGCCAACCATTATTAGAAGGCATTAGCTTCATTTTGTCGAGTAACCAAGCTGGAATAAAGTAAATTATCAATTCAGTAAAGATGAGAGGTAAACACTGGTCCCATTTAAATGTGTGCCTTGGAGTCTTATAGAGAAGGATAGCTCCAAATGTTTTCAGATTTACCTTTATTTCAGGTCATTATTTTCAATAAAGATGGGAATGACTCTCACAAGATCACTCAGATATTTGGCTAGAATTGAGCTAGCTGTTCCAATGTATTTTTTTAAAGCCATTCACTTTTAGAAATGGTTTGAATAATTGCATTTAAAGGTAATAGCCATCTTTTTTTTCAATCTTACTGAAGTTTCTACAGCTACTGTACATATATAAAAGAAAAAGTGATTCCTACAAAACTTTTAAAGCAGGTAATTTGTAATAGATAACTAAAAAAGGCAGTTGTAAAGAATGTTACAGGGAGTAGTTTGCAGAACCCACCTAATCTGAATGTTACCGAGTTTTTATAGACATTGCAAAAGATATGAGAAAAGGAAATGGGAAAAAACTATGTTTATTGAAGCTTGAGACATCAGGTGTTAAGAGCCTGGATACAATTTCACTTCTTACATGGATTAGAATTTGGATTGCAGCTTTTTGTCAGGAAATGTCAGTGGGATTTAGAAGCAGCTTGATGCAGTGGAGAGAAATCCATCCATGTAAATATCATGCCCAAATGATAAGCTTGACTGATGAGTGTGATAGTGTTATTTTTCAGAATGACTGAAATGGAGAGAAGAATGCAAGTTCAGGGAAGGGGTGGAGATTAGGAATGTTGTTTTAGCAATGTCAATTTTAAATGGAGACATAAGTCAGGTGAGAGATGTATCGACATCTTAATTGGGCATGGGAGATGGATTGTGGCTCATTTATAGAGGAGTGTTTCATTTTTCTTTGCTTTGCATGGATGGAATTCCTTCTCTCCTAAATGCCACAAACTTCCAAAGTTGCCTGTGATTTTCAGGATTGCAAAAAAACCCCAAAACAAACCTATCACGACAAAAGGAAGGTACACAACTGTGAATTGTCAAGAATGGCTCTAAGAGGATTTTTCTTCTTTTTTTGAAAATTAGGCACCTCAAAACTACCGGCCTCCTTTAGAGATGTAGACTGTGATAGTCTTCCACTGGGATAGTTTTTTGTAGAGCTAGTAATAGACATTAAGTAATAGATGGGAATTTATATGTTGGTTTTCTTATGGCAGCTTTCATGTGAAAGATCTCCACACCCTGCTGGGAAACAGGAGACAAATGCATGCACTAAAGGCTAAACTGGGGAGAAAAATCTGCAATTCTGGTTTCTGATTTAGATTTATCCATCCCAGATCTTCACTTCCACACACATGAACAGAGTAAAAGAGTAAACAATTCTTATTGTTGATTTTAGAAGATTTTAGGGGTCAATATCAGCCACACTCTTACTTAGATGTCTCATTTTAGGGAGTGCAAGAGAAATCCTCCTGCCAGCTCTCTCAGAAAGCTGCTGCAAGACCTGGAACCACTGTCATAAGTTCCAGCATCCACTAAAAAAATGATGAAGATTGAGAAAAAAAAAGAAAAATGTGCTTCTGGCTAAGGTTATTATACAAAAGGAAAGAATACGAAGAGATCTCAATAGTCGGCAGAGGAAGAAACAAGGTAAACACTAACAGAATATTTTATTCATTTACCCCTATCACTTGCTGTAAATTCTGAGAAAATACAGTGCCCACCTCTCCTCTCTATCTAATCAGAGAAGAGACACTCTATTTTTCATGTAATGTGATAGAACACAGTGTAACCACCAGACAATAAAAGAAGATACTATAATGGCTGCACTTTTAAGAGCACACTTTTTTGTTGTTGTCAGACACCCCTCGTATGGGAACAAATTAAATAGAGCTGAAGGTAATACATAATTCTGAAGAATCACCCAGCAGGCAGCACAAAAGGACACTGGCTTTGGGAAATGCTGGAAAATCGTGGCTGTATCAGCCCTACGGCTCCAACCCACTCTAATTCAACACAAAGGTTTAATCAAGATACTTCTTTAGATTAATCCCCAGACTTTTCCTTCTGGGCTTTCCTAAATGTGCTATTTAATAGTGAAATAAGTTTGCCATTTCCAAATAATTTAATATCAGCATTACCAGTATAAGCAATGGAGCAGCTAGCACATATGAAATGTGGCCAACTCCTCCATGAAAATGGTGGGTATAGGGATAAAAACATAGGAAATATGGACTGCAAGGACTATCCTGATATCACATTTCATGCACAGGAAGCAGGAATTACTCCTTCAGACAAATTGTGCCTAATTTTCAAAATAGTTGATCACTCAGAAATTTGACTGAAGGTGCTGACATCTACAAGTGGCCATCACTTAGCAGTCAACCACTTACTGCAAATCAGAAAAGATTTTCTGGAATGTAGGACAAATCTGAAAATTGCTCCTGATGGATGGATGAATCTCTAAGGCAAAACAGAAATTAATGATTGTACAAAATAAGTGATTTTCTAATCAACCTGTTCTTAGAATGGACAGGGAGAGTCTTGTTTGCAAATATAATTTGCTGAGCTATATAGAAACAAATTACTTGTTCCTTTCAGTTAGGACCAAGTAATCAAGAAATAATAAATGGCAATAATTCAGTCTCAGGGACTGTGGCTATGTCCTCCAGGGGGCCAGCACAGAGGCCTTCATTTGCTCTCCTGCTCCCACACCTTCAGGTCAGCCCACAGCCTTTCCTTGCAAGGACAGAGGCAGAGGGGATTCAGCTGACCAAACATGAAGGTAGGACTCAGCTTGAGCTGAAGACAAATACATCCAACAGTTTACACTTAGGGGCTCAGTGCATTAGGGGATCAGCTCATTTCTCAGTACTTAAGTGGCTGGCAGTATATGAGATGCAATAGAACACCTAAAACTCTGACACAGGGCTGAGATTCATTTTAGGGTATTTTTTTCCACCCAGAAGACTTTTCTAACTTCATCAGATGGCTCTTTCAGCTGATATGTGAAATACCAACTTGCAGAGCACTCAGCACAGCAGATAAGGGAGGGAGAATGGGTCCTGCACTTCTTAATGGTTCGTCTTTCTAGATAGCTGTGTCAGCATTTTGTAGAAGTGAGACCTCAATTTTTGCTTAAAATATGGATCCAGTAACGCTGCCAGCACGCATTTATCTCAGTCATTGAGCTTGTTGGCCACAGCAGGAGAGGACACGATTCAACAGCTACTTCTCTTCACTGGTGTTCAAACCACAGACCCCTTTATTTTAACACAGGATTGCTGTTTATTCCAGCAAATGGCAACGGTCAGACTCAGTGGCTGGACTCAATGGTCTTATGGGTCTTTTTTAACCCAAATGGTTTTATGATGAAAGCCATAATAGCAAAATTTGAGGAGAGATATCTCACGGAGTGAAATAGTTCTGTGAGGTTCCTGAGGTGCAGCTTCCCACCTGCCAAGTATTAGTATCCATTTAGAGGGATTTCTTATTAATAGCCCTGCAGAAAAGCCTTGTAAAGGACTTGTATCTAATACTCTCCTGACTGTTCATCACCAAGGAAGAGAAATTACTAGGGTCTACAAGGAAAAAGGTTTTGCTCTTAAAAGAGAAGTAAATGATCTTGGTCTACACAGTGTAATAAACCAAACTGCAAAAAGAGAGGGAGAGAATCCACTAGTCAAAAAACAAACCTGGGAAGCAAGAAGAGCTAATAAACACAAAGGCCCTGATAATCACAAAAAAAAATGTTTTAAAATCAGCTGTGGAAAGTGTAAATGACAGGGGCACGAGGAGCTTTTCTCTAAGGCAGTGCTTTGCTGTGGTGGCACGGGTACCTTCCAGCTCAGGCTGCATCCCCTTAGGGCTGGCAGAAGTCACTGCTTGGCCACATGTTTTATAGAGTTCCAGTGTCAAAAACTGCATGTGGTTCCTGTAGGTCCAGGCACAAACTCTGTGCAGTTTTCAAGGTCACACAAAAGTCAACTGCTGCTCCTGAGAGCACAGAGGCCAAAATCCACGGGCTGTGGTCTGGTGCAAATCACCTTGCTCAGAAGGATGAGAGGGACTCCTTGGGGAAGGGAAAATGGGATGGACACAAGACATGGAGCCCAACAACTCTATTTGTGTTTGAGATGCAATTTGTATTGCTGCAAGAGTTACTGGTCTTTACACAGTGAAGAAAAACAGGCGTTTAAGGTTTGATTCACCTGAACCCATTTCAGGCAATAATATTGGGATAAGAAACTGGAAACTAGAGAACTGCACAGTGTCAGTGAGATCTTCTTCAGGAAGTTTTGAAGGAAATTAGGTACAATATGTTTCTTCCTGGGACAGGGATTGGGAGGTTGTAAGATTTTACTTTATTAATATTAGTTACAAGTACATAGATATAAGAGCCTAGCTGAGATTAAGGGAAGATGATGATATATACATATATATATATATAATGAAGCAAGCAGTTTTGGAGAATATTTCTGGAAGGCATGAGGTAGCTAGTAAATTTTACTTTCACTGAGAAATAGGGTTTTTTATATAAATATGGGCTTGTTTCAAGGTTGGTGGGTAAAAGTAATTATATTTTATGGAGATAACAGATTAAACTTTCAACACCCATATCCAGTCAGCTGCAATGTAAGAGCTAATAATAAATGTCCTTGGGAAGATTCAAAGTAGCATCCAGAAAAATCAGAAAAGGCCAGCACTGACATTCCTGAAACAGCCAAGAAAAAAAATAATTGCTATGAATAAACAAACAAAAAGCAAGAATATCTTTGTATTCCAGAAAGAGACAAAGTATAAGTCCAATTAAAAAAAAAATCCTTTGTAGGTCACCTTAGAAAGGAAAAGCTCACAGGCACCAAAAATAAAATAAGTGCAATAAGAAGGAAAAAAGTTTGGGAGGAAACAAGTTTGAAAGGAAAACACTGTGAACTACAAACAAAAGCTGCCTGCCAAGTTAGAAAAAGAGCAATAATTGCTTTGCATGAGCTTCCAGGCTTTAATATCCAAAAGAGGGAAATAACGATGGCAGAAATTGATAGGAAAAGACAGATTGCTTGAACATGTTTGAAGATGAAGATCTGAAGTGATAGAGAAGTTTCTGGCATAGGAATGAGACAAAGAAATAAATGACATTGACAACACACTGCTGAGTATGGCACTTATTTAGAGGTGAAGATCTTGGCCAGACAGCACAGAATGTTTTTGACTGATTACTTCTTACTTTTTCTTAAACAAACATTTTAAATATGATCAGAAACTAGTATTAGCTGGTGTCTGTGACAGGTCAGGCACTTAACATGCTCAAGTTCATGGATTTTTCATCTCAGAATAACTTGCAAAACTTTATTTAGCATCACAGGTCAAGTAGCCTCTCTCACTTGAATGAAAACTGTCATAGACTTGTGGAATGCTTTGAGTTAGAACAGGTCTTATAGATCATTTCATTCCAACCCTCTGCCATGGCAGGGACATGTTCCACTATCCCTGATCCCAACCCAGCCTGGAACACTTCCAGGCATGGGGCAGCCACAGCTTCTCTGGCCAACCTGTGCCAGGGCCTCACCACACTCTGAGAAAATAATTTCTTTCTAATACCTAATCTAAATCATTCCAGTTTTAGTTTAATGCCATTGCCCCTTCTCCTATCACTATCTACCTGTGTAGAAAATTTCTCTCTCTTTTTCACGTGCTGTCTTTAAGAACTGGAAGTCTGCAGTGAGATGTCCCCAGAGCCTTCTCTTCTGGCTCAAGAAGCCAAAGCTCAGCCTGTCTTTGCAGGAGAGATGCTTCAGCCCCTCATTAGCTTTGGGGCCTCCTCTGGAGTTTAAAGAAATTAATCATGTAACATCTGTCTTAGGATAAAATGCATTTCAGCTTAGAAGCATCTAACCCTTTTTTCCATTATTATAAAGGGAATTTGGACAGCTCTGCCACATATTAAAATCATCAATATTTGATGATTGTCAGCTATATTTGTCTTAATATCTCACAAGAGGCCTGACCACAAGATTGTACAGGTTACCTTGTCTGAGTGCAAGAAACTGCATGGTTACCCCTCATGCACAAAGACAAATTTAAAAATACCATTTCCATAGTATCCTGAGATCCCAAAGCTTCCATTATGGAAGGCAGAGAAGTGTTTTTCTGTTGCCTCTGGGACAGGCAACATTACATCTGGGGCAAGTATATCAAGGAGAGCTTGATAGCTCTGAGGTGCCTGCAAATTTAGGCAGAATTGTTTGCATCCAGCATCACCTCAGGATGGGAGATTAGCACATCAGTCCATGCTGGCACCTTGTTTGCTCTCTGTATTAGCACTTAGACATGTTTCAGGGCTCTAACATGGTGTTCTACCAGTAATGCAGATTAAGGCACATTCTTTGTTGACAATTCACTGATGAATTAACTTGTCTCTGCATTCAGCCCCAGGTTCAAGGTCTGCCTCATTCCCTGGTTGGGACAGAATCCTTGTTATGATTTATTGCAATCTTTATTGTGATTAATAGAGACCTACATTGTTCATCTCCCAAGCAATGAAAGCAGGATGCACATTCAGCCCAGGGAGGACCAGAGGGTCTCCCATCAACCAGTCTAGGCCTCTACATGAAGTATTTTTGAAACCCCATTTCTCACTGACAGAGAAGAGCTGAATAGTTTTGCTCTTTAGCTCTCTGTTTTTTAAATGCACTTAGCTACATGCTACATGTAAATTTTGTGATGCATCTGCAGTGTATCAAGCCTATCATTTAAACATTTTCATTTAGTATACTTCAATATTTTAGCTGCATAACATCTAATAAAACAGTATGAAAACTGCTTGATAAAATGTCAAGGAAGAGCTGCTACTTATTAGGAAATAAAGAGCATGAGAAAATGTGGGAAGAATATTAAAAAATGAGTAAAGGGTTGGGTCCTTTCCCACACTGATCAGAAAATCAGCTTGAATCAGATGCACTTGTTTAAACTGCTTAGAAAACCAACGTCTGCAGTTACTTACTTTATATGAATTAAGATAATTTAATACATCACTCACCTGAAACTTGTACAGAGAGTCAGAAGATTGTGTACTGGGTGATACACTAATAATAGAAGATTTCTATGCTGAGTTGCCATTCCCTGGTATTGAGCTTGTGATTAGGCTGAGGCTCCTATTCCCAGGTATCCTGAAAGCTCCCAAAATTCATCTCTGAACACAGGTACACTAGCTAAGATTTCTTCCCAGTGCATTAACAGCTCAGGTAAACATGGAATTGTGAATGTAAACTGTCTAAAACTATTTATCCCTGTAAATACTGCTTAAACTATGCCATATGACTGATAATGAATGCCTACTGATTCTGTAATATATCCTATTTAAACACAGGTAATGTCCATTTATATTTCTAACCAACAGTATTTCCTGACTTCCTTTGTTTCTAGGTCATATCTGGAAGTCACTGTGCACAGCCTAAAAAGCTCTACAAATCTTATTGAAGCTGCAGTAAATATAAATAATTAATATTTGGCTATGCAAATGGGAACTGTCATGAAATTGGCCTGTAAGGGGCAGGTGACAGCAGCAACTCTCAGCTCCTGAGGTACCTCTCCAGGTGGCTCTGTGTGAGCAGCAAATGAGGTGACTGTCATCACTCACCCCTTCAGCCTCAAGAGCTGTTTCCTACCCTGTGCTGGAAAATGGTCCTTAATTGACTTGAGTGAGACATGGACTGAAAAGACTGAGAGGTTTTCTTTGTGAAACCTGTTTCACTTTGCACTGGCATGGATTTGGGACTGCTTTAATGATCACTTATCATTTCTCAGCTAGAATAGGTAGCGGAGAGCTTGAGGTTCAGTGACCTCTTTAACTATTCTTAGATCCACAAAAGAATTTCAGATTTCACACCAATATCTGCCTTTCAGAGTGGGTATTCAGAGTGCATTGATGTGACCTGAGGACCCTGCAGTGGGTCTCAGGATGACCATGGGGCTGTGGTGGCAGGGGCTCTGGACTTGTGCTTCCAATACCATCAGTGGTTCTTTCAACAGTTATTCAGTGAGTCTGCCAAGAGGAAAAAATCCTAATTACAGAGCAGTCCTTTGAATGGGGTTGTGGTTCACATTTCTTGATGTGATTCCTTTTTATCTGCACTGCTGGCACCTTTAGAATGCAATATCTGAGTTTAAAAGGGTCTAGTTTAGTGAGTATTGTGTTCCTGTTTATTTTCTTCCTTCATCACGTCATCTTTTCTTGTTCTTTTTATAGTTTCAGTAAATACTGCCACTAGCCTGATATCATATCCAAAAATTAATGCCAAAGTGTAATGAAAAGGAGTTTTATTTTAAGGTTTTGGTGGAAGAAGAAGAGATCTGCAAAAGATAGGGGAGCACCATAGGATCAGCATTTTTGTGTCTCTTGAGAGACAGGAACAAATATTTGGAGCATCACAGAGACCTCAAGAAATGGAAGAAACAGAGGAAAAGCCAAGGGAAGGTAATAAAGGTCAACACAGACTAAATGAAGAATGAAAAAACCTCTCTCAAACTCTCAAAGATATTTGACTGTCTAGAATATCTTGAAATAATAATGTCTCCTGGATTTCCTGGGCATTTAGGTACCTATTGACACTCAATACTTCAGACATTTACTGTGGCTGTCCCATAAATGTTAAATGGCTGTCCCATTTACTGTTTACTATCCCATAAATGGTGGGATGCACCACAGCCACCTCCCTCAGGGATGGAATGGAAATCTTCAAGGTCAAACAGGAAAATTCACCAACCAGCCTGGCAATGGGAGCACAGCTCCAGGGAATGCTCTGGAATTGCTGGCAGGCACAGGCACAGTTATTGAAAACCATGCCCCAGATTGTTTCACCCAAGGATATTTTGGGGGTGCCACTGGAAGTTTGCAAGAGTTACTGTGGAAAGTTTTAGGCTTTTGGTAAGATGTGGAGATGCACTCCTGTGGGTGAGGTTCTTTTGGCTGCATCTCTCAGCTCATTAGTGCTGGAGGAGGGTGAGTATTTGATTACTGTTCAAAGGGGATTAGGCCAAGTTTTGGCAGATCAGTTGCCCAAACCTGAAGTAAAAACCAGCCCCAGCTCACTGCACAAACACAGATCTCCTGGAGGTGTGGGAATGAAATAAATTTTCTAGCCAATGCACCAATGACCACAAAATGGTGTGAGGCTTCAAATTCAGAGCACCTGCAGAACAGCACCCACTCATTTCCTTGGAAAACAGCCCAGGCCTTTTGCCAAAGCTGTTGGGCAGGTCTTCTTGATCTTTGCAAAATTGTGTCTTTGGCTCTTAAAAAAGTTCCCAGATCAACAAAAGCTCTCAAGTGATCTCATGTTGCAGAAGAAAACCAGAAACCTGTCCCTTCCAAACATCCAACTTTGAGTGTTAGTCTAGTTTGGTCATGCTGTCCAGAGTAAAATAGATAATATATTTTAATTGGACAAATCCTCACCCGAAGAGTTCAATGAGAGAAATAAATCTTTTTCTGGCTCTACTGTGTTTGACATAGGCTCAATTCTAATCTCATTTACAGAAGTCTGACCATGACTGGCTGGATTGAAATCGACTGCATTTTCTAGTGTGAAAATAGGATCAGGCCCCATAGCTACAATTATGAATAAAAATGTGTCTATAAAATAAGGGTTTATGTTCAAAGGAATCCCACTGAGAGACTTAGACACAAAGACCTTTTTCTGTGAGGGTAAGAAAAAGGCACATTTTTTAAATATATATAAGGAATAAATGTCTAGCAAACTTCTGTACTTGGTCTATGGATGTAACCATCTTTAAGCTTCACAACACAACTGGGAGAATGGAATTTGATGCCTCTGCATGCCCCTTTATTTGAATTACTTTCATGCCACACAGAGAAGTTATGACCAAAGCATTAAATGAAATTAAAATACTTACACTAATAGATCTGTGGATACAGGAGGATATAGCTTTGTTTATCCATTAATGGAATTTATGGGAGGTTTTTTCCCCTTTTTTTTTCTCAGTGTTTTCCTTTTAACTCTGATTAGGTGCCTTGGAGACGTGGGATCATCTGGCTTCTGAAACTCAAGAGAAGGAAGCAAAAACCTTTTGAACTTTGTACCATGTTCAAGTCACAATGGTTTGCTCACAGCTCTTTTCCTTGTACCCTCTCTTCTGAACCCAGCCCACTACCTGAAATGCTGATTTTTTTCCCTTCTCCTCCTCCTCCTCATCTTCATTCTACTCGCCCCCAGCCCTGCTTACCCACTGCCACTGGTTCCATCATCTTCCATCTCATTCATCAGCCAAACCACCAACCACTGGCAGTGACCCCAGCACCCTCTCATTTCAAACCACCTGGGTCTTGATATTTCTTATCTTGCCAGATCTCTTTTCCAGAAATATCTGTGGATTTTATACTGATTTTTTTTCACTGAGACTGGATTGCTGATTAAAACAATTTTTTTCCATAAAAGGTTTCTTTTAAAGATAAGTCTACAAAGTTGAAAACTGGAAAAGTGATTTTACTTTTATAGTGTCCCATGGGAATAATGGGTCAGTAGCCTCATGTTCCTCTTCCCAAGCTCAGCTACATGGCTGGCTTACAATTCCTTGGGAGTATAGCCTGTGCAAGAAGGAACACTGTGGTAGCTCATGGGGAGGAAGCCTAAACAAAAGCTCTACCTACAAAGGAGAGAAGGATTTAAATCAGTCACATTATTACTTCTGTGAGGAAGCATAACAATATTTCTCACACAGAAGACTTTGAGGCAAACATCTGGTGGTATTAGAATTTGTGCTGAAACTTATTTTTTTATGGAAAATATAAAACAAGGTAGTATTCTTGCATCAAAACCATTGTAAGAACAAAACCCTAAACCCTTCAAATCTTTTAATTTCAGCCCTCCCCACTGAGCTCTGTTCTAGCCTCATTTTTTGCAGACCTGCATCTTTCTGATAGACTTCTCCTACCCCTCCCAGCCTTTTCAGAGCACAATTTCTCTGTTCATTCTTCTGAGAGGCTTCTTCACCACATGCACATCCAGTCTCACTGCATCAAGTCTCAGCCCTCCCTGGCTGTTCACTGGTTTGTGCTGTCATGATGACTCGCACATGGCCTTCTTTCCTCGCTAGCTGCCAAATCCAGCTGCTGATTTTCCCACTCTTTTGACATGCCTTTGTACCTTCTTCTATTCAGAGCAGTCACATACATTAAACAGTCTCTGTAATTCATGGCATTTAATTTTTTCATTGGCAAGATGTTCTCAGCAGCAGAATCAACTCTTCTGATAAATGCAGTCTTCAGCTTTTTCTCCTCTCTTTGGTTGTGAGAATGATCCATTTCATCTCTGCTCCTTCTGTAACGTCGTCATTTCCATAATTCATTAACAATTCAAGCAAAGTCCCTTTGCTTGTTCCTCATGCTCTTTGAATCTTGCTGATGCTACAGGATGCTGCTGCTCCTCTTTCACCAACAACAGAGAGCAGGCTGTTGTTCACTGAGCTGTCTTTAAACAGACAAGTTTGGTTGCTGAAATAAATCAAACTACACGGTGTGGTACTGGCCTAAGTATCCATCAAGCCTCCTGAGTTTTCCATCTTGCTCTGTGAAACTGCATCACGGTGTCATCGACTTTCAAAAGTCATTTGGAGCACTTCATGAGCTGAGTTCTGGTCCTAATTAATTTGTGCCTAAGTTTGCAAAGCTGTGTGAGCACTCACTGAAATTAATGGAATCATGCAAATATGGAAAAACATAGAGAAGTATGCAAAGTTATTTGCAGACTCATCCAAGTGATTTTTTTTTTTCTAAGTGCTCAGTCAGGTTTGAATGGAAATCACAGGGAGGTGACAGGAAATCAGGTCATGAGAGCTGTCAAAAACAATGTGTGGAAAGAAAGTTTAAAATCTGAATCGTACAGCTTTCTCATTTCTCATAAATTTGTGAGGTGATAAGCTCTAAAACATGGAAGATACTAAATCACTAAAGAGCCCACAGCAACTCATATTTATTCATATAGATGTTTCAATCTATATCTATTAATAAAGGTGAACATGCATTTTGTGTTTTCTGTGACACTGGGTGTCAGGTGAAGGAATTGTGAGTGACATTGCATCACACCATTCAGCCCACCTCCAACCTGCTCATTTCATCATGCCTCAAAAGTAAAATCAGTATTTCAGCTTTGGAATATTTGACAGATGATTCTCCCAAAGCCTGCAAGCCTGTTCCATGTCTTTCACTGTATTATGCAAGAGAGAAGAAAAGCGAGAGCTTTCTCCAAGCCAGAAGGAAAACTGTGGCCTTGTGAGGCATCAAAATCCTGGGCCACTGCTCCCATACCTTAACTTGAGCAAATGCCAAGTTCCCATATTTTGCCAAAGCCATCTGGGCTTTTTTCTTCTGAAATATTCAGCAACACTTTCCAACAGTTTGTTATATTTATATTTCTAGGTTATACTATCCAATAAAATTAGCCAAGGATCTTTTCCTAGCACTGAGGTCAAGGAGGGCAAATCACCTCTCATCTCCACATCTCCACATCCCCAGTCCAAATTGCTTACTGGGAGCAGTCCCTGGCTGATGCTGTTCCCTGCTCCAGGCCTGTACAATGTCTGGGAGAGTTTTGTTTGCCATGGGCCATGCTTGGCATGGACATTGCACTAAGCAGCATGGGCACTCATAGAAAGACTTGATCCCAAGTCCCAGTTCCAATTTATTTACTAATATAGGCAAAGTCTTCCAGATCTCTTAACTATAGCATAAAAAATACCCCCCAAATTTTTAAAAATTAAAAAAATCCCCTAAAAAATACAAAAGGAAAAATACGTATATATTGTGGACAAAGTGTCCCTGATTATTTCCAGCATAGTACTAGGCTTTAGCAGTTGTACTTCAAGGAGCATTTATCTGACAAAACTGGTTGTCTCCAACACCTACCTTTGACTAGCCCACCTCTGTCCCTCAGTGAAGAGGGGTCTGGCCTTTTTGGATGGGTTCATTTCATCCTAAAATGAATGTCTAAATGATGTCAGAGACATTGCAGATACTCTGAAAGTCTCTGGTTTTAAATGTAGGTGCACAGACACTGAAAGGGCATTGCATATCTAAAATTAATGTCTCCAAGGGCAAGTGCAAAATTAACTATGCCCTAAAATATATCATCTCTTGACTGTTGGAACTCTAATTTCCTCAGCAATCCAGCAGTTGGGTATTTAGGAAACATCTACAAGCTGTGTAATGGCTGAGCCAATGCCTCATTGGCTTTTGTCTAACAATCTTTTCTATTGTGATTTGAAAAGTGTCTATAAGCAGAATTTTATTGCATAAATCTCTCTGGTTTTGAATGAATATTAGCTGCATGCTTTGTGGATGAAAAGCATTATGAGCTACAAGAACTACCCAGAATCATTTATCTTCTCTGTGATCTGGGAAAACCTGGCAGCTTCTGTGATTTAGTTAGTGCATCCACTGTCTGCAAGTGTTGCCTGTGAGGAATTGGGCTGACAGGAGGAAAAGGTGAGGCACAGATGGACACTCAGGTGCTCTCCAGTATCTTGGGGTTTTTTAAAATAAAATTTAGAGTCAATCAAGGCGTTTAGGAAGATGCAGGTATAATTTCATAACATCTAGATGGAGGCAGGTGCTTAAATTCAAAATCTCATCCCTGGAAGTGTTCATGGCCAGGCTGGATGGGGATTTCCTGGAGCAACCTGGTCTAGTGGAAGGTGTCCCTGGCAGGGGGGTTTGGAAAAAGATATCTTTAAGGTCCTTTCCAACCCAAACCATTCTGCAATTCCATGAAAATTTACATCCGAAAAATCCTCGCTTTACTAAGGGAGACACTTGGACTTAGAAGAAATCACCCTGTTTGCCAGGCAGGTTCACTAGGTTATCTTTCTAAGAGCAAAATTGATCCAGTTCCTGCCCTCAGACAACTGGTTTGATTAAGCTCAGTGAGCATCAAGAATTTGACATTGCTCCATGTTAGTCAATAAAACATCAAAATGAACAAGCCTACTCACAGCTCTATGGTTTACAAAAGTTAAGTGGTTATTCTTTATATATTTTTTAATTCCACCTCCTCTGCCTTCTACCTGAAAACTAAATAAGGACTTCCTCCAGAAGTGGAAAACTTAGGTGCAAGCTATCCCTGTCTTAATTTCTCCCATCAAACAGGTCTCAGGAGGCTCATAACTTCAGAAAATAGGGTAGAAGAACTCAAAATCTATGAGACAGAATTTCCTACCAGGTGGGAAAAGGGCAGTTCTATATTCTTGAAGTGTTTCACAGGAAAACAAACAAAAAAAAATCATCACTACATTAAAAATACATAAAAACAATACATTAATAAAATAAAAGTCAGAAATAATTCTGAGCATCTAAATCTAGGGCAGCTTTTCACCTCATCTGTATTGTAAAATAATAGGAATTGCCTACACAGGATTTTTATAACTAAAACAGTCTTCGTTGCATATTTCTTCGTAGAGAAAACCTGACGTTTTCTTTGAGATTAATTCTTTTAAATTATGGATACAATTTTCAGCTCCAGCAGAGAGGTCCAGGTGTGGGATCCCATGGACATGTTTTCCTGCCTCCAGTTTCTGAAAACTGGAACAATCTGGGAGTTCAAAGACACTTCCCCATGTGTTCCCATACAATGATTAGCTCGAGGCATCGCCCCACTCACACAGATGGTTATTCTGGATCTTCCTCCCTGAGGAATCAATACCACATTTTGAGCAAAACATGTCTAAGGTCCTACCTCTCTTCTTCCTTCATTCTCTGTGACATTTTTTGGCATTCTTTAGCTTTAGATAAAAACCAACATCCCTGCCATTTGTCAATGACAGTGACTGGATATCTGCATTAATTGTGATGAGTGTAAGAAATTAGTAAGAAATTAGTGAGAAATTAGTGAGAAATTAGTCTCTTTGTGTTTTGATCCAAACCAAAAATGTCCATCAGAGGGAGGCAGCTTCCACAAAGCTGAGTATTATTTAAATTCACATGCAGTTTTTAAATGAGCCGGATAGCTTAATTGCATTTGGTCAGTCAGTGGAATTTCCATTGGCTAATTAAATATTTGTAACCTTGCAATTTTGACACCTATGAAGAGGAAAAAAACCCCAATACAACCAGAAAACAAAACTAAAACTCATGTTCTTTTCTTTGGTTGAGGGCATGGTATAATAATAGTAATCTATAGAGATGAAAAGGACAAACAGGATTAATGAATTTTAGAAAACATAAGCCTGTTTGGCTGTTTTGGTTTTACTTTGATTGGGAAATTGTGCTCAGGCTAAATTGAGCTAACATGCAATTTGTCAGCTGGACTAAAAATGCTGTAATTGTTCTTTGCTCCTGTCACCCTAACAGAAGAAAAATGAAAAGCAAACTCTCCAAAGCCTGGCTGGGTCTCTGGCTTGTTTGAGTGTCTCTGCTGAGGGCTCTGGAGGGGCAGACCAGAGCCATGCCCCGTTGCCGTGGAGATGTCCCATCCTGTCAGGAGACCTGTCCCCAGGGCTGAAATGCCACCTTGGAAGGTGCTGCCGTTTGGCTCTGAGATATCACAAGAGGCAAGGAGTTGCTTCTTTGAGGGATTTAAGGTATTTTACACTTAAATAATATTTAAAATATTTTTCAAGAGTTCCAAGGAGAGGGAGTGAGAGGGGAGAAGAGTTTGTCCTGCCTCTATTGGTATGAAACAGGTAGGTTTCACAGAGTGGTGGAATGGTTTGAGTTGGAAGGGACCTTATGACCGTTCAGTTCCAGCTCCCCTGCCAAGGGCAGGGACACCTCCCACTAGCCCAGTTTGTTCAGAGCCCATCCAGCCCTAAAACACCACCAGGGGAAGTTTGGCTGAGTTTCACT
Organism: Irena cyanogastra; assembly: GCA_013397155.1. Lineage (NCBI taxonomy): Eukaryota > Metazoa > Chordata > Aves > Passeriformes > Irenidae > Irena > Irena cyanogastra. The sequence goes on from VWZV01010502.1 coordinate 241,072, forward strand.
AAGCCATGTGAGCTGCTCCCTTGTTACAGCCAGCGAGTGACACATTTGTGGCAGCGCAGATAAACTGTGACTGCAATCTCCACTGCTGATTTGCAGTTTATAAAACAGCTTTCTGCCCGTGGGAGTTGGCAAGCTCATAGGAGTCCAGGAGTGCTCCTGCTGCTGGCAGAGAGGTGTGAGTGGCTGGGGACACGAGGGCCACCAGAGATCACAGGTAACGGCACCGTGCGGGAGCATCGCGCCTGGCACACGGGCCACGGGTGTCACTCGTGTGTCACCAGCCAGGGTGAGCTGCTGACTGCAGCTGCTGGACTCTGCAGCCATGCCTGCACCAATAAATTAAATACTGCCAAAGCCCAAGCACCACCTCAGCTGTCAATGCTGTTGTGCTCCAGGACTCACCAAGGCAGAGGGGTCTTGTGGGTGAGTTCTGCCAAGCTAGAGGGATGCACTCAGATCCCCCATGGTGGTAGACACTCTGCAGGAAGAACAAAAGGGATCACCAGGAAAAACACTCACAAAAGAGGTCAGGATTCCAGGGCTTCAGAGATTAAATTAAAACTGAATTAAAAAGGTGTTGTGCATGTAATTTTGAAGAAGGAATTCCTTGATTTATCAAGATTTATTCAGAGTCTGGACCACCCCTTAGCTCAGGAACAGCTGCACAACTTTTGGTGCTATTTCTTCAAGAAGACAAAGATGTTTTGTTACTGCTCCCCTGCTGCTCTTTGCAGGTAGGAGGAAAGGAAGGAACAGAATAACTGCACATTTCTATTTTTCCATACTCTGTTCTTTTTCCTACTTATTCCTCCTCCTTCATTCAGCCATCATCTGCATAGCAGCAGTCAGCCAGCATACATTCTTCAAAACAAGGTCAGTCCCACCCCAGACTGAAAGCTGGAAGTAGGATGATGTCTTACAAGGAGAACTGCAGCTGCCATTAGATTTGACCTCCACTCACAAATGCTCTTAGCCCATGGCATGGGATGCCCTGAAATTGTTATGGACTGCAATATTTACATCTGAAATATTTACATCAGATGTACTTACATTTGCTCTTTGGCTTCAAATCTAATGGCTTTTTGATATTTTGAAGGTGCAAGACACAAATTCATAGAGCTCATATGAGCTGCTAAGATCAGCTACATTGTTTAGATAACCAGAACAAATGATAAAATTACATGAAAGCATATTGTCTGAACACGCCCTCTGCTACACACCAATCATCTGCAGGATTTGGAGTCTCCTAACAAACCCTCTCATTAAACCCTACTGTTTCAGAATTCCTGTTGTTTCTGTCATCTTTCAGCAAATTCTATTCAGATTCAAATTCTCTGTACTGGATTTGAACTTGAGGGCCAAGGTTTCCTTAAAGGAATTAATCAGCTTGAAAGGAATCCTGAGAATTTAGATTCTGACTACAATTCCACCGTATCACAGAATCACAGAGTGGGTATGGCTGGAAGGGAGCACAGTGGGTGTGTTCCAATCTCCCTGCTCAAGCAGGGTCGTCCTAGAGTTCCGGCAAAGTTCTGGGAGTGACAGGATATGACAGGAAATTTTGAGCTCAAAACTATATTTTTTGAAAAGAGTAGTTTCAAAGTTATAAGTTATGATCTTATACCTTTTTGTTTTCTTTTTTTCTTCTACACATGAAAGATTTTCAGGTCATAGAATTACAAAACTACAGAATGGTTTGGATTGGAAGAGACATTAGAGATCATTTAGTTCCAACCCCTCTGCCATGGGCAGGGACCTCTTCCACCAGATGCAGAGATTTATGTGACACAGTTCTTCTACCAATCTCAGACTTCTTTTATTGTACCTTCAAGACAGAGCTCTTTAAAGTGAGACACTAATGGATTCAAGAATTTTAAGCAGTATTCACCATGTTTCTAATCATGTTCTTCTAATCACTTTACTCTGGGGTTATTGTTTGACAAGTGACTTGAGCCAAATGATGTGGAAACAAAGAATAAGTCAATTTTTCCGATGACCTTGAACAAATGCCATGAGTAGTGCACACATTTGCCTGTTTCAGTCATGAGCCTATAGGAGGTTTAAATCACTCTAAACATTTAAAGCAGGCTGAGCTATATAAGAGGCTCTAAGAATTTAAACAAAACCACTTCCAAGATTTTAAGTAGTTTGAGCATTATCTTTGCCTGGCTGAGCTTTACCCTAATGGAAGACAAATTAAAAAAAAAAAAAAGGATCCCTTTCTATAGCATCTTGTTTTAAAGAATAACAAAAGCCTTAGCTGCAAACAATGTATTTGGGAGATAAGGAGGTTAGAGAGGGTAGGGATGGCTGATTATAAATTTCAGGGGCCTGATGGCTTTGGATCAAGGAATTTAGCTGATGTTGAAGCACCAGGCTTATCTAAAGTGTTGAAATGAATAAAATGGTCCTGCCAGAATGTTATATCACCTCTGTGTGGTGACCAAGTATTTTTTAAAAGATGGTGTGGGTACAAATGCCTAATGAATAAAAAATCCCTAAGTCTAATGATTCAGGCAATAAATCCACCTTTGCATTTCCTGATTAAATTCATCAAATATTGACACTGCACACACATCCAAACATATTTCAAAAACCAAACATTAGCTGAGCACAAATTAATGTGTATTCTTGAAAGATAACCACACCAGGACAGCGAATGAAAAGGAATTGGATTGAAGGCTGGTGGCCTTTACAGATGAATGAGCTGATACAAGCAATTTGGGTTGATACCAGTTAATGACATTGTGCACTTAAGGAAACAAAGAACAAGTGCAAAAAAAAAAAGAGGATTAATTTAATTGCTTGAAGTGAAAATCTAGCCTTTCACTGGACTACAGAGTGATAATGGAGAATAAGCTCTCAGTTACTAAATGGAGCCATGTAGACCTGACACAAAATCCTCAGCTTGCTTTGCATTTTCATGGCCTTTTTCCCCTCCCTTAAAGTATATAAATATCCCTTTCTGTTTTTCCACTTTTTTCAATTTGCTTTTATTTCCACTCTGCATTTCTGCCTTTTTTGCTCTGAGAGTATCTGGATGTCCAATATTCTATTAAAGAATTTTTTTAAACCATAATTGCTTGTTTTGACACATGATAATGAACCACTGTACCACTAATTGTCCTTATGTCTTTCCTAGGGGTAGAGCATGTCAGGCATCTGACATCATGATGGGGGTGCACTTAATTTACTAGAGAAAACAACTAAAAAACAGTAGCAGTGTTCTCCTAAGATTTTGCTGTTTTATTTCTGGCTACTCACCTTTTTAGTGAACATTGACTTTACTGTTAGAACAAAAGTATCATTTGGGATCTGCACTGTCTTCTACAAAAACTAGTGCAGTTTACATGTTATTTCATCTGCAAATTTACGTGTTATTTCACCTTGTCTAGAAGTTAATGTTTAAATTGGCTGAATTCAGGTGCTGTTGCAGAAAATCGAGCCATATAAATGTTGTGGAAAAAGAAAGTGTGAGCATGGCCTTTTTGTAAGAACAAAAAATATTGTCCAAGTGCATTGGATCAGTCAATGACAATTTCAGCACTTATGGCAATATCAAAATTGCTCCCAGAATTGTTTATATTTTTCTGTATTCACCCTCTGCACTCGGGGCTTCCAAAGCCAGCGGGGAAAGGGGAGGGACAGGGAGGCTGCTCAGCAGAAGCAGCTCCATCAGCAGTTCAGTGTGGTTCAGTCTCTGTGCCTGAGGTTTCTCTGGGAGTCTTGGAGGCTGTGCAGGAGCACACCTGGCTGCACCCAAGGCACACAGGGCAGGCACACAGCCATGTCCAGGCAGGGTTTCTGCCTGGCTGCTGCTCCCATGGGCTTTGGTCTGTGATTGCTGGGCTTCCCTAAAGGCTTGTGAGCCAGCAGCAAGGAAGGAGTCTGCCCTGGCCTTCTCCTCAGTGCTGAACATTGAATAAATGGAAAAACCAGCAGGAAAAGGGAAAGGAGATTGCATTTTCCTTAGGAGCCACTGAATGTGCTCAGGGGATGGTGCTGGGTGGGTCAGGAGAGCATGAGGAGCAAGAGGAGGAGGAGGAGAGAGCCTGCAGCAGGGCAGGCACTGCAGAGCACAAAGTGAACTGCTCCTGATCCAGCTCTGCCACTGAGGCTGAACAGATTAAAGAGGCAAATCCATCTTTAACCTCTGGCTGACTCCCAGCCTGCTCCCACCAACTGAGTCATAACAAAATGGATTTTGCTTCACTAGTTTGCCCCTTGCCTTCACTCTTGCATAATGTGCAAGTGCATTAAGAATTACTTCTCGTTCTGCGAGGGAACACGTGAGTTTCTTTTTAACCCACCATGCTCAACTCACAGAGCAGTCACACAGTAACACACTGAGGGTAAGGGAATGCACTGTCTTCACCCACTGGTCCAGTGTTTTTCGCTCCATATTTCTCAGCAGCTAAGAGTTATCCTGTTGTTCGACTTGGCATGGAGCTGTTTTTGCTTGGCCTTGGGAAATTTTTGCTCATAAAATCATAGAAATCATAGAAATGGGTTTAGGTTGGAAGGGACCTTAAAGATCATCCAATTCTAATCTCACTGCTGTGGGCAGAGACACCTTCCACTATCCCAGGCTGCTCAGAGCTCCATCCAACCCAGTCTTGAATACTTCCTGGGATGGGGCATCCACAGCTTCTCTGGAAAACTTGCTTCAGCGTCTTACCGTGCTCAGAGTGAAAAATTTCTTCCTAATATCCTGATATTGGAGTGGCCACCACGTTTTCCAAAGCAGATATCCTCCTACTCACCAGTACCACAATTCTGTTCCCATCACATCTTTGTCAGGGAAGGGATCTGCTTTTGCAAAGAATGCTTTAAATGCACAGCCTGCCTTATGTGTCCTTATTCCATTTAGTCAGCTGGTGATGCCAGGAGGGAGAGGTGAGTTTACTGCCAGGTGACAGGATTGCAGTGCTCAGAGAGGTCTGTTTCGTGGCAGGAGTCTGAGCAGGAAGCTCTTTGCTGCAATTAGCAGTAATTCTCTGAAGGGTGGCTGGCAGGAGGGTCCTGCTGGGCAGGGAGGAGGCAGCCAGCCTTTCCCTGTGCCAGGTGTCATAATGTCTGTGCTGGACCTGGTGGGAAGATACTGAAGGCAGCAGGGTAGGAGGGATGTTAAATTTCTGCTCTAACTGTGAGGAATTGGATGCAGCTGGGGTTGTAGGGGATTTTCCTGGTGGGAACGACTTGCACAGAGTTTTTTGGCAAATGTCCTTTTGTTGTTGGCAGGTTACAGACTGGGGCTGCAGCTGAGGCAGAGAGGGCACTGTCAGGGGCTAGCTGACCTTTAAGGAGAAACAGAAGGGCATCTGAGACACCTTGTCAGGGTGGGAGGTGGAGGAGAGAAGAAGGATGCACATGCCAGGGCTATCCAGGGTTTCTGGAAATCCTGTTCCCATGTTATTAAGCATTGCTTTGTGGCAGCTGGACTCAGAATCTACCTCTAAGTTTAAACACCTCCTTTAATCATGGCAGCATCCTATCACTGTGTGTTTGCTGGATCCTGCTTATAAAATATTTATCATGCTGTCTCTGCATGTTTACACCACACTGAAACGGGAAACAAAGATTTGGCTTTAATAAGATAAATGGTTTTTTCATTAACCACCATTTTCCTTGCTGCATAAAAAAATCTGCTGTGTTTTTCAAGACAAATAGATATAGAAGAGAGGGGATATCCATAGGAAAAAGACATTATTTGTCACAATTTAAGGCTTACTATAGGAGGTGTGTGCAATGATGACCCAAGGGAATGTCCTAAATGCTGCAAGATCTTGTGATAGATTGGACTAATAATAGGCATTTATTTGTACTGGAGATGCTGGCTAATGGCCATGATAAAAGTCTATTATGACATTAGATTATTGTTTCTCAATTACATAAGGTTCAGTTTTCAGAGGAAGAGAATGCAGCAAGATTATTTAAATATCAAAGTTATGCAGCCAAAGGAACATGATGCTATTTCAACTCTCACCAGCTATTTTTCTTACAGAACATTGCAATTTCCAGAATTTATTCTGTTGTCCTTTCTGCAGTCCGAGTTCCTGGAATGTGGAAAACTCAGCTTCTCTTTTTTAATGCATGAGGAAGTTCTTTTCTAGCTCTTACTGGTGCATGGAAAAGTTTGCAAATGTGAACGCCTAAGAAAATGGGACAGATGAAAACAACTCTTATTTTTTTATGTTTTGGTTTTTTGTTGTTATTTAACCTCACAATTTTCAGCAAATCTTTCAATTCCAATCACCACTCAAAATCACCAATACTGGTTTTGATGGTACTGCCAAATGTTCACCTAACCCCTGTCTCAGTGTGGCTGACTATGTAGAATGTTAAAACCCAAGCTTAAAAATGGCTAAAGAACAAAATTAGTAACTTACCTGAACTTTAATATAAATAAAACCTAATGCCTCCAGCATGCCTTGATCCACAAAGCATTTAAATGTAAACACAGTGACAACTCACATCCAAATGTTCAAAAATATGAAAGAACGAGTATTTCTGTTGGCACTTCATTCTTACATAACCTCATTTTTTCCTTAAAAGCCTGAAAATCATGTCTTTGTAATTGTAATTATTTAGCTGTTTAAAGTGATCTTGTTAAAATTTGCAAGAAAAATATTATTACCTGTCCAGTTCCTTTATCCTGTTGAGCTGAAAATACAGAGTGCCATCTTTGCAAGCTCTGAATTTCCTCATTCTAAGAAGCACGAGTTACTTTTAACACATTTTTTTTCCTCTGTGACTAATATATTGGGCAGAGACGAAGCATCACCTGATTTTTTTAGTAGAAAACTGTGTTTTTCCCCTTGGGCCTATGATATCCAGAAGCCAAGAAAATCTGTGATTGGGATTTTAATTGAGAGATTTGCCAAAGGTGAAAGCAGGTTTTAAATTAGATGGTGTAGGACAGAACCATCACATTCCACTGCTGACTAGTACTGTAGCTGTGTTTGCCATTTACAGTGTGCAGCCAGGCTTGGAGAGATAAACCTGGAAAATAACGAGACAGAAAAGAGTTATCTATCATCTGTGTTTCATTGATTGCTCAGAAACAGCAAACCTATAGTTAGGCTGAACATATGGGAAAGGAGTGTGTATTACTCTCCATCAGTGTAAAGGATCAGCAGTGTGGATGGGTGATTTCTGATGCGACAGCCTCAGAGTCACAGCAGTTACCCTGATAGCAGGCAGAATCAAATGCAGGCTGAGTTTGGCTTTAGATGAAGTAAGCAGATACAAGACTTTCCCATTTAAGTGGAAAACAAAGCCCAGAGTAAGCTGGAGCAAAGGCTGCTGCAGGCAGCTGCCTCCACACAGAATTTCTGTGCAGGGGGCAGGTGTGGCTTGCCCCAGGCAGACATGGAACAAAAAACACTGCAGGGAGCTGGTTTGAGCCCTGCTGTTGGGGGGAAATAAACAAAAAGCCAAACCTGTGAATGCCCCATCCCTGGAGGTGTTTAAGGTCAGGTTTGATGAGGTTTGGAGCAGCCCAGTCTAGTGGAAGTTGTCCCTGCCCATGGCAGGGGATTGGAACTAAATGTTCCTTTACTGTCCCTTCCAACACAAACAATTCTACGAAATTTTTTTAATGACTATAAAGACTATCACATGGGGCAGGAGTCAACTTTTGTACATCCTTCCCATTTAAAATCCAGATGCATCTGTGTTACAGTTTAGCAGTCTAAACTCACATGAACCACCAAATCTATTCTCCTTTTTTTTTTCCATGACTAGTAGTTAGGTCTTGCAGAAAGTTTATACTTTTGTCTATTTTCTACCACGGCATCAAAATAGGATTTCAAGTCCTTGAGCACTTTTGCACAGAAAACCTGCCAACAAAGCACAAAGTGGGGGGAATCAGAAGAATGAAGCCCATTCCTGATCCCAAGCGTTTCATGAGTGCTCACAAAGAATCCTATGCCTTAGCCTTGGGGTCAAACATTTGCTGCTATAATGCTCAGAGCTTAATTCAGTTGTAGCCAATTCTACAGATACCAAAATCAGCAGAAATATATTGAGTTTAATGGGGTTTAGATTCGAGCCATGCCAAAGGAAGTTTATTCCAGGGAGTCGTACACTTCCTTGGGCTCCACACACACTGTAAGAACAGGCAAACATCCCTATTAATTGTTGTTTTTTTTTTCACTGTGACCAAACAATCTCACATGCCTTAGATTGGGTGGGTCAGTTTGTTTAAAACAACTTGAGATGTACAGAAAGTCAATATAATTCGAGTCTTTTAGACAAACTGCATCATAAGAAACTGCCATGATTTCATTTCTCGACATTTTTTCTTCATATTGCATTAAATGACCCATGACTTTGATTAAATTGAAAATTTAATGTATTGGCATTTTCAATGCCTTCAGATTTATATTTTTCATGGTTTCTATTTATGTTCCAGTTTTACTTTATTATATTTCTAAGAAAAACTCATTTCAGAGGGCTCTACCAGCTGCCACATAATGAAATCCAAATATCAGAGAAGTTACAGTTTCTTTTTTCCCCTCCAAGACAGGTGGGACCAGCTTTTGTAAAGGGATCTACTCCAAAGGGGTTCAGAAGGTTTGTGCCCATCTTCTTCGAGCTAGGCTTTTCTCAGTTTCCTATATGTGCAAGATACAAACACCAATTTAATTTTTAGAAAAAGTTGTTTATGTGTGAGGAGTCAGATGCTTTCAGGGAAATCAGGATTTCATTCCACCTTGTGGTAAGGTGTACAGGGAGCCACAGCCACTGCCTGCTGAAAAAAGGAGACCTGCTTTTCCAATGTTAAAGGGATTGCCAGAATTGCTGGTTTCTGCTGATATTTACCCATGTTTGAAAAAGTGTAACTGTCGAGCTGATTTTTCTACAGAAGGCTCAGTAAAAATAATTAAAGTGTTTCCAAAGTAAAAAGAAAAAAAAACCCACCAAAAAAAGAAAAAAAGAAAATCAAACCCAACCAAATGTGACAAGAGTTGCACAGAGAATTCTTGCAGGACTCAAAATTCGGTGTGTGCATGTGATTTTGGGAGGGATCCTGTCTAACACTGTGAGCACACTTTTTATCCTTCCTATGAAAACCCAAGCCAAATCAGCCATGGTTTAAACTTCCACTTCTTACTAGGATAACTTTCATTAGGATTGATTTGAAGCTGAATTTTTTTGTGGTAGAGGATGTTTGGGCCTGCTGGGGGGGTTGTCCCTGTCTGCTGATTGAATCTGCTCTGTACAGAGTACCTCAGAGCAAAGGATGATTTTCACCTGTGGTTATTGCTCCTTCAGCAGCTCTGCACAGCATCTCACTGAGATGATGAAGTTGCCTCTCCTGTGCTTTTGGTGCTTTCTGCAGCTGGCCTGACAGAGAGGAGAGTGGAGAAGGCAGCCTGGATCCAACACAGAATGGGGACAATGGCAACTGGGAGTGAGATGCGAAGTAACAGCAAAGTAAGGGGTGGGACAGAAGGGCAGATGAAGGCCTGGAAGAAGGAGGATGAACAGAAACAGAAAAAGTGCTGGAAAATAAGCCAGAAGTTAGAAACTCTACGATGGTGGAGAGGGTGCAGGAGAGAATGAAGCAAGAGGCTGAAGAGAAAGGGTTATAATTTCCCACCAGGGAAATTATGTCCCCTGTAATTCAAAGCCGGTGCCAAATTTTGGCATCCTTTTGTTTCCCAGGAAACTGCTATGAGGAGGGAAAGCACCTGAACATACATGTCCACGTAAATGTTCCTTCTGGATTGTAACACTGTATGTGGATGCACCTACTGCCTCTAAAGGGGACTGGGTAACTGGGCTCCGTATGTTCCTTGTCCTTCAAGCACTTGACATCATAGCCCTAAAGCTAAACCTCTTTGTTTTGGAGTACCAAAAGAAAGACCGTGGCTTCCTATTGGGAAAGACAATGAGGTTTGTTTTTATTGCAAGCACAAATGGGACGCTAAACAGGTAGACCACAAGTAAAAATAGCTGTTCAGTACTGTAGAAGGAAGAGAATGGAGTTGGAACCTTAATTAACTCCTTCCTTAAGTATCAGACAGCAATCAGCACAAATTATGGAGCAGGAGCTTTTGGCTCTTGAAAACATGGAGTCTTTGCTTCCCTGCCTCCTCCTCTCCCCACAGCTGCAAGAATCCAGCTGAGACTAAGAATGTTGGGTTTTTTTATAGCCCTTGTAAAAATCAAGTCCACAATCAAGTAGACAAAGAAAACCATCATGAGAGGAAGCAAACATCCGGCCTGGGTGTGCCGGAGCTGGCTGCCATGGAGCCTCTCCAGCGCAGCTGAGAGCCTGCTCAGCAGTCTGAGCTGGCAGCCTTCAACTAGCCCCTAATGAGCCTCATCAAACAAACAAACAGAGAAAGAGGCTTCACAAATTAGTACCAAAGACGAGTGCTGGATGATTCCTATGGTTTTGTGTAGTGCCTGCATCGCCCTCGCCTCTGGAAGTGCGGGGAGTCTGTCCTAACGTCACCCTCGGAATGTGGGGCAGCTGCTCCAACGGGACATCCACCTTCTTCTGAGGCCTGGAGTGCAACTGCTGCATCTGGGGATGAGCCCCTTGCCTCTTTGGATGAGGTAAATCACATCTCGAGGTGTCCCTACCGCTGATGACAATGACCTGTTCAAATTCTTTGCGCAGTTGTTGTCTCCTGCTCACGGGCTGTGAGAAGGCCTTCCGTTCAGGGGAGCCATTGCCAAGACAAGGAGCACAGCCACCACACTGGGCTTCGAGAACACCATCCCACTTTCTTGTGTTTCACTGGCTCATTGATGAGCAGCTTTGTCCTGCCTGTCTCCCTGAAATGTTCTTCTTTCTCCTAATACAGCATCTCAAGTCAGAAATTAAATGTTATCATTTCTCAGCACAGCTAGGGGTACCTATTTCTCACTCAGCACAGGACAATATTCCTCAGTAAAATTTGCATGTGATATGAAAATATGTAAGGAACAGTATATGCTTTCCTATGCCAAAGTTTCCTTCCTGTGGCAGGAACTGCAGAAACTGCTTATTAAATTCCCTTTTCTCCCCTCAAAGAGCTCTGGTTTGTGATAAGAACAGAGAGTAGAGAATGATTCTTACATAAAGCCAAACAGCACAAGTCTGCCTAATTATTTACCCTTGAAAGGAGACCTTGTAATCTGTCTTCTGGTGCATTTTTTCCCTCACTGTGAATCTTTGCACAGCAGTCCTCATGACAAATGTCATTTGATCTGGGGACAGCCCTGTCTGGAGTGTTTGTACCAAGAGCCTTTTCCAATAAGCTGCAGCTCCTACCTTAATGAGAATAAGAGCCTTATGACAAATACAGGGCTTTGAATAGCAAATACAGCTTCTGTACAGCACACCCAGGTCTCTCCATACTGAGGAATAAACTGACAAATTTTGCTTCCCTCTAGTTAAAAAATAGCACAAACACTGCAGTGTTTGCATAGAGGAACAGGCTTTGTTTCAGCCTTGACTCCTCTCTCAGGAAGGAGTGCTGGGAAGGCTTCTAGGGAAGTATCTACCCCAGCATCTTCGGCACTGAGAAGAGGAATAAGAGAGCCCAAATGGGGTTTATTTATGTCTGAAACTGAACAAGAAAATGCAATTCCAAGAAAATGCAATTCCAAGGCACTGCTAACATGCTCCAAACACTTGCATTCCTTTGGACCAGGCTGGACCTGGACCAAATCAAAACCCTCTGACACGTGGAGGTTGTTGCATCCTCAGCACCAACTGTGTCACTCCGTGGATCTGCTGCTGTTGGTCTGCACTGCCTGCTCATGTAGGGCATAACCCAGGAGTGTCAGGGCAGGGATGAGCCAGGTGGAGCTCTGAGGTCTCAGCTGTTGCCAAAGGAGATTTCATGAACGGGGTGGCAAGGGGATGTGTCTGCAAGGGAGACTGGCAAGGAAAAATAACAGGAAAAGGCTGGGGGTATCTGAGCAACTCAAAACTGTATCTAAAGCTGCAGCCAGACGCCAAAATGAGTCTGGAAGCTGTTGGGAGGAGAGGAGATGTTGACATGGGACATGCAGAGCTTAGGGAAATCAGCTGCTTACAGATGTGGGTCTGCAGCACATTGTACATTTGGGGTGAGCACTTTGGACAGAAAATACAGAATTCACAGAAATCAATTCTCAACTGATTTTAGCTTTTACAAATCCATGCCTGGGCAGATGAGGCTGCAAGAAATCCAGGATGGTCCCAGTTTCTTCAGTCTGTTTCCATCCTGCTTGCAGACTGAGCTCAGCAGCACTTTCCTGGACACTCACCACGAGCTGATTTCACTTATAGAAAACACATCCAGAATCGTGGCTACAGGTCATGGCAAAGCCCAGCTTTATTTAGTGAGTCCTTATCCAGCCAGAATTAGCATCATCTTTTCTAAAATAAGTCTGAGGAACACAACACAGTGTCTAAAGGCAGCAACCAATGAATCAAAGTGAATTGCTGATGAAAATGTAGCTTGGGATTGTCTGGCACTGCACCCCAGTGATGTCAGCCCAGCGCAGTGAAATGCAAATAATCCATCTTGTCCTGCCTCACTTGCTGAAGCCCTGACTTGGCATCAAGTTGTCCAAAGCAAAACTTTTGCTTTTGCTTTTTGATGCTTGTTTTCACTTTTCTAAAGACTCCTGGAAGTGTTGAAATGAAAATTAAGATATTTGGTAAAAATTTTCCTTTTTAGAAAAAATAATTTTGGATTGCGTATGATTTCCTGTGTTGGTCAGTCTCACTTGATGTGTTCTGGCAACAAGAAAAAAAAAATGCAACTTTACTGGTAAACTGGGTATTCCAGCTCTATTCCTGATTGACACACAAATTTTGAGAACTGATTCATGAGGAATCATCTGTTTGGTGGGATGCAGCCACTCTGCCACATCCTGAGGCCAGCATCAGGGCTGGGTTCAGTTTCTAGGAGTGGATAATAAACACTACCAAACGTGGAAAACCTAAAGTCTCTGCACAGACAGTGAGTGACATTTCCTTCCTTCAGGCTCTTAAAAGTAGAGTATCATCCTGAGGGAATAGAGAAAATGAAGAGAAGGAAATAAAAATTGCAAACTAACAAGCTAGCCTTTCCTTTCCATACAACAATACAACAGCACATTTCTCCCCTCGTTTTCGGATGGAGAAACTGTGAAGGCAGCTGGAGGTTTCCAGCCCAGAAACCCCAGGACTCTGCTGAGCCCGGGATGCTCTCAGGTGCCTGCTCAGCCCCACACTGGGATGAGCAGCACCCTTGGTGCTGTGCCTGCCTCTGTGCGCGATGCTGCAGCTCTCCCCTCCTTCCTCACCAGCCTCCCTCCTTCACCTGACTCTTTTTCTGGCTCATCTTTCCTTCCTTTTGCCTCAGCGCCTTGTATTCTGAAGCCAACACCACACCACCCTGAAATGCAACTGTACTTTTCACCCAGCAGAAACTTCTCAGATAATCTCAATGTATTTCCCTGAGAACTTTCACATAACAAGGTCTGAAGTGATTTCTCTATGTCATGCAGCCAACTCACTCCAGTGTGTTAAGCCACTGGGACCCCAGGCTTTCCTTATTTATTACAGCCATATTTTAACTCCAACTCATGATACGAATTTTTAATTTCTTTATCACAACTTACTCCATTTTTGTTAAAGTAAAAAAATGAAAATTGAGCCTTGTCCATTGGTTGCTTTTATGCAATCCCTTTCTCTGTGCCAAGGAAGATGAAGCTTTTATTTTTCTTGGGACTTTCACTCCTCTTTAGGAAACAGTTTCTTCTTTGAGTCCACACCAGCAGTATTACAAGCATTTACTTTCACCTGCATTTCTAGTTTCATCATAAACGCATTGCAGCTTCCTTAAGACTTAGCAAATATTGCAAGAAATCATCCAGTATTTATTTATTTCCGGAGTTCTCCACTTGGAGCTGAAACTGGATGAGTGCAAGGTGCCATGTGGGATGTGGGTGTTTATTTTCATCAGAGAATTCACCCAGTTACATTGCTTTGTCATTTACACCACCTTAATTCCACAGCACTTCAGAACCAGAGCATTCAGCAGTCTTGCAGGGCATATCAGCCTCACTAGTTAATAATCCAAGAATTCATTGACCATTTCTTATTCTGTCTTTGTCTTTTATTTATTGTGTAGGAAAATATTCAGCTCTTGAAAACAGCATCTCTGCAGGGAAACATCAGCATGGGAAGCTGTGCTTAGAGTGCCTTCTCTTACATGGAAATGTTAAAATTCATCCATTTTTGACTGAAATGTAAGGAGAAAGCTTTTACTGTGAGGGTAATCTAGGTTTCCCAGACAGCCTGTGGAGTCTCCATCCTTGGAGACACGCAAAACCCCATTGAACCCAGCCCTGAGCACTGCTTGGAGCTGACTGAGCAGGGGCTGGATCAGGCGACCTCCAGAGGTGTCTTCCAACCGCAATCATCTTCTGTGGTTCTGTGAATTCTACACAGTATGTATACAATGGTCAGAATAAGTGCTTTAATTTGATACATCCACAGCACAGCAGCATTTAGCAGAGACCAGCCAGGATGGGTATTCTGTGTTCTGAGTGTAGCAGTGCAGAGCTTACAGTGGGGAGGTTGTAGAAATAGCAAATAGTGCTAATTTAGGTGATGAAGCTAGAAAAGACAATGCAGGAGCACATGTAACACTCCCAGAAGGGTGGGGAAGTGGAGGAGCATTATTCTGCAGCTATAAACCACAGCTGTGGATCAGCACAGCACCTTGGCTAACACCTGTGTGTACAGGGTACCTGGAACCCAGAGCTGGGCCCCTCTCTAGGTGACCTTACATGTTGGCATAATACACTTCTCCTTGTAAGAGGAGCTCTGATGTCTGTCCCAGGATTTAGTAATTCAGCAATTTTGGAAAGGTCAGATCTGGAATTTAGCCTATTAATAAAAACGTGGGCAATTCATCGCAGGCTAAGTGGTAATTTCAATTTAGCATCAACCTGAAGGCACATACCTCATCCTTTTAGCTGGCTAAATGCGCCATTAATAGAAGCACTGAAGTAGCCGATGTCATTGCTGGCAGAGCACAGATCTTCCATCAGGGTCAGGTGATGAATGTGATTCCTGAGCTGCACAGAGGAAGGGCAGGCAGTTTAACATGGACGTGTAAATAAATGCAAAGGGTTGGCTTTCCAGACCAAAAAGAATGGAGAGTTTTAGGTTTGCCTGAGGCAGCCAGTGGTTCCAGCTGATTAGTTTTGAGGCTTCTCTTAGTAATTCTGGTGGCATGACACAGAGGTTAATGTTACTCACATGAACATGCCTTTTTCTTGTTTTCAGGTGTTACCATAAGGCAAATTGCTGCCTAAGTTCAGAGACAGGAGTATTGACTTACAAAAACCTGGGGGAATAGCCTCTAATACCAGAACACATCAAAGAATGGGAATGCTTTAATTCTGCATGTGGAAAATCAACATATAAAGGGCTACATTTGGTCTTTTTAAATAGATAGCAGAGGGGGCAACAGAGAGATGCAGGTACATCCCAAAACCAGATCTTAGCTGGGTTCAGGTTCCTCCTGAGTCCCCCTTTGTCTCTCACTGTTGCCTACAGGGATGACACAGAATATCAAGTCTTCCATCACAGACACCTGAGAAGATGCCAAAATGAGGTGGGGGTGAATTCCTACATAAATAATTTGTTCCAGTTGTCTCAGCTTGGGATAGGTGAGTGGTTAAACAAGGTTTTCCAGAATCCTGATTGACATGTCCACCATAAAAGATGATTATTGATCCTGCAATAAACAGAAAACTTCTCCGTAGCAAATACAAAGACATCACATCTCATGCCTGTCAGGCATTTCAGACCATATAGTCACCATTCTCGCCTCAAATTTGCAACCAAACAGCCAACAGCAGCCTTTAACACTGATATATAAGCACCTACTGTGGGAGAAAATAGTACTTTTCTCCTGAAATACACTCTATAGCATATAAACAAGAACTGGAGCTTTTTACTATACTGATAGTGAGATATTTAATGAAAAAAATAATCCCTTGACTAAAATGTTTTGGTGTTCTTTCTCATCCTGAAAGAGAAAAAAAAATCAAAGTATCAATCACATTTGCAAAAAGGAAGTTTCCCCAGTAAATGTTTTTTGTAAGATCTATAAAATTGCAGTTATAATGACAAGCCTTTTAAAATGCATTGTTTGGAACTCCTCTGGGTATCCCTTAGGGCATTCTGCCTAGGCTGACATCCTGTCCCTGGAAAATTTTAAAGGAAATGAAGCTTCACAGTTCTCAGCAGGAGAATGTTTCAGTTGAACAAATGCAAGCAGATTCACAGTCTAGAAATTTCAGTGGAAACGCTGGTGATAATTATACAGAAATTTCAGCCTCTTCAAATAAATTTTACACCAGTTTATCAGTAAAAAAACCACGTTCTCCCAAATTGCTAAGATTGTGTGGAAAGGTATATATCTGCATTTTAAACTTTTTTTTTCTTTCTTGTCTTAAAGCTGGTCTTAAAGTCCTCATATGATGGAGAGTTTCTTATATTTAGAGTTAATATTCAGTCCCTCCTGTTATTTGAAAATATGTAAATGAAAGATGAATTTCTGTCTAGTGCACTTAGCAGCTGAATTTATTTTATTCTTTTATTGTGAATGACACAGAAAATTATTCTAGTTCTGACTCAATGACCTCACATAGTGGGAAGACACAGGAATGGGAGTTGTCCTGATGGGAGAGATATCTGGACAGAAACAGGCAATTGTATCCCACACCAAAGTTCCTTCTGAAGTCTGTTTAACATTCATTCAGACTAAGAGTAATTACTTTAATTGTGTTAAGAAATTTCTACACAAATGAGTCAACATTCATGGCAACAAAAGCCTTTCTGTATTTATTTGCATCAGGGCTAAGCACCAGAATTAAGACTATGGAGAAACTGTTATTTTTTTTTCCACAAAGACAGCATTTAGCAGAAACCAGAAAATGAGTAATTGTCAAGACATCAGCCCTTTATACTTGTGCATGTAGGCTGAACAATATGCCAGACTATTCCCATGAAAGAATGTCCTGCTGTATTTATCTGCTGCAAGACAGATGATAAATATCAGTGGGAATTGTCAGTTTTCTGATACTCACTGGCTTTCCCCCAGATTTTATGTTTGCACTGGGCATAGTCAGTTTTCAGAACCAACCTTCCCTCACCACAGAAGTTGTAGCCATATAAAAACCCTCAGAAATATGATTTTGTTCCAATGATGTAATGAAGCTATCGTTTCACTAGATTTTTCCCCTCTTTTTAATTTTTTTTAAATTAACATGTGTAGATGAGGATTCAGTGGAGGACTATGAAAAAGCTTAATTCCCTAAATACTTAGCAAAGTCTCCCATGAAATTTCAGCCAGGGTATTAGTCATCAGAGCCCATTGTCCATTTTCCAGGAAGGCTCTGATTAAGATAGATTTATGACCAGGTTCTGCTAATGCAACAGTAAGAACTGAATATTAATGATTGCCAGTCAGTTTGAATTAACCTTTCTTGGAGGAACTTGAGTCTGTTAAGATCTCAATTTATAATTTGACTTAATGGCAGTGGGTTTGGCTTTAGAATCATCATCTACTATGCCAGTACTTGGATATTGCAGGAATAGAACTCTAAAAAAATTTGATTTGATCACAATAATATTAGTACATTAAGAAACAATATGTTAGAAACTGCACTGACATCACAGATATGAGGAAGAATTTAAAGACCTTTGAGCTGCCCTGGGGTGTTCCTGGTCTCCCATATCTGCTCCAGAGGAGTGCTTGTCTCTCATGGGTTCTGCTGGCTCTATGTGAACAGCTAAAGACTCCTAAGTGAAAGCAAGTGGATCAAGCCTTTTTTATTTACCAGTCCTGTGGGCGAATGTATAACATTTACTTCCTCATGAATTAAATTGGACAGCAGGAGTAAATTGAAGAAGAGCTTCTATCCTGTGGTTTCCACAAGCAAACCATTGCTGTCTCTGCTTTTCCTTGTAGCACTCTGTGTCCCATCAGGAGCCTGAAACAAAACAAACACAGAACCTGTGAAGTGTTCTGTTGCAATGGAACATTCAAACGGATGAGAATCATCAACTATTTAAGGTAATGACAGCAGATTAGCAATTTTTCAGTATATAAACCTGCCTAAGCCACATTGCTCAGTGTCCATGACCACTTAGGAGGGCACAAACCCTTCCCATCCCTCACTTCCACTGCATCACAACCTTCAGCAGGAAATTTGTCTGACCTTGAGCCAACTCCACAGCTCCCCTAAGTTTCCCAGTGTACCATGGTGACAGCACACCCACCTCAGCTCATGGCAGTGCCCAGAACAAATACAGAGAGTGGCTGAAGCTGAAGGAGCAGGACATTGTCTAATACACAAATCCAGGTGATAAAGTTTTTCTGTTCCAACCTCTTGGTCTCCTTTTATCACTCCTAATCACAGCAGCAGGGTTGTTATAACAAGGGGACCTGTGATTTCTTCACTGTCTACTCTGCTGCTTTGCTGAAGGCTAGCTTTGGGACAACACTGTTAGGACTTTTTTGTAGGTGAAGCATGCCAGAGTGTCAGCCTGCCCTCAAAGGAGAACCAAACCTTATGCACACACATTCCAAGTGCCTCAATCTATAAGAAATTCTCTGTGCAACATGAAACTCTCTTTGCCTTTCATCAACATCTGCCTGACATATTAGCTGGCATGGTTTGTGAAGGTGAAGGAATGTCTCTGTAACCACAGTGGTGGGTGCATAGACCAGTTTCAATGGAAAAGTGGCTTGAAAATCACACTTCAGTATCACAAAAGAAGTGATCCAATTTGGCATACCATCTGCTAAGTGCCTTGTTACCAAATATCAGCTGGGGAAAAAAATCTTGCAATGGGTTTATGTATAAATAGAATATGTCAGTTTGGAAGCTTGTCAAACCAGCAGTTTTCAGGAAACTATTTGTAGAAGAAAGATGTCAGCTTCCAATTTTATTTTTGTTCTCTTGAAGATGTATCTTAGAATTGACATGATTTTTTATTCTTTGCAATTAAAGAGCAATCAAATCCCTTTTATGATGGTGTGTTTATTCCTCCTTAGTAGAAGTTTTGTAGTAATTGACCTATTTTCTATGTAATTTTCACAGCTGAAGTGAGATGACTCTATATAAAATAGTTTTGAATTGACTTATTTTCATATTCCTTACACAGATGAACAGAGACAGTCCTATATAAAATTAAACCCTACTATTAGTATTTTTCATCTTTCTAGTGTTCATTTACTCATATAAATCCCACTGGTTATAAGGCAATTACACCACAGATGGTAGAGTTCAAACAAATTAGATTCTACTCTCTCCTCACAAATAGCTCCACTGCACAAACTTCTCCAAAGCACGTATGTGCCGAGCCCTCATCTTGCCACTCAATTGCTTGCATAACATCACCAAAATGCTCTCTTCTATCTGCATTTCCTCTTATCAGCTGTGCCTCTTCACTTGCCTTAGCTGGCACCTCACAGCCAGATACCTTCCCTCATTGCTGCCCTTGAAATGCAAGACAAAGGCAAACATCAGGTGTTCAGTCACTCCCAGGGTGCTTTTCCTGTGTTTTGCATCTCTTCTTTCCAATCCCCCTTTCACTCTCCCACCTCCCCACACGGGCATGTGCCTTCTACACCCTCCATTCCTCAGAACCCAGACCCTGTTTCCTTACATGTCCATAGAATGAGTTTTTACAAGGAGACTTCAGCTCTGTTGCATCAGGGGTTCCATTGTGCTGGACAGAAAATAATTAATATCTTCATTAACTGAGCAAATCCTTCCCCTGCAGGTCTTTCATAGATACATAGATTTATTCTTATTTCAGCAGTCAGACCAGCCTGGCAGCCGTGTAAATGAGTCTTGCCTTGCCACGAAGGAGAGCTGAGGCAATCTCTCTAAGCACAGAACAAACACTGCTAGAGCTTGAGGAGCTGGATAGACACCACCCTCAGACCAAATTCCAGAGCAGTGCAAAGCCAGAAAGGTCCCAACACAATGCTCCTCTCCTGGGATTGCCTCGGATCACAGTGAAGCAACAAGAGGAACAGAACTGTTCTCTCGAATTCCCTACGTCTCTGGGCTGGGTAACCTCAAGTTCTGGGTCACTTCCATCCAATTTCAGCCACAGCAGATGCCTAGTCCTCTGTGGGGTGGGAGTGGTCCAAGGTGAATGTGCCTTTGGACAATCTGCCCCTAGTGTTTGCGATTTAAATTCACAGGACACATGTGCTCAGAGTAAAAGGGCACCTCTAGCTATATTTATGAAGCTCAGAGGAAGACAGAATGACACCAGATGTGTATATTTCAGCTGAACCAGAGAAGAGGTGGATAGAAGACAGAAAAAAATATTCCAGATATCCAACTTCAGCTCAGGCATCACAGAGTGAAATAATGAAATTCTGAAACCAATATTTGATTTTGATCATAATCAAATCTTAAAGATTCAGCATATCCTTATGAATAATTTTAAACATAGTGGTCATAGGAAATCTTCCCTGCAAATACCAGGTTTCACTTTTAAGGACAACATCAGATATTTATCACACTGAAACCTAAGAGAATTTTAATTGACTACACTTTACAAACTGTTTTCTACTTTTCAGGTGATTAGACTGGTGCTTCCTGCATTTCGTGAGTGAAAATTTTCTTCATTATTTTAAATTTGCATTTAATTCTTCCCTTTTTGGGAGGACTTTCTTTTATTGACAGAAACAGCTTTCAGAACCTACTTCCAGAACCTTCTTGCTACTAAGGTTATTGTAATGATAAAAAATATAATCAGCCTTCTTTCATTTATACAGAAACCTTGGCATGTAAACCCAGAGAATGTAAATATGTGCCCCAAGGTTTGAATATGGAAACTAAACTCTGTCCCTAGCCTGACTGAGAGTTTTTTAACTTAAAGAAGTTGTAGTACCTGCTGTCCTCCATCTGGAAGATATTTGCAGTGCTCTGTCTGCTGTATGCAACCAGATATGGAGGCAATCCTGAAAGACTAAAGGGGACAAAAAGATGCAGGATTTGGGATGATAACATGCCCAAACAGTGAACACTGAGAAGAACTAATAAAACTTGCCTGCTCTGGGAGTGGAAGAACTTTATTAAGGTAAAGTTTCACAGGGGAAAAAAAAGTTGTGAAGGAGACAGAAATAAATAAAAATGAAAACAGGAAGAAGCAGAAAAAAATGGCAGTGGGTAATTTATTCACAAATAAAAATTTTAAAGTGAAATTACTGAACAGACCAACAGCCACATTTCTACTGTGTCCTGGACAAATGTTTGCTGCTGGTTTTTTTCCTTTTTGAAGTGAATTTCTCTCTTTGTTTCTTTAGTTGTTGGTTTGGTTTTTTTTTTAGTTTTGTTTCTGTTTTTTTTCTTTTTTTTTTCTTTTTTTTTTTTTTAATTTACTTCTTTTCTACTGGTTACAGTTACTTGCAATTACTTCTAGTTGCTTTTTTACACCTTTAGCTTTGGAGTAGCAAAGCCTCATAGCAGCCAACAGTGAATATATTCCTTTGAGATGTACAGCCAAGTGTGTTAAAGATGGGAAGTGGACAGTTCCAAGTGTCTAATAATAACATCTAAGTCATACAATTTGTTGTATACATTAAATATTAGATAATATCTAAAATATTCTGTGTAAGCTTTCATTTGACTCAACTGAGGCATTAAATTTTAAGGTGAAGGGAAAAGCTGGAACTGCTGCAAAATAGGGTCATGGCATCTTGAGGAACTGTAGGGTTACAGGAGACTTCTGGGACCTTGTCATGGAGCAGGGAAAATTCACATGGTGGCTTTGAAACCTTCCTTGTTTTGAAAACCAATGGCAGGTGGAAATACTGCAGGCAAAGCACTGAACTTGAATGCATGGCAAGGCATTATTTCTGTGCAGTGCTTTATCCTGTGCTCCAAAAGTGTCAGAATGACAGTGTCAGAGCAGGAAGGGCTGGTGGCTGGCTGGCCATGGCTTGGAGCACACAGGGAGGCAGCAGCCAGTTAAAGCAAAAGATTTTAAACAGCCAGACCCCCTTCAGAAGTGAATGGAACAAAAGATCAAAGGCTATTAAGGAAATATTTCAGCAGCATCCTTTCCAGTGCCAGGGTTCTGGGCCTGAGAAGGAGCATCACATTTGATAGGAGTTGATGCAAATTCAGTTTCCCTCATGCTGCCACAGACCTGAGGCATGAAAAATCAGCATTCTAGACGGACAAAAACCAGCAAGAAACCAGTAACACAACCACGAGCCTCCCTCAAACCACATTCCTAGAAAATAAGGAATACTGCTACCATCAGGAATGTATACATTTAGGAAGAAAATTAGTGTGAAAGTCAGTAAAAAAGCACTGCAAATATGTGCCAAAAAGGCCAAAAAGAATTGATACCACGATTCTGAAAAATACCTTTGGACATCACTGATTTTAGAGCACAATAAAGGGAACTGTTAAATTTATTACTGCAAGCGAGTTAGATGGAAATAGAGACAGAAATAGAAGTACTGGTGTTACAATCTGTCTACTTGACATGTACATGTACAAAGGAAAGGGTAATACTTGATTTGTGTTGTTTCTCAAACGCTGAAAATTGAAAAAAGTTATATTTGGGTTAAAAGAATGGCTTGCAGGGCTAAAAAATACTCAAATGTATTAGGAAAAAAAAACCATTAAAAAACATAGATAAGCAGTCAGATATGCAACGATGCAGAGAAGTCAAATATATTCAAAAACTTACTCTATTCTGTATTTTGAAAGAAGCAGAACACTTATCACTTTAGCATGACAAAGTATTATCCAGTCCATAAGTTACTCAGGAGTGTATTATACCATGACTATAAGAAAGAAAATTCTCTAGCAAAGCAAAATAGCTTGCACCTGAGGTAAAAAAAAAAAAAAAAANAAAAAAAAAAAAAAAAAAAAAAAAAAAAAAAAAAAAAAAAAAAAAGTTGGCTCAGAGCATTGTGCAGAGCTTTGTCTATTTTCAGTATACCTTGTACAGGTTCATTCTGGAATTATGGAGAAACTGAAACATCCTAATTTTCAGAGAGTGAGCAGGGATAACCCAAATTAAAAACAAACAAAAAAACCCCAACAACAACAACAAAAAAACCCGAAAAAAATAAAACAAAGCAAAAAAACCCCAAATCCCTTCTATAACCCCCAATAAATTAATGGAAAACATGACTGAGCATTCATTTATCAAAGAGAGAAGTAAGGAACATGGATATAAGTACTGCCTCTCCACAGTGACTTTTGAAAAATAAATCACACCACATAATCCTGATTACATCCTTCAGGACGCTATGAGTTCAGCTGATAAAACAGACAGCAGAGATATAATGTGCTTGGATTTCTACAATACATTTGACTGAGCACAGAACAATCTGGTGAAAATATTAGAACATCACATCAATAATAAATTCCAGTTTAAACAGATTAGACAACAGCCCAATCTCAAAAAGTAGCTGCTAATGTGAAATCATTAAATGGAGAGATTAGCTGTCCTCTTTATGAGATTGAGATGACACATTCATTGAGCCAGTAAAAATACCTGCTAGTAAATTCAATAAGAATAGGCAAATTCGTAAATCTCCGTTGCAGAGCAGGCAAAACCAGGAATCTTGATTATTATTTTGTTAACATTCCCTTTTTTTTGGAACTGTCACAATGCATCTCCACAAGTAAGGGCTGCAATGCAGCTACACAGACCAGGACCTGTGGAGCCACAAAAGCATTTAGGAGCTCTGGATGGGTGTTCATGGAGCAAAAAGGAAAGCTGGGAAGGAAAAGTGAGTTGTTCATATGTCATTGGCAAAACTGAGACCTGGATGGTACTATATGGTTTTGATTTTCACATTTTATAAGGAAAAGTGAATGCAGAGGAACCTCTTGATGGGGATTCATGTACTGTGGATACATGCATCCAAAAAATGTGAGAAAGCTGCCTTATACAATAAATAAGAGATGAAAAGCAGGAAGGAAAACAGATGTGAATATTCAGCCAAGGACCATGCTCTTAGCTGATGGTGGAATCCCAGACTCTCTCTTCAGATGAAGAAGAGATATCTTCCTCCAAGGCTCTGTGCAGCAAAAAGTAAAATTAAACTATTATTTGAAGCTCAACACAGGCAGAACAGTAGAAATCAGTGGCCTGCTAGAGACATTGAACCAGGGAAAGGAGAGATCTTGTTGCATGGAGGTCCTGGGCAGTTTGCTGATGATTATGCTGGCAGATTTTAGGAAGCTACATCTTTGTCAGGACAGTCCTGAGCACAAATACAGGCTGGGTGGAAATGGACTGAGAGCAGCCCTGAGGGGAATCACTTGGAGGTGTTGGCTGGTGAGAGGCTCAGCAGGACCCATCCCTGTGCACTTGCTGGAGCACCTCTGCTGTGGGGACAGGCTGAGAGAGTTGGGCTTGTTCAGCCTCGAAGGTGGAAACCTTTAAGCCCCTTCCAGTACCTAAAGAGGCTCCAGGAGAGCTGGTGGGAATTCTGACAGGGGCATGGGGGACAGGGCAAGGGGGAATGGCTTTGAAGTGATAGAGAACACGTTGCATTGGATATTAGGAAGACATTCTTTTCTGTGAGAGTGGTAAGGGACTGTCACTGGTTGCCCAGAGAAGTTGTGGATGCCCTGGAAGTGTTCAAGGCCAGGCTGGATGGGGTCCTGAGCAACCTGATTAAGGCAGAGGGGTTGGAATTAGATGATCTGTGAAGCCTCTTCCAACCCAAGCTCTTCTGTTATTCTGTGGTCTTAAAAATATATGTAGACTGAGAGGGGCAGAAGAAATCTTGCCTTCATCTATTTATATTCTGAACTGGCTAGAGCAGAGCCAGTAATGCTCTGCAAGCTGAAAAACTTCATATTTTCTCAGCATTATACCTTGGCTGTGTCTCACATTTTTGTACTTCCAGCAGTAAAGGACAGTAAAAATGTGACTGAAGCAAATGTTGCTGAAGAGAGAGTGAAGGTTTTTTCCTGCACTCATTATAGCTGTGTTTTGGCACCAAGGAGGAAAGCTAAAAAGCTGTTGGTGCCCTCTTATCTTAACATTTCCATCCCAGCCGTAGGCAGCCTGCAATGAAATCACATTTTCTAGTGTGCCATAACGTTACAGCAAATGCTGCCATTCAGCTGGGAATTCCACTGCCCTCCAACCAACAGCCAGGAAATTCCCTATAGGATAATTGACAGTCTACTGTGAATTGCACAGCTATAAATAGCACACCATGGGTGCCTGCTGAAAGGATGATAAAACACAAGTGCAAGTTCAGTATTTATGAAGTAATTTGCACCACAGAGAAGTATTTATTGCTGTAC
This sequence comes from Irena cyanogastra, assembly GCA_013397155.1. Classification (NCBI taxonomy): domain Eukaryota; kingdom Metazoa; phylum Chordata; class Aves; order Passeriformes; family Irenidae; genus Irena; species Irena cyanogastra. The sequence continues at coordinate 266,389 of VWZV01010502.1, forward strand.
TTGCAGTTTTTATATTTTTCCTTCCCCAATACATATAGAACAGGGAACAGCCAGTTATAAAGAACTGTGAAATATGATCTTTAGGAAGTTCACTTTCTCTTTCATTTCTGTATCTTTTCTGTTCCTGCTCGTTTACTAAAGCTCCTGCAGCATCACTCGTATCTGATCAATTCTATCCTATCTCTTCCTCCAAACTGCTTTCCCATCAATAAACCTCTGCTATTCTTCAGATCATCACAAAACACAGAGGAGGGTGGGCGTGCTTTACACGTCTGTGGCTTCTGCCTTCAGGAGCACAGAGACACAGAACTCAAAATTCCCCTTTAGTAAAGAAATGAATCCCTCATTTTCTATTTCCAACACTAAAGAGACAACTTGAAGGATCATATGGTTGATGAGAGAAGAAATGCCTCCCCCTGAATGATACAGAAAAGATCGGTGAGAATATTAAATAAAATATTAAATAAAATATTAAATGCAACCTTCAGGAAGGTTAAAGACAAACACCAGCAGACATGGCTGTTATTTCTGCATGGACAGTGTGCTCTTATCTACACGTACAGTGCTTCAGAAGTGTATGAAACAGAGATTATGACTTATGAAAATGAGCATAAACCCAAATACATCAGTGTTTTTGTATTCCCATATACTCAGCAGAAGCACACAACGGCAGTGGAAGGAATCTGAAAATATGCACTATTGAAGCATCCCTCCAAAATAAGAGTTTCCATCCTTGCTACATTAAAGTTGATCAAAGAATTACCTTGGAGTTCTGGTCATAGAAGCTTTTGAATCCATCAATAAATAATTACCATAAAAAACTACTCATCTTTTACTGCCAGCAGAAGCAGAAATGTAATCATCAAGAATGGTTCTTAAACAAACACTGCTTCCCCCTCAGACACAACAGCACTCAAGCTGCTCTTTGGGGAGAAATAAGGCCAGAGTTAGTTAAGACAGACTGGGGCCTTCATGTTTACTCAAGGTCACTCATCCTAGTTTCCTGAAAGCCTCATATGACATAGTCAGAGAGAATAAAAAAAAAAAAATAAAAAGAGGATGCAATATTTGTTTCCATCCTACTTCACTGCAGAGGAGAACAACCACACCACATCACCTCCAATGCCATAAACAGAATCTCACATTTTAATGATTATTGCAGCTCAGCATTGACCATGAGGTTATGTCTGATTGTCTTGGAGAAGAATCAAATCTGTACCTGACTGGGTATGTCATTGCACATTGCTTGCTTTTGGGATGTGGTTTCCTACAAAACTCAGTCAGCAACAGGCAAGAAAAATAAAATGATAAATAAAAGGAAGAGAGGGAAAAGGCAAATAAGAGCTAATAGGAAAAGAAGAAGGAACACAAGTTTCACATTGCAAGGATGGATTGTGATCTTTCTCAGGCTTGGGAGATGTGATAGAAAGCAAATCATTCTTCCTCATCCTGTCCAGTGAGAATGTCTCCCAGAATAACACAAGCCTCAGGGTACCATAGACCATTCTGGTATCTCAGGAAATAAAGGGCCTTTCCATTTCTATTTCATTCACCTGATCTCAATGTCACATTAAGTCCTCTAGGAAAAAAAAAAAATATTCTCATTCTTTTCTTTACTTGTTTCAGTTGACCAGCTTTTATTCATCCACTTCTGCTCATGGTCAGCAGGCATGATCCCAGCATTGCTCCCAGGGGATATCAGCAGACATTTTTGCTGAGGTGCATGAAGTGTGTCCCCATGCACATGGTTAAACAATGGCAAACCTGCCCACTTAGTATTGTCTTTAATGAGCAGAAGAACAAATTACCAAGACTCAGTTGATGTAAGGGGATTTATTAAACTAATGTGGCTCAACTGTTTATCTGAGTCATTCAGATAAATCTTCTAATTCATAATTTGTAAGAAGTGAAAGTTGCAATTTACCTCTTCTCCACTTATTGCTTTATCTTATCCATTTAATTGGAGGTTGATTTCATGTCGGGGCAAAGATGTTTTCATCTTCTGTGCTTATACTGAATCTTTCACAAAGGCATTTCTGATCTCATTCACAGATTTAATTAGCTCAGTGTCTACTTATCCAGACACTTCTATGGTCTTTGTTATTCTAAAAAGTGTGAGCATGCAAAAGAAATGAAAAAAAGAAAGATTCAGCTTACTCAGACTGTGTGAATGAAATCTGTGATATAAAATTATAGAGTGGTTCACATTTTCATTATTATCAGTCATAACCAGTCAGATTTCCTGACAGAAACTCATCAGTTTGCAGAGTATTTTCAACATTCATTCTGAACACTCACTGGAAGATGTCTGGCCCAGAGAAAAGATTTTCATCACGGTGAGTACCAGTCAAATACTATCTCTGTTCCTTCAACACTTTCTCAAAATTTTAGCCCTGCTATTTAGCTTTTTCTTCCTCTTTAGTCCACTGAGCATCACACACTTTAATTTAGGCTAACATTCCAGAAAGGAAAATAGTCCTTATTTTTTGACTTCATCACAATCTTGCACGTACATTTAAGGATGTGATTAAGCCAAGTCCTCCTTTCCTGACCTGTCCTCTACAAGGCTCTTAGTTTTTTTTTATTAATAAGATAAAACTGCAGTAAATAGGAGCTGGTTATGAATGAAGGAATCTTACATAAATGAAGAATCTTTTACTTGCAGCCAGACAGGATTTTTATACATTAAAACCAGTAAAACCCAGACATAACACTACAGGCATGCAAAGGAAAAAGGGAGAGATATGAATAAAACAGAATTTAAAGGAAGTCACACCACATGCAAATAACCAAATCTGTGAGTGATGCGCTGAAGAGAGAGAAGCTCTCTAAAACAGTTTCAAAAGAAGAAAAGAGGTCAAGTTTCGACTATTTTTACATAGTGTCAATTTGCAGCTCATCATCAGGACAGTGCAAGGGAGGATTATGCAACTCCTTCAGGATGGTTATCCTGTGACAAATGTAATTAGAAGGGCTCTCTCTCAAAGCATGTCAGTTTTGAGAGGTTTTCTCAAATGGAGATAACTCCCACCCATCCTAAAAACGGGTCAGGGTCATGGGAAGGAAAAGGCACTCCCTCTCCAATAGGGTCCAAGGAGGGCAAAACCCTGCAGGGCAGAGTGGTCGTGTCCCCGCTTGGTGACAGCAGTGGGATCAAAAGAGCAGGAACTCATATTAACAGCTGGGAAAAGACCAAAGATATGTGAGGGGAGCAGTGTTCCCCCTTAAAGAGGGAGGTTTTGTGCACTGTAGATCTGCATATCCTGTAGCTGTGGGTTGTGAAACAAAAGCCAAGGCTGTGTTGGCTTTCACACGGTAATTGTTTCAGTAGCAGTGTTCTCTGACTAGCTATGCAGCAAATAACTGCACTGAAACTAGATGGCAGGCTGGGTTTGCAGGACCAGAAGCAAAAATGAATCTGTGTACACAAGCTCCCTGCAGCATTCAGGTACCAAAGCACCTGGCAAAGTGCTCGAGTTGTTCTTCTTCAAAGACTCCAAGGGCTATTGCCAGAGCAGGTGCAGATCCTGTGGTGCATCTATCTTCCCAAATGCTAGGCTGAGATCACAAGGCACCCAGCTCAGCTGCAGGTGTGTGAGAATTAGTTTAATTTTTCAGTCACTGAATATAATTTTTTTAAATGGTTTACTCACTCCTATTATTCAAATGTGGATAAATTTTTGAGCTGAAAGACTTGAGGCCATTATTGTGTTTTGTGGACCATTGCTTTTGATCAGAGAAATAAAAAACATAACCTAATTGAGCCATTTACTCCTGTAAAGAGACCACAGCACGGGAACAATAGCTGCTCCTATTCATTCATGAAGGTGCTCAGTGTATGGACATAATGAGCACCAACAGCAGCTCTGCCTCCACAATGGATGGCCCTGTTAGTGATCCATAAAGCATGCAGGATTCCAGCAACATGCTCCAGCAAGAGACCTCTGTGAGCCCGTCCTGTTTTAATGGATTGATAATAAAAGTCAATGTGGGCATTCTCCTTGGAAGAGAGAAATCAGAAGGCATCTGATCATCTGTGCATATTTTCATATGCTGCTGTAATGGTAATTTCTCAGCCGTGCTTTGGGGTGAGGCAGCTCCTCAGAGAATGGGAAGAGAAGCATGGCCAGTGTCACTGTGCCGTGTTGTTTGTCTCAGAGAAGAGACTTCAGGACTTGTTTTCATCAGTGAAACCAAGCAGGCTGGCCAGTCTCCTTTCCTCTTCACTACCCAGCGTGCATAAACAAAATCTCTTGTCTCACACACTCTGTGTGTGGCTACTCAAGTAATTCAGAGACAGATGCTACAGGGAAAGCAGACAGCACCATCAGGCTTCCCCCTGGGAGCATCCCAGCTTCTCTGCACTGGGAAAGCCTGTTGGGCACTACAGAAAAAACAGAGTTATGGGCTAATGCCCATTTTCCCACCCAAGTACCAGCCCAGACACCAAAATTAATCACAAAGGCTCTTATTTATACTGGCCTGACCCTGGCTAGGTCCATTCTCACACCACCTGGAACTGTTAAATCTGTGTCCATCAGGGTGCTAGGATGTTCTGCTTCCAGACACTGGCTCAGACAGTGCTCTCCAGAGTCCCTTTCTGACTCTGCTGTCAGTGGGCAGAAGAAATCACAAGTCTCCTACTGACAGCTGCTCCCAGCAGGTTCAGCGTGTCCCAAACAGCAGCACCACAAACAAGGACTTTACCACACAGTGGGCCCAGACCAAAGATAACACCCAGAACTTCCTGGGGGTCTGCCAGGCTCTGAAGCTGGTAAATTCCAGGGGGTTTTTCACAGCTAAGAAATCATCAGCTCTTTTTAAAACAAAACAGGGAAGGCCCTGAGGAATTTGCTAACTTAAAATAGAAAAGAAACACCCACACCCACAGCCTGTTTTAGATCCAAAGCAATGCACTAATGAAGATGCTGAAACACAGAGTCCCCCTCAGAATTTAATTTTAGTGTCTTAGCTAGTCTTATCCCAAAAAGAAAGACTCTAAGAACAGAAAATCAAACACCACCCACTCCCTTTACTACATCTGTGTCAGAATTCCCACTAATCTCCCTTTCCCTTGGCTCCAAGCTTCTCTATCTCCTGATTAGAGGGGAGGGATTTTCCCATTACCACCTGCATATTACATCCTGAAGATGTGAAAAGTCTCGAAACAAGGGGAAGCACAAGGCCTTAAGCCTTAAGTTAGATGTAGAGCCTAAACTGAACAGCTTCAGCTCATCTCTGTGCAGGCACAGGATGTGGCATCTGGTTCCCCTCTTTGACTCAAGTCCTTTGTATATGGATTTGCATTGTTTTTTCAACTATTCCTCCTAAATATGTATTGGATTCCCAGAGGGAATTAAGGCAGGGGTGAAGGAAGGATTTGAAAGGTTCCAAAAGATCTTTGTCCATTTGATGCAGGTGCCTGGATCTGACAGCACTGATGAGTAGAAGGTCTGGATTGTTCCTTGCTCCTCTGAATACACATGGCATCGTAAATGCCTGACTTCATCTTAGGTGCCATGAGAGGTCACCTAAAAAAACATCATCTACACCTGCCCCAAGACAATTTCTGCCTAACAAATCATAACATGGCACACACAGGAAAAAGCCTGATGGAGGATGCCTGAGGGCACAAAGCTCATGAGGCAGATGCTGGTCTCAGTGAGCTGCTGGGAATCCCTCAGGTGGGGACAGTGCTGGGGGCTGGACAAGGATTGAACAGCTGCTCTGGAAGAGCTTTAGCGCTGAAACAAAATATGTTCCACTGCAATCAAACCCACTCTGCTTTCATTCATCCACAGAGTAATTTAATCCTTCCCTGCTGCTCAGCTGAAGAGGATTCTCTCTTCTTCTTCATATAGAGGGGTTTGAGGGTAACACCTGACTGAGCCCTCTCAAGGGGATCCTTTCAGAGTGTGTGGTGTGGAAAAAGAGGAGGAGAAAGACAAGATAAATCTACCTATGCATGGGTGTGTAGGAAGATGAATATGTTAGATGCATATCCATTATGTATTGAAATTTTCAGAAGTATTCTGGGCTTCTTTCCTCCCAGCATGAAAAAATTATGTATTAATAATGAAATAGTGTATACCTTAGCTGTACTCCCCCATAAACATAGCCACTTGGCTGTAGCTTGAAATTTTAAATATTAAAGTGAAAGGCTTGGGACCTATTTTTTTCAGCTGAAACTAATTGTCTTAATTTTACCTCTGTTTTGGCTGGGAAACTGTCAGTCTCTGGTTTAGCTTCTTGGAATACAACTTTCTCTTCATACCTGCAGAATGAGGCTGCAGTAACACTAGCACAGCAACGCCAGGCAAGGCCAAACTGCCTCTAGAACAATCCAGTGTTTCTCATAATGCTCAGTAACAGGTGCTTAGTGAACATGTGAAATAGAATAGGCATATTAGTTAGCCCTGCTACAAACTCTGATTAATTTAGGGAATTTCTGAGGTTGTAAGAGCACTTCTGTACTCACATTTAATACTTTTCCCCCTTTCTCCTTGCTAGATTTTTCTCCTCACCTAATCATTTTTAACCCATGTAAGGCCATTTTTGGCATCCCAATTATTCTCCATCAGTGAGGCCCATGGTTTTTTTAGGCATTAGGTGAAAAAAAACACTGTTACTTTATTAGGTTTTCCTTAACTGTTCTGAAATAAAAATAATTTGACTTTTCTTTTTTAATTCAACTTTTTTACAGCACTCATTATTGCAGATTCCTCCACCCTATTTTCCTTTCAGCCATTTTTTCTTCATACCTTTTCACTCTTTTTCATTCTCCTTGCCTAACATTTTTTTGTTTGTTTCTAGGCGTCTTCATGCCCCATCTTTCTACTATTTCCAGGTCTAAACAGCTCCTTTTCAGGATGGGCTCATTGGTATTCTGGATGTGGGCAAGGCATAGATTTATACAGTGGCGTAATGATCTGTTCTGATTCTTTCTTCATTACTTTTCTAATGCATCCTAACATTTTATTTGCTTTTTTGACTGCTGCCAAGAATTAGGATGAGGTTTCCAAAGAACTGTAAATATCCAACTGCAAAGTTGTGGCAAACTATTTTTGCACATACTGTCCCTGATCTAGTTTTGTTGAATTTTAGCTTGGCTGATATTAGTAGGACAATTTCAGAGACTCACTGGCATAACAGGCCTCTGAAGAAATGCTACAAATGCTCTTGGAATGAAGAGTGTCATGTGAATGTGCTGCCTTTAAACTAGGTGAAGGCAATTTAAAGAAACAAAATTGTGCTCTGGCTCTGGAAGCTGGTCCTGAAGCACCCACATATGCAAGAAGACAGTTCTTGCTACTGCAGATTCCAGTCCTTCCTTGCCCAAACTTCTCACCTAAGCAGGAAGGAGTTTTACTGCAAAAGTGAGAAGAGATGAAAGGGGATCCATGCTTGCCATGCTAAGCACAGATGAAAAGAAAGTTCTTACTGCAAGGAACTTCTGATCTAAGTAATGAGGCAATGAACAGAAAGATGGGAGCAGGAACTACAGCAACACAAACAAATCAATGCCACAATGTGTGCAGTTATGGGCACCACAATACAAAAAAAATATATCAAGCTGTTAGAGAGTGTCCAAAGGAGGCAATGAAGGACCTTGAGGGGAAGCTGTGTGAGGAGCAGCTGAGGTCTCTTGGTCTGCTGGGCCTGGAAAAGAGGAGACTGAGGGGAGACCTCACTGCAGTTACAGCATCCTGCTGAGGAGAAGCAGGGGGGCAGGCGCTGATCTCTGCTCTGTGGTGACCAGTGATGAGACTCAAAAGAATGGACTGAAGTTGTGTCAGGGGAGTTTATGTTGGCTGTTAGGAAAAGGTTCTGCCCCCAGAGGGTGGCTGGGCACTGGAACAGGCTGCCCAGGGCAGTGGTCACAGCACTGGCCTGACAGAGTTCAAGGAGTGTTTGGACATTGCTCTTGGGCACAGGATGTGACTTCGGGGATGGTCCTGTGCAGGGCCAGGAGTTACACTTGAGGATCCTTGTGGGTCCCTTCCAACTCAGCATATTCTGTGTTCTGTCAGGAGAAATGGCTGGAGATCTGCAAGGAGAACGAAACCTGAGCAGAAAGATGGCAATGGAGAGAAGATGGAATACAAAAATGCAAAGAAACTCTGAGAGACTGGCATCAAGATAGACTGACATGAAAGCCAGTGTGAGAAAGGGTTCTGGATTTCACAGCTGCAGGGAAAAAGAGTGTTGGGAGCTATGAACAGGATATCACAATAGTCTGCAATGCCATGGAGCCAATAAAGGGTTGCAGTATTCATTAACCCTTAAAGCAGTGGGACAGCTGAAGCTTAGAGGGACAAGGAATGTGTGTCCCCGACACTGCCTTTAACCTGAAAGGCAGGAAAGTGACATCTCATCTGACACCACAGCCTTGATAAACAGAGACAAGAAGCTGCAGTGCTGGAGGGATTTATTGTTATTCCCCTTTGTTTCCTCATCCCTGGCAGAGATGCAAAGCGTGTTCAGTGTTCCTGATCCTGCCTTCCCAGAGAGTGGGAGGAAAAGGATTACTCTGCAGCACTGGGCAATGACAGTGTCCCTGCAGCAGGAGGAGGGAACTATGGTTCACATCTTCCTAGGAAATTTCAAATTTTCTTCTAGTCCAGTTCTGCCTGTTTTTCCCCACAACAGGGTTAGATAAGGCTTTTAAAAGACAGCAGTTCATCAGATGAACAGATTTGGAGGATGGAAGGGTGTCAACACTCAATTTTCTGAATGCCTTCATGTCACAGCGCTGTGTGGTGTAAATTCAGAAGCTCCAGGAATAAACATCATGTCTACTGGCAGTGCAGACTTCCTCAAGGTCTAAGAAGGAAGGGAGCTGTTATTGCTCTCTTACTAGCACAGTGCTATTCTCTACTGCTCTGGGATGGCTTTAGCAACTCATGAATGGTGAGAGAGTTTTTCAGAATTTGAGCCCACTGTATGTGGTACTACAGAAAACCATCTCCCACCTGCTTTCCAGCACAATCCAGCATCTTCCTTGATTACCCATCAAATCAGTCATTTAGCAAATTTCATGTCATGCTGACCAGCTGCATCTGGCATCACAGCTCATTTGGTAAAAAAGAAACTGCGCTGTTGCAGCTCAGTCAAAACAGAACATCTGGCTCATCAAGCCAAGCAAACCAGACACTCTCAACATGGTGCATTCTCCATCTTCATCATCACTGCAGCCTCTTCCTCTTGCTGTCACCTAAAACGTCTGAAACATCCCTGTTATGTGGAAAGAGTGAATCAATGATTTACAAACCGGGAGTAGCAGTTCAATTTGTTTTCATCTCCCTCTTTTCAGAAGCTTTCCCTTGTGATAAAAAAGAAAGGCACATGATCCTGAGGAAATAATGAATCAGTTTTTAGCTTCCCTCCCCCTGCTCTGTTCCTTATGATGAGGAATCAATACTTTGTCTGGTACCCATAGACATACATTGGTTCCTTGGTGAAGACAGGGAGGCACAGGCCCACTGCAAGGTCACCTTGAATTCAGTTCACAACCTCTTTATTTCCTCTTCTGCCTTCATTAATTGATTTTTTTCCCCCTTCTTCTAAACCTAGTCCCTCGTGAAAAGAGCTTTTTTGTTCTCTCCCTCACCCAAGACTCCACAGCCCTCCCAGCTTTGTTTGCATCTTTTCTCTATTTTACTATAGGTAGTGTTAAAGGACAGGGAAGAACATGTTGCAATGATCACACAAATTCACTGTGGCCTTTTATTTATTCCATTAGCATAGAGTTTTTTGGGAACAATCTTGAGTTTTGCAAGCTATTTGTTACCATAAGGCTTAGCTCTTCTCCAGACCTTTTTCTCCAAAGATCTGAAATTGCTCTACAAATGTCAATTAATTAAGCTTCCTCCGTGCAGAAAGTTTCATAATACTTATTTTAAAATGAGAAAACTAGAGCAATGGAAGCATGGTTGCTCATTACCAGCTAATGAAGAAATTAGAAATAGATTTGGAATCTCCCAAACCTTGTATTTTAATAGATTGCATCTATCCCCAATATTACTTATAATAGGAATTTTTTTCTCCATATTTCTAAAATGATATCTCCCCTTCCTTCTTCAGAACAACAGAAACATCTTTCTTTTCTCCATAACAAACATCACGCAAGTGCAGCTCTTCCTCCCCACAAATAGAAGGAAGCCTCCTTCATACCTAAAAGGAATCCATCTTCAGCCTTTCTCCCCTCTCTTTTCCAAGGCCTTTCTGGTTACTGGACAAGGCAAAATCAGAACAATGCATTATTACAAATCACAGCAGGGAAATTAGTGCATTAAAATCCTGAGTTTATGAACAAATACTGCTTTCTGCCTGTGGAGCACAGGGGGAACATGTAGCCTGCAGATACAGACTCCATCACCACATTCAGGCACCTAAAGCCTTTTATGTGTCTGGAATCAAACCCCACAGGTATCAGTGCTGTCAATCTGCCCTCTAAAGACACCTTGAGAGGAAGCAAGGGATGTGGGGAGGAGAGCTGGAGCCCAGGCTGAGCTGCACAGCCTACAGCACCTCGTGGTCCAGTCCCACCCCTGCATTTCACTGCTGCAGTGCACAGTTTGTTGGGAGGTCCCCACCCAAAAACAGAGCTGTTCTGAATTTGTGCCACTCACACTCAGTTGTTTCCTCCTACACAGCATCTCTAGAAACATTGCCACAGGAGGGAGACCCCTGGCACTGGGGCTGATGGCAGAACACAGAACCTGTGCTCCAAATCACTGCCAAGGGAATGGGTTTTCCAGCAGGTTCCAGATGCTTGTGCTTGGAGCAATCTCCTTCTTTAGCTTCCAGGCAAGGACTGGGGTGCACCACATCCAATGCCTTGCTGAGGGTGGCCCCTCATCAGTGACTGACTTAAAAAATAAGCGCAAAGAAACAGAATTTCACACTTGAGGTCCATTACCCCTTGCCCTGTCACTTCATGCCTTTATGAAGTCTCTCCCCATCTGTCTTGTAGTCTCCCACCAGGCACTGGAAGGTGCTCTAAGGTCTCCCTGGAGCAATCTCTTCTCCAGGCTGCACAATCCCAATTCTCTGGGCCTTTCCTCATAGGAAAGGTGCTCCAACATCCTTTTTTACACGCTGATACTGCACAGTGCTGGCTCCAAAGGCATTCATTTTACTCAATTAAATGTGGACACTTCCACCAGCAGTTACCCCAGGATTCCTTCATATTCAAATGAGAGAAATAAGCACGTTTAGGAGGGAATATATCTCATCAGCTTTTGCTGATGTCTAAAATAGCTCAAATGAAGTGCAGACTAAAAGAACCCATCTTTCTCCATTGATTAAAGAGGAAGCCTGAGGGGTTAGATCAGATATAAATGTCAGCATTATGGCAGCAAGATAGGTGAGATGAATCCCAAATTAACTTACCAGTTAGATATGAAGGACAAAGATAGAAAAAAAGAGAAAATGAAGACATTCAAGAAATGATTTACAGATAAACATTGCCTGACCAGAAGGAGACCTCAAACCCATCCCATTTCAGTCCACCTCCTTGGCTCTTTCCCTGCAACTTCAAATTAATTATTTTACAGCATAAGTGTGCATTACAAAATTCAGCACATAATTTCATACACAGAGATAAAATTGATGTATACTTAATTTATGCTTTAAATTAAGCCAGGTTTTTGACCCAGTGAGTTTCTGTTCCTGAAGGTTAGCAAAACTGGTGTTTTGAAATCTGGTAATCAGGGAGGCATATAGGCAAATAAGCACATCCTGACCTTAGTTTGGTGAATATGTGTTATTTCACCTCTCAGTTTTCACATCCTTGGTATCCTTGGGGCCATTAATTTAATTTTTCCTTTCAAGAACTAATTCAAGAATTGAAATTTTACTAGCAACCTGTATGATTGGTTGAATTAGCTGAGTAAGTGTAGCAGTCTGAGAAGACACAGGATTCACTGACTCAGTTCCATCCAAGAATATGAAGAGTGATTATGCCACTAAATAAATAATGACCTTGGCTTTTCCTCAGGTGATATTACCACTGAGGTCAATGAATATTGATAGTCATTAAGACAGACTATTATATAATAGTCTACACAGTATATATTAATATTCTATATAATTATATATTAATACAATGTCTTGGCATATTTAAAAAAATACTCCATACTCCATACATGCAATGAGGAGCCAGGAAGTTTGGCCAAAAAAAACTGCCTTGTGCCACTGTGGTTGGCAGAATGGGACTAGAAAATCATTGTTTCCAAACCCACTTAAGGTGTACTTGTAAAATAAACAATGCTGGGGGACATGCCCTGGTCCTAACTGATATGTCCTGACCTCATCCATAGAGCTAAACTTTCTTAACATCCAAAACATCACCCAGCTGGTCTTTCTGAAATGATCCCAAGTCTCAGGAATTGTCTGGGAGTTGCCTAAAATAATTCTGGTTTGTTCAGTGAGGACACTGGCAGGGGCTCCTCTGCCCACTTCTTGCCCCATTGAGCTGTGGAGCCTGTGCCCTTGCCCTACACTGCTGCAAGTACCAGGACAGGCAAAATCCACTTGTTTAACTCTCATGTCTCTATACCCTTCAATTAGATAATTAGATTGCTCTAATTAGGGTTTTCCCCCAGATCTTTGCCAAGAAGTGAGAAAAGGATGATAACCCAGCAGGTGACAGGCTGAGATCAGTTGTCTGCCTTGCACCTGTGGCTGCAGTGGTGTTGGTCTGCTCAGAGCTTCTGCAAACCTTTCTGCCAGTGGTGAAACAGCACCGGGAGATTCTGCATCCAGAGGGTCTGCATCCAGGCTATGTGACTCATGATGAAGTCATTAGTTATGCTCTTTTTATCCCCCCTCAAAGGATCAAATTGGTGATTTAGGTTTGTGTTTTGGGGGGGGTTTAATCTATCTTTCAAGTAACTTTAATCTTTCAAGTAACTTTAATATTGCTTAGCATACGAAGATAGCAATTGATTCAGCTGTGGAACTCAAGCCTCAAAGAAGTTCACTTTTTTACATTTAAATTCAGTTTTTATCCCTTGTTTATACTTATTAATTTGATTTTACCCACTGAAGCAATTATCTCTTTGGGTTTTCTTTTTCTACTGTTTTTCCAAAATGAATATTTGCATAATATTCATAACTGCCCCTGTAGCTGCTTGTCACAGCTGACTGGGGCACCTGTCAGGTCAGTCACAAATTCACAACATATTCTCCCCTTCCAACTCCATTACATACGTGTGCAAAGATGATTTTGCAGAGGGAATTCAGAATGAGACCACTATCTCACACTGCAGGATGACAGGTGAGCTTTCCAAGATGCTACAGTCCCAAAGGTGGTTCAATCATGACTTTGCTCTGTACCATGAAATACAATTATTTTATAGCTAACCAATTTCAGAAATGCTTAAGTTAGTCTGAAGCAGTGACTGTGCTGGGCTTGCATCTGAGGCAGGAGGATTTTAAATTGATGTGCCTGCAGGCACTACTACAGGTAGGTGATTTGTGTGGAATGGCTTTTGCATTCCTCTTTCTGTAAATGCTGAATGCTCTGATTAGGTTTCAGCTGCTCCCAAAAAGGGCAGATCCCTTCCCTCTTGTCCTACCCACCAGGAGCCAAGCTCAGTAAGGTGGCCAGCAGAAACCCCCAGCTGGGCTTAGCCCTTGTGGTGTCCCCCACAAAGTTCTCTGAAGGGGATCTCTGCATCCCTCCTCTGCTCTCAGGGCCCCGAGCCCCAGCAGCCAAACCCCCAGAGAGGAGGGGATGCACTCAGGGCTCTGACATCAGACAAGTGCCAGCAGGTGATGAAACAGCACAGGAGAAATGGGGTTTGGATTGAGAGGGGTGTGCAGAGTGCTTCCCCTGGTGACCACGTCCCCTCATGGCCCATCTGTGCAGGAGAGCAGGACTGCACAGTCATTGAGCCAGCAGGGGTGAGCAGGTCACTGCCATTAAACCTCTTAATGAACTGGGTCCTTTTCTTCTTCATAAGTTATGCAGAGTGATTTTCATATTTTGTTATTCAGTGAGTGCCTGTGACAACATTTTTCATCCCCAGAGACCACTTGAAAATTGGCTGATGCAACTGCTCTTTCAAGCCTTCACTCTAAATAAAATGCTGTTGGTTCCTTATCCCATCACAGAATAACTCTGCTGCTCAGTGGCAGAACTCATAATCCTCACAGGAATTTTCTAGGTGGCTGCACAAAGTTTTCTGATAATGGTAGTTGTGAAAGTGCAATTCTTCAAAGTATGTGGTGCCTTCCCTTTCACAAAAGTGTTAGACTGGAAGCAACCTCACTCAAAAGGTCTTTGCCAATTTCTGACATGGCCTGTGTGTTCCTTGCAGCCTCTTCTCCTTCCTGTAGTATTTGGAATCCTTCACTTTTTGTACTAAAGCTGCTTGGTCTATGAGGAAAACCCTGCAGAATGCTGTACATATCCATGCATTATCCAGTTTTTCTGGAAAGTAACTTAAAGGAAATTACCTCCTCCTACGAAATGCGAGTTGTTTCTCTGCCTGAAGAGTATCAAAGTCTGAAAAATTTGAGAAGAGATTGTAGTGGCATGCAGAGTGCCAAGAATTCAAACAGTATGAGGCAATGCGGTTTTTTTGGTGCTCCTTCTACGTCTGTTGGAGTTCTTTTGCTGTTCGTGTTTGTTTTTCTGTAGGATTTCCAAATCGTGTATTTTTGTATCTATATAAATACATAAATCTGAGTATCTGCCAGATTCCCTGGAGCTTGTATTATAAACAAATTATAAATAAAGAACTTAATATCTCCGTAACTAACACATTCCACCTAACTATTCTCTGGTAGGGAGCAAAACAAAGCTGCGCCATACATTTTTAAAAAAATATCTTTGGGATTTCTCATGTCCTAGGTCATGACAGTCCCTTTCAGAGGGATTTATCTGTAAGTATTCACTTTTCTTCATTGATCACTTTAACCTCTTTCACCATAAGACCCATAAAACTTCCCACATCCAGCCACCCATATCTCTGTGTACTTTATTTCTGTTTGCAGACCAATAGTCCTATTTCTACCTTCCCCAAATACCTGTGCCTTAACTATTTGCCACCTTCTTCTTCATCTGCAAGTTCTCTGTGTAAGAAGAGAGGGTTTCTGGATGTTTGCTTCCAGCATGTTATAACACAGCACAACGAAAGGGATTCCTTTGTGATACAGCACTGTGAAAAATAGCCAGTGTTTGGCTGAATTCCTTTTTCTACCTCTGCAAAAGCAGATGGCCTCAGGAGCATAACTAGAAGGTTCTCAGTGTTGTTTTCTAGTTCTACTCTACCAAACACAGCTTGGTCCTGATTGATCTGAGAGATTTTATCTTGGGGCTTCAGGGTGAAGTCGGTTCCTCTTTCCAGGGAGCTCACAACATTCCTTTCTCTTTGCATCCTCAGCTTCAGTCAGTCCCTGGGAGGACTGACAAGCCTTCCACTCCCTGAATTGCACAGACTTCTGAATTACACCGACTCATGAAACACCAAGGGTTTGGCTTCTTTTATCACTTCTAGGACTGAGCCTTTCTGTAGAGTAGAATCATTAAGGCTGGAAAATAATAATTTCCAGCCATTAACCCAGCACTGCCAAGGCCAACACTAAACCATGCCACATCTCCACATCTTTTAAATCCCTCCAGGGATGGTGACTCCATCACTTCCCTGGGAAGGCTATTCCAATGTTTTGGTGCATGTGTTTTTCCTGATATCAAATCTAAACCTTCCCTTGTGCAAGTTAAACCATCCCCCGCCCTTCAAACCTGGAGGGCATCATTGCCCTGTTGTCACCATTTCTGCACCTTTGCTCAAGGAACACTCAATTAAGATCCAAGTTCTGACACTCAGCAAGTTCTAAAGCAAATCCATGCAAGCATTTTAGGTTATTGACATCCCCGTTTTACGATCTATCACACTGTGTCAGTGGCAACTGGAACAAGTTTTCCTTCAGTTTTCCTTCACTGCCAGCCAAGGCCCCATCCTCCCCTGTAATTGGAGGCATTTTTTTATGAAGCAGAGATAAAATCTTGTGGTTTGATTGTTAGTTTGCTTTCTTAGAGGGAGAAAGTAAAGGCAGCCATGCTGTCAGTGTTTGTGTGGCTGCTCCTCCCATCCTTTTAACCTCAATCGATCTTCAGGACCAGTTTCACACAAATTTGACTGAGAATCAAAAGCTTCAGATACATCAGTCTTCTAGATTCTTCTTTTCATTTTCATGGAAAAAGCACTAAGAGAATGACTCTGTCACTGACACTTCACAGCGAAGATTAGAGTACAAGATAAATTTTTCATACAGTTTAGATGCAAAGATCTTGGACAGTGGAAAAGACAGGACAGGCTTGAATCTTATCAGACAGCAGAGAGTTGCTCAATGCACAAAATTTTAGGAAATTAGGCTTCATAAGTTTTATTAGTCATAGAAAGCTTGTAAAATTGCAGATTCTGTCTGTGCTATCCATAAGTATAGGAAATAACCAGAACACATTAAAATGACAGGAAAGTTCTATTTTAAAGTAGCTGTGCTATGAACTCCCAGCTGGAAGGATTGGTTGTTTATCTATCAAATGTTCTTGTTTTTGAGACAAATGTGGACACATTTCCTGGAGAACTGGTTTCTATAAACAGCAATGCAATACAAACTGTTTATCCCAGAATCACAGAATCAACTAGATTGGAAAAGACTTTTGAGATGATGAAGTAAGGCTTTGAATACCTCATATGAACAAGCAGTGAATCCCAAATGAGAAATAACTCATTCATGGCATCATGGTACTCGTGGAAATGATAAGGGTCAATCCAAGCTGTGGCTGTGCACCATCCTGGAATTGATCAAGGCCAATGATCCAGTGAAGAACACCACGTTACCTCCAGGTATTTTCTACGTGTATAATTTCTCCATTCTGTTTATGAAAGACTTAGAAACTATCTTCAAAACTATGCCTGGAAACACAATCATAACTCTAGTGGATGTCAGAAATAATTGTATCAATAGAAACACAGCAATCTGACATGTAGTAATTTCCCCTCAAATCTCATTCCAGCCAGTCACCAGCTTTTGTGCTATAATTACCTGCCTTTCTATCTCTACTAACCACAGGGGCTACAAATGTTATTACTTCTGTTCTGATTAAACACCCTGCTCTACTCAGATACCAACTGCTTTTTTTCTTTTAAATTGTCTAATCAGCTAACACAATGAAGTTATATCCAGAGCAGTTTCCAAACTCTGCTTAGCTTGAGGCTCTCTGGTTCTGCTTTTGAACCAAAGTCCCAGTGAAAGCAAAAGCTTGTCTATTTTTCCAGCTGCCAATAAGAATGTCTAAGAAGTGGTATTGCCTCTCTTTGCAAGTTTTGACTCACTTTTTACCCCAAAATTATAACTATATAAAAATCCTCCAGTCTTTTTAATCAGACATTGGCTGATTTTGTGCTCTTTGTAGGAACTAAAATATATATATTAACCTTCCTCCTCACAACAATACAATTGCAAAGGTAAATAAACCATACAACATGCTAGAAATGACACAGAAAGATATTTGTGAATAAAGATATGCATTTTACCTGGTATCTTTTACCTTTTTGCACTGACACATAGTGGAGGCCATGCATGTTTTGGTGTGACAATTCCCAAATGTGTGGGAACAAAAGCCATGGGACAAATGTGGTAAGATACCTGAGGATGTCAATTTTTAGAGCACAAGACATTACTTAAAATTACTTATTTTCTGGACCATTGTGAAAAAGCTCTGACAGTGAGTTATCTGCAAGCTTTGGTCAAATTTTAGTCATGGAGATGTCTGAAGGAATTGAATAATCTTGAGATGTCTGCAATGATGGACTCAAGGGGCAAGAATGAGCCAGCATCAGAGTAAGGACAAATCAGGACAATTGCCTGAGCAGTCAGTAGCACCCAGTTCAACATCATGAAACACTGATTTCTTTCTCTTCTGGATTTGAAAGCCAGTCTGACAGCAGAGCTTCCTTCATTTGCTCTGCTGCTTCATCACTGTGGGGGGAAAGAATAAAGATATCATTGTCTAAAGCTCTGAGATTCTGCACAGAAATGGCAGCATCTCTACCTTCTCTATCCCATTCCTCAGGCATTTCTTTTTAAGAATCATTTTTAGTGCCTAAATTCATGTTGGACCTGCAATCTGAATCCATATATCTTGCAATCGCTGCCAAAGGCTGCCATGGGAAGATTTGTTTGTGGGAAGGAAAATCATAATTTGCTTTACTGTCAGAGAAGATTTATAAAGGAGGCTTCTCCTTTTCTGAACCCAAATCATTAAATAATGATATTTTTTTTCTTTTATTTTAGCAAATCTAGTCCATATATCTGAAGATATGAATACATTCAGGATTATCACTGCATATGCACAGAATGATACCTGCAGGACAGTGAAAAAAGGATTTGTGGAATCATCATTTGAGTTACAAATGCTGAAAGGTTTTTCTTCCAAAAGAATGAATATTCCCTATAAAGAAATGAGTGACTGGGTTTGTGACATTAATTCATAATAATGCCAAATTCCTATCTGAAAAAAAAAATCCATATTCAGCAGAGTATTTATTTTAAATGACAGCTTGAAAGGGTTTCCCTCTGGAACATATAAACAGGAAGATCCCCAGCCTGTCTTCTTCCTGTCTCAAATACTGTGGGCAGATCAAGAAAAAACATGGAAAAGAAACAAACCATTCCCCAACTGTTTCAAGCCTATTTTCTCCATGTAATGCCTGTCAAGTCTGTAGAAAAGCTAAAGGGATTTATTTGAATTTGAATCTGAGCAAGCACTGAACACCTCATTTCATCTTAATTGTACGGATTGAATTCTGAAGCTAAAATGGAACTCGCAGTTGTTAAGTAAACTGAAATGCTCCTGTAATTGATTGCAATGAACCTGCATGGTTTATGCTTTATTCAAAAAGGACTTGTAGTAATTCTTATCTTCTAGTGGAAGCTTCCCTGCCCATGGCAGGGTGGTTGTAACCAGATGGTCTTTGAGCTTCCTTTCAACACAAACCACTCTGTGAATCTATGACAAAAAATATTCTAATATAATTAATATAATCAAACAAAAGCTAAATGCCACCAAGATTAAAATACTTTGAAATTTCTAACATTTTTATACCAACCATGGTCTGGAGCCCCCTAGGGCATGCTTGCTATAAAACAAATACCTACATACATATGCAGGATATTTATTTTTATAGAAGGTGCCCATTCACAGTTTTATAACATGCAGCAAACCTCCCATTTCCGAAGGAAGACTCAAAATGAGTAAGAGACTGGTTGGTGAGTCCAATCCCTGTGCACAGTCCCCAGCCATCTCTCTTGCTGTGGTACAATTGGATTTGCAGCTCCCAGCAGCCACAGATCCCCCTGGGAATGTGCAGACCCCAAACATTCAGTGTTTCAAATACAGCAGTTTGTAACTGTGATCATCTGCATTTGATATTGGGAACACACCCACTGAGGACACGACCTGGTTCTTGCTGGGACTGAAAGGGGGACATCAAAATTTCTTCTCTGCTGTTGCTCCTTCTGCCTCTGTAACTTCACTGAGGTCACGAGAAGCTGGGCAGGATCGTAGAACTGAGCTACCTAAATGGCATGTTGCTAAAAATATATTTATTCAGAATGGCTAATTAAGGTGAATGACTACCAGTCTTCATTAGCACTGAAGTGGTGTTAATTTGATTAGACTTCTGGCCTAGATAGGCTTGAAAGGCACTATGTTCCTAATGTAATTTCTCTAACGAGAAAGCATTTCAGATGAAATGTTACCCATCAGTGTCTTTCTTTGTATAAATATTAAGCAGACATTTGCCTTTTAATGCTGATGTAATTTTTAGGGAGTGGGGAAGCAGTGAAGATGTGACATCTGCATTGCCTTGGGGTATGGAGAGAATGTGAGAAAATAAACTTGCAATTCTTGCTCCAGTTTCATTATTTAAATACTTTGCAACATTTTCATGGTGGAAAGTCATACTTGAAAAGTGCTCATGAAACCTGCCTTTTCTTTAAACACACCATTTTATACTTCTTGCTCTTAACTCAAAACTCTCTTCAATCAATATTTCAATGCTTAAATATAGTTAACATGGCAACATAAGTTTTAGATTAGGAAAAATGTCTTCTGCATAGAAAAAGGATTTTACCATAAGCCAGGGGGGAATAGGAGGAACATGCTGTTTACTTATTAATTAGAGCTCACAATGATCTCTGCTGGAATGATACTCAAAAAAAAAATACCCATTTAGTTGGACTATAGTTCCTTTAGCACAAAAAGTCTTGCTGAATGACTCCTGAACTATAAGATTTAGCCACCATCAGAAATCTAGACATGCTTAGTATTTCTGTTCCATCTTATCTCCTCCACATGACACAGACCTCACTCATCCTCCTACCTCACTTCTCCAAAATGTTCCCTCCACACAGTTTTCCTCCACTGCCTTCCCTTGTATCCAGCATTAAATTTCATGTCATTTCATCTATAGTAGGAATTAAGAAATCACAACACTTGACATCACTGGTGCAGCAAAATTAAATTTCCCTGGCCATCACAGGATACTTTATGCTGGATCTGTCATTTCCTTAAGTATACTTAGACTTATGGAAATCTCTTGCAGAGATACACAGGGGGGAACCAGCCTCCATGAACAGGAAAAACAAGTTCTAACAAGGACAACTGAGACTTGCAATTCCAAATTTCTTAGATACATTTGAAACAAAATCTCTGTAAGAAAAATGTTACATTCATTGGTATTTAACATTTTCTGTGTGCATTTATAAACATGCTTTTGAACGATAACATTGTGTGGCAACGAAAATTCGGTGGTTTTGAGTAGAAGATGATGGAGATCTCTGCAGAAGTAAAGGATCAGAATCTTGTCCAGGGGGAATAAACTTATCCTATGTTTTATTCCAATTTATGGTCTTGAGTATGGAATGAAAATTCTGCAGATGGAGAGTACATGCTTGGCTCTTGGAATAAGAAAAGCAGTGACCAAGGGAGCCATTGCTTTGCCATAGTGTTTTCTCTTAAAAAAAACCAAACCAAACCAAAACAAAAATTACCCAAACAAACAAAAAAATGTGCTGCCCCCTCCCCCTAAATACAAGCAAAACTCACCCTCATCTTCTTAAAATATTATTTTTAATCTCATTCAAAAATTTCCTCTTTTTAACTAACTAAATATTTTTAAATACTTTTTTCCAGTTTGAGTCAATGTCATAACAAAATTATTTTACTTCCTTGTGAGTAAAAATTGCTGTCAGTAATTAAGAACCTTACCAAGCTGAAGTCAGAACCATTAGAGTGTTTAATATTCTATTGGGCCAACATTTGAGCAAAGCCAGTGCCCAGTACAGATGGGAAAGAATGGAGTTTATATATATATATACAATTTGAGATTTAGTACTGCCACCTCCATAATCCAGGTTGGGATTGTTTTTTAATTGATTTACGTTATTTAAGCCTAAAACGAAGATAAGTCCATGCCAAATGGCCTGTGAGTCATGGTAAGCTGGAAGACAAAAGCATTGGGAGGAAGAGGAGAGTTCTGGAGTCACCATACATGACTGTAACTGTGATTCATTTTGGCTGCCAACAGAATCTTGTTAAAGAAATAACTTTATTCCCCCTCTTTCAAAAAAAGCATTGCAGAAGACAGCTCAAGAGAATGGATTGATGGTTGCACCCTTGTGTTCAGTAATATTAAATGCAGAGAATGCTCTTTTCATCATTGAAGCTTTATATGTCATTAAAATTTCTAAATAGATTTATATAAAAGCTTCACCAGGATTTATATGGCCAAGTTTTGAAAAAATGATGGTCAATAGGATCATAAAAGATGATAGTTCCCCCAAAATTAAAAAGTTGGCATCACAATAAATAAAGAAGTACATTATAAACTAGTAAAAATTTCACATGCACCAATGCTCCCAACCACTTTACTACCCTTTTAGAGGACAGAAAAGCAAGGACTTCCATTTCCCTTGATTAAGCATCTTGAATGTTTAACTCCATTCATCAAGTTTCTACAGCCTCTGAAGATTTATGTCATGTTCTAAAAAGTTAGATTTTTTATAAATATCGTAAGATTGATCTAATAAAGACACTATAGAATCTAATGGAGTTACATTAAATAGGGATGACTTGGTTTAAATAGCCAAATACTTACTGATATTTCTTAGTGAAATATCATATTCTAAATGTTTTTCAGGATTTTTTTTTCATATTTATTAAAAGTTTTTCCATTATATGGACCTTTTCTCCTTGCCTATGGACAAAACAAAGTACCATCTTCCACATAAGCTATTAATTAGCAATTCTATTGAAACAAATTAATCTAAATTAAAATCTTTTGAAGAACAGAACTCAGCTCAATTTATAGACATTAATTAGATACATATCAAATGAAACTGGATGTTATCTAAGGAAAAGTGAACAACAAAAGTTGCTTTAGCAAGTTAATCCAAGTGAAATCAGGTCTAATAACTTTGGGGTTCAGGACAGAGACACTGTGTATTTCATGTAAAGAGCAGGATCAGTCAAACCTAAGCTCTAAATTATATCCATCCAACATATTGATTGTAAATTGATAAGCCAGAAAACAGAATTCAGCACTCTATAATGCAAAAAGGAGTCACTGCATACACCTTTTGTAGGTATATCCTTGCTTATCTAAGTACCTCTGGCTGCAGCTAAGTTTTCACCAAATTATGCTTTGAACCTATTGCCATCACCCATCCTTCTCCCCTCTATTTCTTTGTTACCTTCTATATAATGAAGCACACTGGAATTGAAAATAAAAGTACAAAAAATGTTTTAATTTGAAAATATGATTGTGAGATGGTATTGAAATTTTTGAGGGAAGCCAGGAGTGGATCTGACCAAGAGAACATAAAAGGTACAATGCGGAAAAATAAAACTGTTCATTGTTCTTTGCAGATTTTCTGAGCTCCTTTTCATAAAGGTGGAAAACACCCCCAGCTTATTTAACATTTTATATTTAAATAATTTATTATATACCACAGAAAAAAAAAGTGCAGATGAATTTGACATAGTACAAGGGTGCAAAGGATAAGGATGTTCCTGGATCTGTTTTCCTACTACACGGTCTTCAGATGCACTTCAGAGAGAGAAAAGTACACTTGGAGAAGAAAAGGGGCACAATGGAATATTTTCTTTTCTACCAAAGTTCAAACCTCACCTTAACCTCATCCCCCAGACTTTTCTTGGTGCCTTTGTGAGTGATGCTTTGTTCAAGCCCATTCCTGTCTCTCCAATTAGAGATTTCCATCCTCCTGTGATGGGTCTGATTATGGAGAGCCTGAATGCACTGTTGTCCTCACCCATGGTGGGGGAAATGGGAGCCTGTGTTCTTGTTCCAGAACAGGTATATTTGCTTTTGTGAACTTCAAAGCAAAGCTGCATCTCTCTCTTAATCCAGGCAGAGCAAACTGTGCTGGGTCTTTATGATGTCCAGTGTGATATTTATTCTTGAGAACTTACAGGTGCCATGGAGACCCTGTGTCAGAGAAGCAGGGTTGAAAAACTTTGTTAAGATTCCTCTTTAGCTTTTCAAATATGTTTCTTCCCTCTCATTAAGGGCTGAGGTACACCATGCTTTGGAACAAGGTGCAGAGGTGCCAAAGCTGTTACAGATCTGAGCATTCAGCCAGGACACAGCATTTCCATCTGCAGAGCTGCTCAAGTCTCTGCACACCCATGGGGCAGGCCTGCCCTAATTACCTCAGTGATAAGGAGCAGGATGTTCAGATTGGATACTCCAGTCCCTGCAGGACACAGCAGCCAGTTGAAATCAGATCTCTCAAACCCCTGGTTGTGCTCACCAGTGCTGCAGGGTCCTGGTGGAGATGGGGTTTGGTGGGGTCACAGGCCTTGAGGCACAGGATGATGCTCTTTTCCAGCCAAGACATGACATGGCTGCTGTTAAAAAATAATGTGCAGAATGTGGAAGAAAGAGTAAAGGACAAAATAATGGCTTTTATGTCAGTTCCTCAGAACTCTCAGAAAAATAGATGTCACCAACTGGAAGAAAAACTTACCAGGAACCTTGTAGCAGTTTCACTTCCCATTTCTTAGGTGGATGGGCCTTGTAAATATATAACAATTGAAACACAGGAACACAGAATGTCCTGAGTTGGAAGGGACCCATTAGGATAATCAAAGTCCAACTCCTGTCCCTTCACAGGACAGCCCCAGGAATCCCCACATGTGCCTGAGAGTGCCACATTTCTTCAACTCTGCAGGCTTGCTACTCCTACTTTAAGAGGCAACCTGAAACAAGGGAGTGGAAAATGTGATCTCAGAGGAAAGAAAGGGATGAAGGGAGTGTGTGGATGTGGAATTAGGAGCTCGCTCTGGGATTTCACAAGTTTTCAGATTCGAGAGTTTACCAGGCACTGAAGTATTGGCATGAGCACAAGCAATTAGTAGCAGTGTTGGAAAATCACTGATTAGATGTTGCAGAATGCTCAGCTGTGAGGGAGTCTGCAAACAGAATAAGGCCATGAGGAGGGAAAATCATTGACTCAAATAAGAGCAGTTTTGCAGAAGGGGCAGGAAACAGCACAGATGTTCCTTTGCCTCCTTCCACAGCTAAC
Organism: Irena cyanogastra; assembly: GCA_013397155.1. Lineage (NCBI taxonomy): Eukaryota > Metazoa > Chordata > Aves > Passeriformes > Irenidae > Irena > Irena cyanogastra. The sequence continues at coordinate 291,016 of VWZV01010502.1, forward strand.
ACTGCTGTGGATGGAGCAGGTTTCTAGATGGAAAAGTTTTCAGGGATAGATTTCCTGTGAAAGCAAGCAAATAAATGCTTTCAGCACAAAAAGAAGAGCACAGCAACAACTAACCCAGCTTGTCACTTCCTTTATTACAGCTCGGAAGCCAGGCAGTCCCCATGTGGGACTGAGGCTAGTGCACTGACAAAAATACACTGTTTTCTTGCCAAATGGACACATTTGGGGGATCTGTTATTTCATCATGATGAGACATTTAATTTGCCTTGCCATCTAATAGATAAAATGAAAAAAAGGGGGCTCTAAAGCACAGCGCTGATGTTCCAAGCTTCTGAGCTCCTCTCCCTCAGATAATGCATTTCCTGCATTAATGAGATGGAGGCACTCATGTGTGGTGCAATAAAGACAAAACCAAGTGTTCTTTCACAATGTTCTGTAAAATCCTCCAGGAGAATCCATGGCTGTAGCTTTTATGCCCTGATTCAGAATTATATCCAAGGAAGACACAGAAAAAGCAGAATTCAATATGGGCAGACTCATTTTGAAGTCTGAAGAAGTTTCTAAGCATTGTAACACTTCTAGGGTGTAAATAGGCAGAGGGCAGCAGTTATTAAACAGGGGGTGGAAAGACTAAGGCCTACTAAAGTCTTTAGGGACTTTCTTTAAAGGTTATTTTTCTTTCACTAGGCTTGATGGAATGCAGATTTGACTTTAACTGCATGTGCTATATTTTTCCACAGCTTTACCGATGAGATTGTTCATCCTATTTTTCACCCCAGCACGAAGCTTTTGTTGCTAGTTGGATGAAAACATGTAATTAACCAGGAGTTCTGCAATAGCATGCATGCCCTGTATTAAAAATATGAATCAAGCCACATGGGCTTCTTGCCTTTCTTTATGAAACCTTGTTGCATCTTTTCTTCCTCATTATCTCTCAGAAATGAAAACAAGGAGCCAAAATTCACAGTCCAGAGTGTCTCCCATGTGGGACTCCCTTGATGTGCTATGCAAACAAAGCTTTTGCAGTGAAGATGTCACTGCCCTCTCACTCGGTTCAGCATGTCCAGCCTGGGAGGCTCCCAGATGCTTCTCAGCTTTCACTTTAATAACTTCTTAGTGCAGCTGTTCCTTGTATTTCTTTCTACTCCTCTTAATGATTTTTCTTTCCCTCTGGAAAGGAAAAAGATTGCTACAGGTAGAGATTAAAAGATTACCACAAAAATTACCACAGGTAAGACACTTAAAGTCTGGCATTCTACAGGGCAGATGTGCAAATTGGAGTGAGTCTACACTAACGTCTTTCCTTATCATTAAATGGAAGAAAAGGAAAAAAATAGGAAAATTTAGGATTTTTAAGAAACTTAATCTGACTTGCTTTGCTTTAGAATGGGTCTAAAAATGTCTCTATTTCTCTAAAAATGCCTCAATACAGAGGCAGCCAGGGTGACAGCACTTGTCATAAATGTGGGTGTCTACATCTGGTGAGGTGAAACATGCAAAATTCCCAGAAAACATTTCCAGACTATGTTCTCTTCTTCGCCAGTTTCTACAGGATGAAAAAGTGTGCACTTGGTCCACAGAAATGAAGCTGGAATTCTGCAGAGACAAAAACTGAAGCTTTTACCATCCTTCTTTTTCCACCTGTAAACCTGCTAAAAAAAGCTTCATTTTATGTGTCATTCTGCAGAAGAACTGTACCTCAGAAACCAAACATGTAATTAATCAAATACAGAGATAAATCATCATTGAGAGGAAGGAAAGTGTGAGGTGATTTAGGCAAGGAAACAGAGACTTGCTCTCAGTGGATGTTTGATGAGCCAGTGTAAGTCAATGAGGCAGGGAAGGAGGAGGGGTGTTCCAAAAGACTGGAGCCTCAGGAGAAATTCCTGGCACGAACAGTTGTAGATGTGTTGAAGTACATGGAGAAGGTGAGGGAGAGAAGTGGAGGAGGGCAGCAGAGAAGGTCTTTAAAGGTCCATGATTACAGGCCCTGGAAAAACATGCAAAAAACTTCAGTAGCCACCTGAAAAATAAAGGAGTTATTTGTTGAGGTGCAGCTACTCCTGTAAAAAGCTATAGCTTTTTATTTTTGCAGTTATTTTTGCCTCCAGTCAGCTTCTAAGGCTTCTAATGGTTCTCTTTCCATTAGTGTTCTTCCAGTAAACATGCTCTGATGTGCACTAAAGCACCTCTCAATTGCTCATAGTGCAGCAGCACCCCTATTTCTTTTAACAATGAGATTAAACTGTTTATGGAAGCTGCCGACCTTGGCTGGTCACTAATGGGACAGTGGTTCATTACCCTGTATTTTTATCTCTGCTAAATCATCAGCTAGAAGTACTCAGATGGGAATGCTCAAAGCTCCTTATAGAATTCCATTTAAGATGTGACACAACACTAAAACATGTGAATGAAAGTTTCAAAGTTTCCAAAGATGCAAAGATAAAATATATTAGAGAAAAGATCTATTTTTCTCATTTTGTTGGTACAAACAATGAGGTTTGCAAATAATTTTTTCTCATAGAGACACATCAACTGGAGAAAAAGTGCAGCTGAGGTGGAAATAAACATTCACAAAACCAGTTACGACTTTAAAAAAAGTATTTGTACCACAAACAATTAATTCTGCTGAGATTTATTTAAGTTGCAAATGCAGGAAGGAAATCATTTCACTTCTGCCCTATTCATCAGAAACTCCACCCTATCCCAAATCTATCAGCACCAGATCCAATCACAAAATATTCAAAACAATGTCATCAGAGCAAACTTTAATTAGGAGATCATACCCAAAGGGCTTGGCATTTTTTATCTAATTGAGAGTTTTTGTTCCTTTCAAATTAATATTTCAAAAGGTGTCACATAGAGTGTGACATCAATTTTAAAGTCCTTTAAATTTGGGATATTACAAAAGGAAGAAATATGATACCTGTTTGAAATAATGAACTTCCAGGCTGCTTGTTGGAAACAGGTAGATTTCTGCTGTATGAGAGGTTTATCTAGGAGGAGGGGAGGAAGGGAGAGAGGGAGGGAGGGAGGAAGGAAGGAAGGAAGGAAGAAAGGAAGGAAGGAAGGTAGTGCGGGCAAATTGTATCACTAAAGTTAAAAAATGATACCTATGAAGTTTAGAAGTTTTTCTGTCAGCTGGCGCTCCCTTTGTTCAGTTTGGCATGACAGAAGTCTAAAATCCCCAGCACAGGTAGGGCAAGGCTCAGATGCTGCCTGGAATATATTGGCAGCAGATTCTTGCATGCTCAAAAGCATTTTGACAAGGCAAACTTAGTTACAATCAGCATTTGAATAGAGATTGAAGACTGCTTAGCAGCTGCTAAGTGGTCTTCTCCTTTATTTCCCTTGATGGAAAGAGTCAAAAGATCAGTAGTTCTAGATGAGAAAAGACTCATGTGAGATATTATGAGCTGCAGGAAGTAATTGCCATATGTCCTGGTAGGTGATCACACATTCAGGATCCAGCACTGGCAGAAATAGCATCCCCCACCCATTCCAGCTCCCACGCTTTCCTTTTCCGAGGAACCAGGAGGGAGGGATGCTTCCATTGCTTAAGTGACCAAAGCTGCTGAAAGCAGATGGTCTTTTTATTTCCATCCTGTCCCCGCTTACTGCAGGACAGCAAACCTCCTGCAACTGCCAGAAACATCTCTTGGAACCATCAGAGGACAGAAGGGCAGGAGGGATAAATAGGGAAGAGCCATGGGGAAGAGCAGTGCAGAGAAGTGAAGGGCAGCCAGGTCCATCTCTGGGAAATTCACAGAGAGAAGAATTGATGAATTTAACCTTGGAAAGGAATGCTACATCACGATTTGTGGTTTGTCACTGAAGGAAAAAGGCTTTTTTTCCCTTTTTCCTTTAATTGCTAGAGAAAAAAATTGAGATCGAAAGAGCAGCTTATCACTGATAAAAACCAAGACTGCTGAGGGAGAACCAATATCATGATCTAGTTCACTCTAAAAAAAAGAATCGCTTTTATTTATTATTTGAAATAATACAAGGGGCTTTGTTTTTGCGTGGCTTCTCTGTTTGTTTTTTGTTTATTTGTTTTAACCTGATTGATGCTATGTGGAACTCAATTTTCAAATATTTCCTGATGGCAAAAGAGTGCATTTTATCTCAAAATGAAAGTTCAGTTATATATGCAGCAGAACTTGAGGAAAATTGAAAGGGAAACAGTAAATATCAGGAAGTTTGTCATAAAATCACAAAAGCTGATAGCAATGGCAAAATAGGGGAGTGTTTCCATGCAGTGACAGTGTTCCAAGTGCACCAGGTCTACACAGACACCAGGCTACCTGCAGCAGAGTGGAGAGGTGCTCAGAGTGCTCTCTGAGCCATTAAGTTTGCAATGATGCAGCACGGCGTGGCCTGGCCAGAGCAGAACTGTGTGTGTCTGGGCTGGACTCTGCTCTCCGTGCAGAATTACCCTGCTGACAGCATGAGCTGGCTCTGTCAGCCTGTGAGAGCTCTGCTGCCCACCCTTCTGGTCCTGCACAGTGCCAAAATCCCCCTGGCTCAGGGCAGAGCTCTCTTGGTCTGAGACAGCCACCACAGCCCCTCTGTGCAGGCAGAGATCTGTGTGATGCTCTTGGCCACACAGCCCCTTCTGAGGCAGGCCAGGCTGACAGCATTCCCCAGGGACACACTGCTGGAATCTGTGCCTGGAAAGGGGGTTCCAGGGCAGTTCATAGAGTCATGTCATCACAGAGTGGTAGGGCTTGGAAGGGATCTTAAAGACCATTTCCAAACCCCTGCCCACACCTTCCACTATCCCAGGCTGCTCCAAGAGCCATCCAACCTGGCCTTGGACACTTCCAGGGATCCAGGGGCAGCCACAGCTTCTCTGGGCAACCTGTGCCAGGGCCCCAGCACTCCCACAGTAACAAATGTCCTCCTAATATCCAATCTAAATCTCAAATATAGGCAGCTCTTGGTAGTTATCCAACATCAGATGAAAGAAACCCCCCTTTTCGGGGAAGAATGAATCTGTGGGGAGCAGTGGACACTATCCAAAGGACTATGAACACAATCTAAGAAGTCTTTCACAACATGAAGGATTCTATGTTTGTATGATCCCAGCAATCACAGCAGCAAGAGCCTCTAGTGAGTAGGCTTCAGGCCATGTGTGATCTTCTCACAGTCTCAGACACACACAGGCTTAGCAGAGAGCTGCATCAACCTCTGTAACCTTCAAGGTTGATCAGCACAGCATTTACTCCACTTGCACTGGGCCTAGGAAAAGGAATAATTAATGTTTTCAGGAAAATTAATCTTGCTGGGAGCACTCAAGCACTAGCATTAATCTTTCTAACTATTATTGTTTGCTTCCTTTTTTATTGGCTCCAGTTATCCCTGACCTTGTTGACTATAAAAAAATCAGGCAAAAATTTTAAGTAGGCCAACAAGGAGGTCAAATTAGAAAATACAAGAGAAAATAATTCATTTTCTTAGCTCACAGGAATTAGTGATCTGATCTACTTAACTATTCTTCAAGGTTCTTATGCATTAAAATAGCGAATAAGAATGTGTTATAAATATGAGACAACTAGTGAAATTTGAACATTTTTCCAAGGCTGCTTGAATGCACTCTAAAGTTAGTGCAGCAAAATGGAAGTGTGGGGGCTTGAGTTGGTTTTGATACCAGGAGGGATGAGCACAGGTAATGCAATGTCAATTTCCTTGGAAAAATATGGGATGTGAATTTGCTGCTCAGGTTACAGTTTGTACAACTTATTATGAGGGTAAGCTTTTGTGTAAGCATTGAATGCTTGCAGGACTTCAGTTTTGCTACCGAAATGAAGCAAAAAAAAAAAGTGGGAAAAAACTGCTAAAGGGCAGCAATTATTGATCTGTGTAAGGGAACATTTCAGGGGAACAAAGCGAGCTTCATGACTATAGAATAGTTAAGATACTTGGAGATGTGCACAAATCCTCAGTTCCACCCTTTGATGTTCTCATTCAGACACAATACTGACATCTCCATCAAACTGAAGGCTCTGGAAAATACTGAGATACTGAATCACTACATTTTTATCTGCTTTTGTTTCTGAGTTTTGTTCAAAATGTGTGATTTTCTTAAATTCAAATATTTTTCTTCAGCTTATTGAACTAAGTTCAAGCACTGCTTCATTGCTGTAGCAATCCCATCACAATTATATACTTTTTTGGAGCAGTAGTTGGGTGTCATCAGCTTTGTCCTGTTGGTGATGCCTCTGCCTTGGATTGTGTCTCTCAAAAACACAATTATGTGATAACCAGTTAGAAGGCCTTTAGCTGAGAGTGGAAAAACTAATTTTACTGTAGGTCTGCAATCTAACGGAAACCTCAGCATGTAAGAGGAGAACAAGGGTACCAAGAATCAAAGCACAGGTCTACAGGGAATTCTGTTGCATTATGGGGAAAAACATTAGTTCTGAAAGAGGTAAAATATGAAATACATTGGAGCTTTTTGTGTTTTTGGTTTTTGTTTTTTGGTGGTTTTTAAAGCAATATTCCAGTAATTATTTATTAGTGATAATAAAAGATATGAAAGTAGTAGAGGAAGACTGTTTTCTATTCATTTAACTGAAGTAAAATTAAGAAACTTTCAGACACTTAAACCATTCTTCAGGTCTGAAAAAAGACAAGAAATTTCAAAGCTACCTTGAGAAAATACACAACCTATGTATCTGTTGTAAGTACCCACATAACTGGAGGCAAGAAGAGAAAATTTGGCTTGGCTTTTACAAATGATATGCCCTTACAAATGTCCCAGTCACCTCCAGGGTTGCTGCTTATATAAGGAATCTGTCCTCCTCAGGACAAAACAAGATAAAATTCAATCAGCTGAGAGGCTGTAAATCCCTTAACTGACCCAGCTGGGTTCATTGCAAAAGGAAAGTGTCCAACTATTCTCCTGATCTGGTTTTTAAGCCCACACATTCCCTCCAGTCTTCATAAGGTGATGTACTTAACCCTGGCCTTGAGCCTTGCAAGCACATCCTCCTGTGTTCATGTCGTGGCCAGTGCTGCCTTTATCTGCAATTGCTGCCACTAACCAGAACTGACAGAGGAATAGAAATTAGCCTAGTTTAATAAATAATAGTCTTGACATACTCTGGATTTTTTTTTTATTTGATGAAATATGGTATGAGTAACAGGCTTGGCTGTAGAAGATGTCCTTGTGTCCTTGTTTCTAATTCTAAGAATACCAAAAAATGACCCAGCAGAGGTCAACTATTCTTTATCTGGAACCATGCAGATGGTTTCTGTATGCTGAAAATTCATACCGACTCGACTTTTAAGGAATTGAGGTTTCTCTAAGGGTTCTTCCTAGACAACCAAAGAATTCAGGTGACAGTAGATTTGAGGATACATAAAGGGGTTAAAAAATATCCAGAAAATTATCAGAGAAAAAGGAATTTAGGAAGCCAGGGAGAAGTAAAACAAAGTAGTGGGAAGGCAACACTTTTCTTTTTCTGTCCAGAAAATGGATGGAATGAAATGAGGGGCCTGGGAAAGGCATAATCTGGAGCATAAGCACTCAGAAATACTCAGATATTCTGACTTCACTTGTCATTTGATCACAATCAAACCATTTGTAAGGATTGTTTAGCGCAGATTAATGTTGGTCCAGGAACCTGGGAATGTTTTGATGAAAGCTTGTTTGGCTTCCTGCCTAGACATTTCTCCAGGACTGCCACAGACCAACCATTATGGGTAAACCTGCTGATAGATTGACTTGCATCTTGGAAACCAGACTGTCCTAAAAGTCAGAGTTCTTTTTGGGTCCAAATATCTGAGATCATCTCATGTAATCAAGCTTTGTTTTGTTGTGAATCAAAGAAATAATACATTTGATAATATTAAAATCCTCTTTGAAATAAAAGTTCTCCACTAAATGCTGCAAAGATCAATTTTATGAAAAATGATGAAGCAGAGTCTGGGACAGTTAACTTTTTGCCTTCTCTGTATGAAATCCTGCCGTTCCAAGGTATAATTTGGCACCCTCTCTTTGAAGGTTACAAGTAGGTCCTAATGGTGCTTATTGTTCCTGTTTTCAGATGCTGGAGTTCTGGCTTGCCCTGTGTTCAGGGCTCTTCTGGGTCTGCAAACACCTGAAATCTGTCCAGGGCTTCAGGCAGGAATCAAGCTGTGGTTCAAGCATAAGTGGGTAGGAAGGGGATGCACGACGTGAGGATTGCTCTGCAGCCTCCAGGGCAATCAGCACAGAGCTGCCTCATTTCTGTAGCTGGACTTGCCTGGCACCCAAAGCAGGGCTACATCCAGAGTGGCCATTGGGAAAAGCAGTGGGAAATGGACAATTCAAACATCATTTACTAAATCAAATATGTTACAGCAGAGATCTGAGGCTTGGCACATGGCTGTACTGAAACCCTCTGTACTGTACCCTCTTGATGCTGTAGGTGACCAGTTAGCATTGTTCCCATGCTGCCTGGACAGAGGAACTACCAGCCCTGGCCAGAAATATTCCCAATAGGAATCCTGAAGATATTTTTTCTTGTTTAGAATCAGAGAGTGTTTAACAACAAGGTTGTGTCCAAAAAGTGCCAGCTGGCTTTGGGGCCAGTGCAGACTCCTCTCCTCCAGCTTCTATTTCCACTATCTCCTGAATGGATTTTCCTCAGGGCCCTCACATGTCATCAGTCCTGCTGTAATCCACATATTAACATGATTCCCAGAGCACCTGGGCTCAGAGAGACACCTTCCCAACCCTGTCCCTGTCCTCAGCTATCCAGAGTTTATTCTGATGGGATTATTTTCCATTCTCAGATGTGCCAGAGGCTATGCCCACAAATCCTCATTCCTGTACTCATTTTGTGCTCCCCTTCCTTCACAGCATCCTCTTTCTCTCTCTCCCCCTCTCCATGAGATCCACCATTTAGGGTGTCAACACTTTAAACTGTTGGGAAACAGTATCACTGAGACAATTTTTACACTGGAAAGTGTCAATATGTTCTGTCAACTGTTTACACGATACAGAGGCAGTGACAAGAGCTGGCTACTGACAGGATTTCAGCACGTCTGTCTAACACCAACATCTTCCTCCTCACTTCCTACATCTCGCCAAAATCAGCAGGCTTCTGCTTCTATTAGATGCCCTCGGATATTCCACCTGGTTTCCATCTGCCAGATCAGAAGGATGTGGGTATCTATACCTTCCCACCCCATGCAAACAGCTCAGGCATCTCCCGGGCATCCCAAATATCCTGGGCAACTATGTGCCTACACCAGAAATGATCCCTAGAGTTCTCTTCACTACAGCAAGGATTAAGACTGGTTTTGGCCCCAGAATGGAGATTCAAATTATATATTTGAGACATATGTCAGATTTTTGAGAAAGATTTTACAAGTGATACTTTCAGTGAGAAAGGTCAATTGACAGGCATCTTACTATTAATGATAATTTCTAATAAAAAAGATCGTTTCCTCTGGACTGGAAACAACATTACATTAGGACTTGGAACCTGTGGTTGACAAATACCATACATCTTAATAGGGCTGCAGACCTTCCTGTGGGAAATGCTATCAAATCTTGAAAGCAAATTTTTTGAAGGAAATTGCAGACAGCTTGAAAACATCCATGATCCTTTATCCTGACATTGGCTTGTTAACACTGTACCATGACTTTGTGTCACTGTTCTTTCTTATTTTGGTCTTTCATTTTATCTGACTTTGGCTTTCATGTCATGTCTTATATCACTTTGACTCTTCCATCCCACTATCATCTCCTCCCTTTTCCTATTTCAGGTATGACAGGATTTATTTATTTTCTCCTGGGTGCGCTCTTCTCATGCAATTAATGAACAACAGTTGTGGGGTTTTTTCATTCTAAAATTTATTTTTCCTGCAAATGACACCTTCCATTTCACAATTGGTCCTTAGGTAGGATCTTTGGAATAGGCACTGAGACTATTGTGGGTTTGGAGCCCATGGCACACCACAGAGTCCCTGTCTTCTTTTCTTCTTAGTCTCAGCAGCCCAAATTCCTTGTCCCAGTGCTTTCATTATTTTTTTTAGTAAAGGAGACAAGTAAGTCAAAATCTTTCCATTCTCTTTACAAAAGCTGGTCTGTTTTCACTCTCTGCTTGACTACAAAGTTGCCACATCATAGTTCAGTTCAATCGATAGTGAGGACACCACAGCTTTATAGTCAGGCTGTTTCAGCTGTTTATTTGCAAGACTAAGGACCAAGATGAATTTTCAAACTTTATTTTCTCCCACATGCGGAAATAAATATCTTAGAACAGAAAAACAAGTTACTCCAAATTGTCAGGATGGAGAAAATAAGGGACTCTACAAACAAACAAAAAAAGGGACAGAATTGTCCAAGCAAGATCTTTTATTATTATCTATGGCAAATGAATACTGTTTTTATTGTCCTGACCGATTGTCAATTTCATTTGAAAATATTAAAAATTATTTACTCAAAAGAAGTAAGAAGTCAGAGGTGGAGTCTGAGGAGGAAGTATAGTGCTTTTCCCTTTGGACCATTTCTGTGAGAAAAAAGGTCCCCCAAAGTAGCTAAAAAGCAGACTCAGTTTCACTCCTTCTTTCAGCCTTTCCTGGACCTCATCCCAGAGGAGCTCAGGAAACTCCCAGAGGCAGGAGCATCAGTCTGTTCCAGTGAGACAAGGAGCTCCCCTTCTGTTATTGGACTCCCCACTTTCTGAAGGAGAACTCTAGCTATTGCATGGAAAAGAAATTCCTCTGTCAGCCTGTAAATGGTAATGAAGTTATATTTTGACTGTTCCCACTTTGCTTGAGTTAAAACGCTCCATCAAGAATAAAAAATCTTGTTTTGATTGATTTGTATTTTATCACGAATCATAAAGCAAAAATGAGAATTATGAGCCACCATAACATTTCTACTCACCTGAAGGCAAATTTCTTCCTCTGGTAGATCAAGGTTTGAATTCCAGAAATATTTTATTTTCCTCAGAATAAGAACAAATGAGAGTTAATGCAGTCCTAAAGACTAAAATGAAAGGAGAATTATTTAGGATTTGTAGGTACTAAATGAAATAATATAGAATTATCTTCTTATGCCAATATCTTGGGTTGCATCAAAAAAAGAGTCAGAAAAAATGTCTGTGATCATGTTTAAATTGCAAAGATTCAGGGAGAAGAAATAAGATTTTTATGGAAAATGAAAATAATTTTAAGAAATTCCAAAACCTGAGACATTTTCAAAACTCAGTTGTTTTACTTTTGCTTTGTTTCCTCTCTTTGACTTGCATACAGAAAAAAAATAATTGCTCCTAGGTTTGATGGGTAAAAGAAAGGTTTTGAGAGGATTTACATTTCTTTTCAATGCAAATTTTCAAAAAGGTAATATTTTTACAGAACAAAAATTAAAATGCAAAGTTAAGAAATATTTTAAAGGCATCTCAAGTCTACTGCTCCTCAGTGTTTGATTAAAAAAACCCTGAGAGCTGGGAGATTTTAAAAAGTGCTATTTATTTATATGAGTGCCTACACAGCATTCCTACTTAACAGTAATTGCATGACCCAACATGCATCAAACAAAGCTTGAGCAATTAAACCTCTTTTCCAAAATATACCTCAAGCACTTAAGAGAGCTAAAGAGTGATTACAAACAAGTGAACAAAGGACACTCACAATATTTATGCTCTGTTTTGGTTGATCCATCTCAAAGCATAAAAGAGGCAAGAAGAATCTATCCATTAAGAACAAAGCTTCCATGATCTCATAATTTGGCAAGGAAAGAACTTTGAAGCTAAAATACACTATTTATTAGGAAACATTTGCATTGTCCAAGAACTCTAGGTGGTGAAAAGCCTTTGAGGAGTAGTTAGGTGACCCTCAGATCTTACAACAGTCTTGGTGAGTCAATGGGTATCCCTGATACCCAAAGCATTTGCAGACAATTACCCTGACTCACAGAATTTCAGCAAATGCTGGTTTGTCTTCTTCCAACCATTGTTTTTTCACTATTCTGCAGGAAATAGCTTGAAAGTGTGGAAAAACATTTTGAAAATTATTTTAGCTGCACACTAGAGAGGCAGCTTCTATACCAGAGTCCTGCTGTCACCACAGAAACTACACTCAGTCAAGCTGGGATCTCCATCCAGGTGGCCAGGAGTGGACAAATCCCATAATAGATTAGACCTGGCTGGCTCTGTGTCATGTAGGCAGCTGAAGCACCTTAGGGCATCAGAAAACTTTCAAAGGAACACTGGAAAAGCTGTTGTAAAATTGCATCTCAGACAGGGAACCATAGAAGTGAGCCTGTAATAGTCAACTCCCTGACAAAAATAGAAATAAACTGTATATCATGTTGTTGCCATATTGTGGCAGTGGAGAACATATACATCTCTAGATATTTTGAGAATATTTTGCCACGAGAGTTTTATTTATCTCAAAAACCTCCACAAGAGTCAATGTGTTCTTGTAAAATCAGTAGGAGCACGCAAGTAACTAAAAAGAGAAACAAAGGAAAACCTCGTAATTCTGAATTATGATAACATATTTGCTGCACCACATCCTATTGCCTTTATTGGCTGAAGGTGGATACTGAGTGCTGAAAACAGAAGGTGTCTGAGACACGGGAAGAAGGAAAACAGAAAGAAAACATCTACCTTTTGTAGAAGGTTGATGGCAAAGACCCCTTTTCCCCAGAAGAAAGTTTTGTTGTAAAATTTCAGACTACAGCCCAGTTTCAGTGTTGTTTTGTCTTAATATCCCAAAAGTTGTGAGGGTGATAAAATCCCTCCTCCTGACCATGCCACAGGACTCAATCCTGCTTCTGGGCTCAGAGAACTGTGGGTGGAGAATCCTCCCGCTCCCAGGAATGAGTACACTTGGGTGGCTCAAGCACCCTGGCAGCTCCCTGCCAGCACATTGTCCAGGCTTTGTGGCATCAGCAGTTTCCCACCACTTCCCAAAGAGTAATTAGTTTTCTTAACTGAGCTTGCGTGTTTTGTTATTTCCTGAAACTCCATATGTTCCATCTCATTTAAAAGCCGATGAGGAGAGTGGGAAGTGCCTCGGTCAGTGCTCCTTGGTAGGTAAGGCTGAACATCCATGACAACTCCCTGTGTCCTTCTGATCAGCAAAATCAACCCCACTGGCTCAGGCTCAGAGCTGTAAGGTACATCCAGATCAGCTCAGCAGCTCCTGTCCTCCTGAGAGGGGAGAGCAGGCTCAGCCTCTTTGTCCCTCTCACGGCTGAGGAGAAAAAGGCAGGGACAGGACTCCATTCCCGTATCCTGCCAAAGCAATTGTCCAGCTGCCACATCTGGAGGGCTCCAGCAGCAGAGGGCTGCACACAGCAGATGCCTGCAGCATCCATCAGCCCTCAGATCCTTTGGCATGGAGGAGACTGCCAGAATCCTGCACTGGAGTTCAGGGAGCAGCAGGGGCTGGCAGGGTGCACTTTTGGGGATCAGCCTCTTCTCCCAGGCAGCCGCTGATGGCACAAGGGGAAGTGGCCTCAAGCTGCACCAGGGGAGGTTCAGGTTGGATATTAGGAATAATTTCTTCACTGGAAGAGTGGTTAGGCATCAAAACAGAGTGCCAGGAGAAGCAATGGAAGTGTTAAATGAATGAGTAGATATTGAAACAAAGATAAAACCACAGTGTTGTTTAGTGAGCATGGTGGTACTAGATTGAAGGTTGGACTTGGTGATCTTGGAGGTGCTTTCCAGCCTTAATGATTCTACAGTTCTGTGACTCTCTTGCTACCCTTGGAGAACTGTAGCAGCCCATGTCACTCCCTCACCAGGCTGAAGTACATTGCTCTGTCCCTCTGGCTCCCTCACCATACCCAAAAATATGACTGAATTTAGACAGAACTGGTGTGTTTGCTGTGCTTGGCCCTAGTGGAAAAGAAGCTCTGGAGGCACCAAGCACAGAGCCATCCTCCCCTCAGCAAGGACAAGGTGGCTGCCGGTGTGGCCTCTGTTCCTCACAAAATGTCCACCATGGTGACCTGCCCTACTGCAAAATCACTGCTAGTACAGACACTACAAAAGTTCAGCTGGCTTCTTATAATTTTGCCCTTGCCCATGCCAGGAGTTGATTCTCTCTGCTGATGCAAATGTGGTCTCTGCCTGCTGAGGGAGAGGTGGGCCTGGCACTTCCCTTCAGGGTGCCATTAATAATGCTCCCACAAGGACAAAGTGAGGAGGAAAGATCACAGGCTCCCAGCCTCACTGGCACCTTCCCTCACTGCAAAGGTAATCTAGTGAGCTGTGGGAGATTAAAAGATTACAATTCTTAATGTTATTGATATGGACCAAAGGAGATGAGGGAATGTAAACAGCCAGGGAAAAAGCACAGGGGAGAAAACAGAGACAGAAAGTGCAAAAAGAAAAATAGGCCAAGAATAAATTTGCATCTTAAGTTCTGCTGAACTTAGTCTATTAATAAGTAGACAAATCTGTCAAATCTGCTCATCTGAATGGAAAGTTTTATACCAGGCTGCACATCCCCAGCAGAACCTAACACAGGCAGTGCAAGGAGAGAGGCAGAGAAAGCCCCACACGGAAAGAGTTGGCAGCGATTGATTGCCTGCTCTAGGGGGAGCGTGGCTGACAGCAGGGCGGGCTGTCCTGGCTTGACACTGGAAAATACAGAGCTCTTTAGCAAAACCAGACGTGTGCAAGCCAGGAGGTGGCATCTTGGAAAGACTCCTGCCTGTGCTTGACTTGACCAAACGGGAACGGGCATTGGAGTAATTGCAGTGGAAATTAAACTTGTGAAGCACAAGTTAATCTTGATGTTTTGATGTTTTGATTTTTCTTCCAAACTCCAGGGTGTATTTTTCCCTCAGTGCCATTTTCTGGAGGCATGCCATTAGATGTTGTTTCATTGAAGATACATGCTTCTAATCTTACAGGTGAGAAATAAAGGGTGAACAAGCTGGGTCCAGTAAAGACATTAAAAATAAGCAGCACCTATACATGGCCACCTCTATCATATTGTTGCTTCTTAAATGTTATGATTACTGGAACCTGAACCATGACTTGCAAATCGTCAAGGCTGTTATGGCTGTGCCTTTTCTTGTCCAGTCCTTTATTATCGAAGTTCTCTTTCCTGAGTTGCTGTACTTAAACTGTAACATTGAGCCATCCCTCCACAGAAACTTCTTCCAAATCTCCCCTCCCAACAGAATAACCCGAGGTGACTCCACAACAGACTAGCATTTCTGTTGTATTCCAGAATTTGGTCTTTCACTCTTTCTTTCCTAATATTAGCAACTTTCTGTCTTTTTATATAAAGAAAGCCCCTGCAGTGACTCACCAGCCACAGGTAAGTTAGATCCTGACACTCAGAGTGTGCTTCAAGCTGAGGCAGCTACTGCCATTTGAAATGTTGTGGTCTGTTGTCTCAGGTCCCTCAGCCTGATGGGACAGAGGACTTGGGTCCATCTGCAGGCCTCTTATCTCTCCTGCTAGCCCCATGCAGATTCAGACATGTGGTGATTTTCTGGGGGCTGTATTTACAAAGCCAGGGCTTGGGATTGGTGATCTTTGTGGGTCCCTTCCAACTCAGGACATTCTATGATTTTTGGGACATTCCAGCATATCTCAAATGATAGGTGCCTATATAACAAGCAGCTGTGTCAAATCCCTTCAACTCAGTTGAGCTCAAGATTTAGATACCTAAATTTAAGTGACTAAACTAGTTGGGTTTGTGGACACAAATAGCAAAAACATCTATCAAAAGAAAAGATCTTGTCATTACTGTGTGGAGCCTAAAGAACAATTCAGCTGTATAGTTAGGAGGTGTTCAACTTGGACATTTGCCAATAGATACTGGGCATCATAAAGTATTCCTCAGAGGGATGTTCTCCTTCCTCCCTTTATAGTCCATGAAGAAGAAATGGCAACTCTAGAATTCATCTAACCTATTTCAAATGACTGTTTTTGGATAGATTGTTTGCAGCCTAGAAATGTCTTTTGTTACCCCAGTCCGTGTGAAGAGTCTATAAGAACAATTCAAAGGCACAGAATTACAGAATGGGTGACTGGGGTCAGGTGAAATGAATTCCACAGTTTGAGTCATGTTGATCTGTATCTCATTTTCAAGCCATGCTATGGATCAAGGTTATGTTGTAAAGACACAAAGCCAAAAGTTTCCAGGCAGTTGGGAACTCACTTTTTTGCTTCGGGGTAGGCTGGTCTAAGCCAACTTCCAATCAGAAACTGAGCAAACATTTTTTTTTCTGCAGAATTAATTTAAAACTAATAATCTCTGCTGATTGGCAAGGAAGGAGGATGTATCACTGTGCTGAAAGACTCCTCAGGACTTGCTTTTTGAGGTGGTTCGCATTCAAGTCCTTTGTCAGTTCACTTCGGATTAAAATACAGATTATGTGGATGTACCAGAAAAAGCAAAGGAATATGTTCAAACTCCAACCTCAGGTTTGACCCAAAAATACTGGATAAAGTTCTTCTCAAGGTTATAGTCTTAGAACCTAAGGTTCTCTCTTGTTCCTTCTAACTTAATTTTTAGAGGTACTATCAGCACAAATAAGGATCTTACAATATACATTGGGTAGTCTTTTGGGGTTTTTTGGGGTTTTGTTGGTTTTTTTGTTTGTTTGTTTGTTTTCTTGAAAACACAAATCAAAATGTTAATGAGGTATTTTAAAGCCTTAGAAGATTTGGACCTCAGCCTTTTTAGATATAATCTAGTTTTAATTCAGGCAGTAGTTTGTATTTATTCCACTCAAATCTGTAAGTCAAGGTCAAATATTTGCAGCTTCATACTGTGGAGGACAATAAGCAAATATTACCATGAGAGTACAGTTTTGTACACAACAGAAATATTGAAAGAGATTATTATTCATTATGTAGTAATGAAACATTTTTAAGTGGAAAGAAAATCACAAATAATACAGTCCTATATTTGCAAAACAAATAGCAATGGAAAAAAACAACATAATATTACTAGCTGGTGTTATACCCATGAAATGTAACAGTAATATATAGCTGGAGTGTTGCAAAATGCATAATTGCAATATAAACAATTTCTAGGAAGGAGCCTTGTGTGGTGATACTTTAAAACAAAAAAGCATTTTGGCATAAATAAAAAGATCCATCTATGACATATGTCAGAAGAAATATATGTGCTTCAATGAGCTGCTAATGTAAGTTCCAATCACCATAATCTCAGGAGAAACAATCTCATTTAAAAGTTGGCAGTCAATTTCAAATTGTACTCTTTCCTTTCTAGTCTCCTCTAATTTAATATATAGCAATAAAAACATTTGGAAATAATTAGATGCCAAATAACGTTAATAATTTACCTTGTGACAAATATCTTAGTGCTTCTAATGAAACCAGTAATGTGTCTTCATATTTAAGTTCTATAGTCACCAAAGAATTTGAGAATTGCACTTATCTCTATGCTCTGAGATAGAATGTAGGCAGAATTTGCCTTCAGATGGACATTATAAAGGCATCCTTTTTGTGATAATTAGGGATTATATAATCTCTGCTTTTTACTGAGTATTCGTGTACTTTATTTTAATTGCCCAGGATGAGTGAACTCACAGTATTTATATCCAACAAAGACAGAACTGCATTGTAATTTATATGCACTGTCCTGTGTCAACAATATTTACTCAATATTTTAATAATTATCCAAATAAGTTAAAAGATTAAACATAAAATCAACATGTATTACCAGATTTTAAAGAGGAAATTTAGCCTGAAAATAACCCCCCAAGCAGCCATGCAATCAGCATGATGAGCTACCCACGGGTGAGGCTGGAAGGTAATCTGCAAATCCCTGTGCATGTTTATGAGTAAATTACACCCTTTGGCAGACATGTCATTCTGAGGAGATTAGAATTGCTTTTCAGGAGGTTTGGGGTTTTTTTTGTTAAGATGGAGCGGCAGCCAGCTGTCCTGGAGGAAGTGCTGACACCTGGCCAGCCTCTGTGTGCCCAGACAAGCCCCTGTGTGCTCCCCATGGGAATGGGCCACGTTCCCTGTCACTACCAGAACAGGAATGGAAGCTCCCTGTCCTTATTCTCATCCCTTTTAAGGACCAAGCAGAAATCCTTGTGTAAGTATTGCTCAAAGTCTATCAGTCAATAGTTACTATTACAGAAGAGATGGTTACAAGAGCATTCTTTCAGGCAATGTTTTTATTGACGCTGATCCCCATTCTTCCCTCGAATGAAGACAGACCAAATAACACAGAGCAGTGAGCACTAATAAGCTAAGAACAAAAAAAGTCCACCAGTGAAATTTGTCAATACAAACTAGATATGCAGTGCTGGCCATGCCAAGGAGAAGCCAGATACACTATTGGGAGAAGTGTTGGATTGTGAGAGCTGGAGTGCCAGAAAAGGAATAAAATCCAATAGCACAAAGTACAGGCATGTGCCCTCAGGGACCGATAACAAGAATTTCTACTTTCAGGCAGAAATTTATCAGTCACAACTAATGAAAAGTAAAGGGATTTGGATGTCTTACACAGTGACTGGATGGCTGCGAGCCACTGGTGTGATGTAGCTGTGAAAAAGGCTAATGCAAAGCTTGTCTTTTTTCAGGAGATGCGGAGATCCTGCTGTCATCTACAGCCCTCCTGAGACCTCAGTTAGAGCATCGTTGTCACCCACAATTAAGGAAGACCAATTCTAACTGAAAATATAATGAAGGCCAGCACAGTGATGTTATGAGTGGAGAACCTGCCTCTAAGTGGAGTAAGTAAAAGAGTTTGGCTTGGGAAAACAAAGACTAAATCTTGTATGGTTACTTGGCCTAAATATATTGGCACCTACGCTCCAGAGAGATGTAAGTACTGAGTAGCTAGTTGTGGGTAAGGAAACACAACTATCAGTTATTTATAGACTTTGAGGGCCGAAAATTGCAATGTGAGTATGTAGTCATTAGATTTTGCAATAAGAGAAAGTAGAAGTATGACAATGGATAAGATAAGGGGGGAATATTAGAGTTAGGACAATAGAATTTGCTTTCTGAAAATGGATTTTGATTAGTTTATGAGAAGAGCTATTCAAATACCTCTCAAAGATATTAAGGAATTTGATTTGGTGACCCAGGAACTTCCCAGTTTTGTACTCTCATGAGGAACTAGCTGCTACAAAACAAAGGTTACGTAGATTGAGTCTTGCTGGTGAATATTATCTCTGTATTGCTTGTTTATTGCTTGTTGGAATGTGTTTGGACTCAAATCCAATTAAGTGTTTAGGGTCTCTTATTAACTTACTAAGTTCCTACTAGATTCAATAATTCATTTATTTGGGAATGAAGGCACTTTAAAAGATTTAAGGAGCTCAAATTTCAGATGGAAACTCTGTCACAGACAACACAGGGAAAGTGTAAGATTAGAATACAGGGAGG
This sequence comes from Irena cyanogastra, assembly GCA_013397155.1. NCBI lineage: Eukaryota > Metazoa > Chordata > Aves > Passeriformes > Irenidae > Irena > Irena cyanogastra. Next base: position 310,368 of record VWZV01010502.1, read on the forward strand.
ATGATCACGTGTAGAACAGAGCAGTGTTGTCCATAATAAGAGTCTTTATCAGCTTTAAAGAATTCCAAGGCTGAAAAGACCTCTAACTTTACTTCCACTGTTAAAAAAAAACCAAAGATTACCCACAATATTAACCTCAATAACAAGTATTGTACTTGACTATAACATGTGTTTGGCTATCACATAAATTCCAGGAGTGCGTGCAGTCTTGACTCAAAGGCATCAAGAAAGGGTGAATTCATCAATTCTGCTGGTAGTTTGTTCCAGTGATTAATCATGCCTGGTGTAAAAAGTGTGTGGTGCTTTCCTAATTGGAATTTGTCTGCAAGATTAAAGACCCGTTTTATATCTGGTATTTCCTCCCAGCAGAGGTTTATGTATTCTGCAATGCAGCCAGTGTTTAAGCTCTGTCTATATGGCACTCTGGCACCATCCCAGCTCCTTATCAGAGTGAGACTAAGGCATATGTCATTCCCCTCCCATCACCCACACCTTGTAAACAAAATCCTGGCTTCCAAGCAGCGTGGAAACCATGGGTCATGACTACCAAAAAACCTCCACTCCAGGGCATCTTCTCCCAGCAGATAAATTAGATGTAACCATGGTATTTTATGTTCATCGGAGAAACAAATTTTACCAAAAAATTACAATTTTTCAGCTGGTAAAAAAAAAATTGTGGCTCTGCATCATCTTGCAGAGGATTTCAGTGCTAGTATAAAACTCATTTTATATTAACACTTTATATTATGTTCCATTACTAGTCTCATCAGTGCCATGACCCTAGTGAAAATGACCTTTCTGCCCTTACTTTGTCAACACATTTAAAAGATTCTCTGACTGGTTTTTCCATATAACTATAATGAGAGGTCAGATTCTATCACTCTTCTCTGGTGACCCTACAAAATTTCCAGTCTTTGTCTTTCCCTAGGATGCAGTTCCTTCTCTCTTGGTGTGATAGCTATTCAATATCCTACTAAATCCTAGTTAATAATGTGGTCTGGAAGAAATCTAGCAAGGAACAATATCCTTAACCATTAGGTTTTTCATCACCTTGAAAACATGTTTCCAGGCTAGATTTTAATTTTTTCTTGACTTTATTTTGGTGAAGTGCTGAAAAATAACCAGGAAGAGAAGGTAAGACATTTATAATTTGTCTTTAGCTGACTGTCAGAGAGACATTTTGTCTGTAGTACCTCAGAAGTGCTATAATAAAGCCAGGAAAATACAGAGAAGGCTGAAATGGATGATTTCTACTGTGGACTGGCTTTCTTGCTAAAAGCAGCTAAGACATGTAGGACTAAGTTAGCTTTGACTTTTCAGCCTGGAAAAGGTTACTCCTGAAGGAAATAAAAATTAATGAATGACAAGGATAGAGTCAATACAAGATTATTGCTTCCTACCTTCTCCAGCATAGGAAGAGCTAAGGGTCACCTATTATTGCTGTTGGGGGACAAGCTCAAATCAAAGGCAAAAGTGATTTTTCTCAGCAAACACAATTAGCTTGACCATCACAATGGATGTTGTGAATACCACAAGTTTTGCACATGCTCAGATGAAGACTGGTCAAAACAATATTACACTAAAGTTACTAAATGCACAGAAACTGTACAAGTCTTAAGAAATATTAAAGCCTGGGAATATACTAAGGAATCTTTTTTTTTTTTTAGTCTATTCCTCTAATCTTTCCTAGGCATTATTGTGTGTGCATTTTTGTATATAATGTCTTTTATATAAGAGCCTTTGTTACGGATCAAAAGGCCAGGGCATCATGAGAGATCATCAACAGAGCCTGAGAAATTAAAATGTGCTGCAGCTCAATAGAGCATTTAAATGAATTCTTACTTTGATTTCATTGAATCTTTGGTTTATGCTTATAACTTCTTAATATAACAGGAAAGGAAACAACTACCTGCTCAGGTCTTCTAAGGAAGTATTCTGTGTTTATACAACTCAGCAAAATACAGACCAGTATTCTGAAAGGGCCTGCATTGAGAAAGTACCTCTCACATCCAGAATTGCCAATGTTGAAGGTGCTGAATTAGAGCTTTAATGTGGCACACTGAAGGCTGACAACATTTAAATGAAATTGTTTTATATTGGTAACATCAGCTGTAAGTAATAACGTATGTCAGAGTAGCCCAGGTCAGCCTCAATCTTGTTGAACTAAAGAAATGCACTAAAGATATGCTAAGGGCACGCCTCATACAGCAGCTTCTGCCTGCTTACCTGCTCTGCTTTGAGCTGTAATGTGGCACCAATCTTACCAAGGAAACAAACCTGCCAGTTCTGGAAGTGGCATCCTTGTCTGTGGGGGCATATTTTTTGTCCAGCCAGAGCTGACATTTTGCCACAAGACTTTAGGAAAAGTTGGGAAATGTTTTTAGCTCCATGCAAGGAAAGATAGAGTTTTTCGAAGAAGCAGATGTGAACAGGCCTTCTGGAAAACTTGTGCCCTGAAGAAGCAGTCTGTGGAGGTGAGTAGGACACTCCAAGGCATCTGAGGGGCACGAGATGTCTATGTTTGTGTGGGCCAATTTTACCCACATGTAAGGCATTTCATTCCAGGAGAGCTCAGTGGCCATCTAGGCCTCACAGGTGCATTAGTTAGAGTCGAGTGTGACTTCAGGCATTGTGGTCACTACAGCAGCTCTCCAGCTGCTGCTCCAGAGGGACACACACACCTTCTGTAGGTTCTGTGTCAGCCACTGCTACCCCTTGGTCCTCTTGAGCAGTGGTCAATGACTTGATGTGGACAGCTGAGCTGAGTCTGGTCTCACTGACCACAGCAGAAGCTCTTGGCTTGCCTCAGGTGTTGATCTCCACCTGTCAGCATCTCCCTTCAGGCAGTAACACCACACCCATGTTCTACCAGCTGAATCTGGCCTCTGCATTCAGGAAAGCAGCTCATTTGTCTAAATGTGGAGCCACCTGGTGCGTCCTACCATATTCAGAACATCCATATGGAGACACTGTGCCATTCCAGGAAGTCTCACATGACACGAGATGCTTCTATTTAGGGAGCTGAATCAAGCCCTATTTCTCCAGAGTTGATTCCCACCCTAAATGTCAGTTTTATCGACATTAGTACTCTGATAAAGTTCACAAATATATCAGCATGTTTTAAGCTAATATTTAGACCCTAGTTAATTAAAACCAGGTTTTTAATCAGGAATTTTCTTCATTTCCTCTTTATGAATGTTAATATGATTTTGTAAATCGTTCATTTTAATCAGTGTCATGCCAATGCCAAGGAGTTTCAAAAGGCTTCTTGCCAAAACAGTTTAGGTACATGGAATAGTGTAGCCTGTGATAAGATTCACACAGAAAGCTATTCCATTACGAATTCTTTTCTGCAAGGATTTTAAGCCTGCAGGCTGCACTTACAGATAAAAGAGAATCTTGGAAATTAGTAGCATCTAATCCAAAGCATTCTTTTATTTCATTCTAATAACATTGTTTTAAAAGATTTCTCATTTTTGTGGGAACTTTGTGAACAAATACTTATAAATTCATGAGCTTTTTCCCCCCTCTTAAATTACAAATCAGAAAAAAAATACGGTTTAATTCAAATGACATTTTCCAATGGAAAACTGTCTGGCAAAGAGCATGAACAAAAAAAAAAAAGATAAAATTCTCATTCATTCAACTGTTTACTGCTCTTCATTGCCATGTTTTCTTCTTTAGAAACACAGAGTGTACTACTTTTTGCCCCAGAAGGGAATACAGTGACTGATGGTCTCCATCAAGGTTTTGTTGGCTCTCTCTACAAAGCCCAGATTTCACAGTAAGCTGTGCTGGTGGTTATTGAGCCTCTGACAGCTATAACTGTGGAACAGAAATGGGTGATCTAAGTTGGAACAGGTTGTAAAACACTTGCTAGGTAATATATTATTCAAATTATGTGATTCTTGAGCAATCTCAAAAACTGTCAGTGGGCTGGACTGGGTGTCAGAGGAATAAAACAACACAGGTTTGCTCAGTTCTCTGCTGTGCTAAAGCATCCTGTCCCACTAAAGCTGAGGTGGCCTTGCTGCTTCACAAGTTGATTTACTTGGAGGTAATTTGAATGTATCTACATAGCACTGCATTTTGTAGCAACACCTAACTTGGAGAAAATAACCCTTAATGTCCATCTTTCCAGACAATACAGAAACTGATTTTGCCAGCAGTGCAGCCAGGAGATTTTGTTTTTCCAGCTTCTCCTAGGTGAAATAATTTTTTAGATCTAACTTTCCAAAATAGTGTTAGAAGACATTTCAGAACTTGAGAAGCCTTTTGTTTGTCAAGTTATCATGTGTATAATTGTAAATATGCCCCAAAAATCTCAGAAGATTAAAAGCATTTCCTTAAACTGGAGTTGAAAAGCATTTGTGAGCAATTAAAGGGGAGATATTGGTGCAAGAGACAGATGGAAAATAGCTAAAATCTTAAGACTGGCATTGTATTTTTAAATTATTGCACTCTTGTTAAAATAAAGTGTCTTTAAAGAACATCTGTTTCATACTGGGCAAATTCTTCTGCTCAGAAAACCATGTCCTGAAGTCAAGGGGCTCGAACTCCAAGTCATTCAGTACTTGAGGAATTAAGCAGAGACAGCTACTCTACTAGGAATACAAAATATTTCTAAACCATGTTCATGAAGTAGTTTCACTAAAACGTATGTCAAAGACAGAGAAAGACAAAATTAATAATCACAATTGTGATCTCTGGCTTCTCACATAGTATTGGACACAGGATCTTAGGATCTGGTTTTCTTTTCTGCATAAAGTAGTATATTTGACAAGCTGGTCTGATTGTCCTTGCCCCCGCCAGGAAGTTTGGAAATCAATGAATTTTAAGGTCCCTTCCAACCCAAACCATTCTGTAGTTCTATGATGCAGTGGAGATTAGTGCTTGTATTTCTGTCTTTCAAAGCTTTTGGTTTGTGAAAGATTTTCACTTGTAAAGAATGCTCTGGGCTTTCCTCATTAAAGGGAGTAAATTCTGTTATTTCTACTTGTCTAGCTTCAGACCTAGGTGTTGCATCCCCTTAAATATTTTTCTATTGTAATGATTTATCTATAGCCATGAAAAATATTCTTTATCTGTAGGAATAAGAGATGGTGATCCAATCACTGCTTGACTCTTTTGAAATTAGCAGATAGAAAAGCTTGTGTTTCTCCCAGAGAGGCCAAGCTCACACATCTGTAGCATTCAGTAGCAATTTTATGGGTAGGTTTTTTGATTCTGTGATTCATATGACTCAAAGTTTGTTTATTGTTTTTGTTTAAGAAAGACCTTCTTCAATCTAAGTGTCAGTCCTGAGATGCAGGCAGAAAAAAATCCAGGCTATGGCATGAACCTGCACTGTGATAGCTACCATAGCTATCTCTGTGGCTGCTTTCACTTCAAACTAGGAATTCAAAGTAGAATTATGCATGCAGACTAAGTCACTTCATCTCTGCACTGGGTTGCTGATTGTAAGGATTTCTGAAAGGCCAGGAACTGTGAGCAGGTGCTGAACTACGGGTTCCCACCAGTCACCTGTTCTTCTGCACACACATCACAGGAGGTTTTTCAAGCCTCTACTAAAAGCATTGGGCTTTTATTAGAAGGAAATGCTTACTTGTCCAGAAGCTATTCCATGTCTAATACTCAATCAATGATAAAATAAAAATAAAGCAAAAATGACTGGGCAGCCTCTTCATCCCACAGCAAATCTGCTCTCTGCAGCAAATCTGCATGACAGAAATTCTTCTATTCTTGCAGAGAGCTGATAATGCAGCAGCAGCAAGGAAATGTCATTAGCACTTCCAGTGAGAGCAGAAAATCCCATATAGATGGATCCTCACTGCCTTTGTGAAAGATCCTGTATATCTCAGTGTTTATATCCAGTTCCTACCAGCATATCTGATCAAAATTAAGTTACAGTAGCAAAATACAGAGGAATTTTTCTTTCTTCTGAAAAGAATCAGTGCCAGGAAATAATAGGGGGAATAAGGCAGACTATGGCAAGACAACAAAGTCTTTATACAGACCTTCCAGAATGTGCTGAAGTGCTGATTAAGAGAAACACTTAAGCTTTACTTGATCCCTTTTTTGAGATAAAGGGGTTTAATCAGGAGCTGTAAGTATACCCAGAAGGCTAATGCTTCCCTGACCACTCTGCTGAAGATTGCCGTGAAAACTTTAACTTGCAGAGAAACTTGACACTTTTATAAAAGGTAGACTTGGAAGGAAAGTCTGGTTTTCTGTCCTTTAAAATCATAGAATGGTTTGGGTTGCTAAAACAATTAATTATAGTAAAAGGTACGAGGGAGTAGTCCATGCATTTAAAAAGTTTAGACATCAAGTTCTTCAATTTTAATTAAGATATGATGACCCTGAATACAGGTGTAAAATTTGAGAAAGGATGAGCATATATATAGTGTATTAATTTTGGCAGAAAGTCTTCAGGGTCAGTCTCCTGAGAGAGAAGTGTTGCATGTTTTTCTGCACAGAATAGTTAAATCAAAGTTAGGTGACAGTGACAGCAGAAGGGTTTTGTTGTTTTTTTTTTTCTTTGCCATCTTGGGGAGACCAGAAAATGTTCAGGCAGAACAGCAATTTTTAAAAACCTTGCTGTCTCCTTGTCATTTCAGTTTCTCTCCTCCTTGTAACCATTCACCTCCTGTCTTCCTTGACCAATCATGCACTAGAATCCCACCTGTACTTCTTATTTTAAGAAATAAAGGTATGCCTTCTATGTAGGGTAGCTCTTTCCAGCATCCACTTTGGCTGCCTTTCACTTTTTCTTCTGACCTGTGCTCCTCAGAAGTAAAACAGAATCTTGAGGCAAAGTCCAGAGAAGTTAACTCTGCTTTTACAAAATTCAGGGCAAGTTTAGTCAGGGAGTTTGAAGGGGACAAAGGTAATCTGTATTAGCTCTTTTGAAATCACATCCACAAATGGAACAGCCAAGGTAGAGAAACGCAAAATCTCCTTCAGAAGAGTTAAATCTGCCAGGATGGAGATGGAAGGCCCAATCCTGAGTTAGTGTAAATCAGCACTGACAGTAAACACATTTATGATCCACTCCAGTATCTTCATCCACCTCTGCAATAAACTTCCCTTGATTTTCCCTTAGGGAACTTCAGTTGTAAAAGCTCATGACATTATTTCCTCTCTTTCTGCCTCAAAACAAGACCAGATAGTCTTATAAGACCTTAAGCAATGGCTGCCTCCTTCTTCAAGTACAATTTGAAGTCTTGATATTGCTATAAACACCAGAAAACACAGTGCATTGCTCGGAGTTATTTCTCTGTCCCCATCCTAATCTTTCTCCATCAGTTTAAAAAAAAAAAAAAAAGGTGAATCATACCTTCTACCTTCCAACCCACTAGTTAAGCAGCATCCTTTCCTCATCATATTGATTCATTGAAATGTTTGATTTCCATCTCACACGAAAGCCTGAGGTCAGTGGTAACTTCTGTATGTCTCAACACTGTTTAGCAGAAAAACATATTTCCTTTGTAGTATCTTTTGCAGTTGCCAGCATCACTATTAAAATAGAAAACTCTTCAATCAGAGATGAGACAAAGAAACAATCTTCCTCTGCCCCAGTCTGATCCCACTTGACACCCACAGGTCCTACCAGGCATCCAGGCATTTTCAGAAATGCTTTAAGAAAAGAAATGAAAGAAAAAGGAAAAAAGTCCTCCCTGCTTATTCTATCCTTCCATAATATTTTCTGAGGGAGCCATTCCTACTGCACTGTGCTCCCAGACTAGTGAGGATAGTGAAAGGGGAATATGCAGCCCACAGGAAACTCAGTCCAAATATCTTTGAAAAAAGACTTATTTGAGATTCTGCTGGCATGTGCAAATTACAGAATAGGAGCTGAATACTTGGTACTCTTCTGCTGACTAATTTGCTGCATTTGACTAGTTTGCTATTTGCTTCTCCACAACCCATGGGATGCTTCTGGCTGAAACATTGCTTGTAACCTGGATTTCTATTTTATTAACCTTCTTCTTTATCTAATGACAGTCTGTCATGTTCTGGGATGCCAGAACAATGTTTGCCTGATAAGATGTCTACTGGGAAAACAGGAAGTTATAAGGGATAAAAGCATACAAAAAATGGCCAGCTTCAGCAAAAACTGCTTCTCTGTGAACCTCCCTTAATTAATATGTGCTCTACCCTTGGTGCATTTGTGCTGCCACAAATGTCATTATTTCCAGTTTATTAAGGATGCCTGCAAAGAGAAGAGAGTTTTTCTGGAAACCCGATCTGTTGCATAACTTTCAGATTGGCAGTATGAAAAATAAAGTGGTTTTGGGGGAGGAGGAAGAATAAGCAAAGAGAAATTTTATTATGGAACTGCAGCTTTGAGTTACAAGTTTTCATTTGGACATATTATATGGAAATATTTTAATACCAGAACTCTGCTATGAGCAATCTGTCTTCATTGTGCATATTTAATATGCATGGAGAGAGCAATAGCTTGTGATTTCTCCCTTGGACTTCCTCATTTCATTTCCCTCCATTAACTCCTTAACAGCTTGCAACACCAAACAATAGATATTCCTTTGGCACGTTCTTTTTCTGCCTTCTCAGCCAGATTTGCTCTTGACAAGAGAATTTCCTGACCAATAAATAAGCTTTCTTTGGACAGCAGTTTGAAACACAGGTGTGAAATGCAGAGAAAATGCAATGTACTTTAATTTAGCCATCCTGCATTTTAGTCACTAAGTCAAGTTTTGATCCCCAATTCATACATCAATCATTCCTATTTTGAGTCTGAGTGCTTAAGAGTTTAATATGGACCAAGCACTGTTCTGTGAGAATCCCCTGAGGAAATCAGAGGACAAATTATTTAATGAATATATCACCATCATCACAGTAATAGGCAGTTTTCTATTGATTAAAATATGAAGATATCTTATCTCCTTCTTGCCTCACTGTCGTCACATGGATTCCCAGGACTTCACATGCCCTAACACCAGCTATGTTATATCATGGTTGACATAAAACTCCTTATCTTTGGTGCTTTTTTGAGATCTCTTTACACTAAGAATCTCAGGTGAAAATTAATTTTATCTTCTTCATAGTACATACAATCACAACTTCTGACAAAAAAAGTTCCAATAACTTCAGAAACTGAATATTTTTCCAACATTTCAGTGAACAGCCCTCTGTAGTATCCTCATACAAGTTAATTGAATGCTACATTTTCCCCCCTAAATCCTACAAACTTTCTATCAACTCTGGGATGTGCTTTTTGATTGTTTTCATTAGTTTCTGGTATTGGGTTGGATATTTTTTATGTGTTGGTTTTTGGTTTGTTTTTTAATGAAGTAAACTATTAAGCCAGGAACAGATTGTGAAACAGCAATATAAACAATTTCTTTTCATATCTGTTTCTTTCTCCTTTTCATGATTGACATGTCTTTATTGCAAGGTCTTTATTTCTGTATGTCCTCTGTGCTCAGTAGGCTCTGTATAGCTATAACATGTCTAATTATGCAAAGCCAATGCCATATCAGCCAGAAATCTCCCAGGTAGATGGATCAAGTGGTGTCAGCTCCAGCCCAAGGGTACTGCTACCTTGGAGGCACATTGATTAGATTTTACAGCTCATTACTTAAAATCAGGAGAAATATAATCTTCAAGTAAACTGTTTGCAGCCTAATTCCTCCATGTAATTAATTATTCTTCCCCAAGAAGGGCAGATCCTTCTTGCCACATGGTCTTTTCATTGCCATTAAACTGTTTATTGAGGTAGTGTGAATGGGAAGCTCAGCTAATTGTAAACAGCTGAATCCTAATGTGACTTTGATAGAAGTAAGGCTTAGTGACAGAGTGCTGGATATTTTTAACTGGAACTAAACTCTATCATCCTATTTTAAATCAGAGGATAAATTAAATGCCAATCTGAATGCCTGCATCTGTTACAATAGTCTATATTCAATAAAGGTGGTTGAGAAAGCAGTCAGAAAAGAACATTATGCTTCTCCAGGCTTGTCTTTGGAAGTGTCATGCCTCTAATTGCTCAGGGATGTTTAGTATGGTTCAGATACAGAGCTGACACCATATGGTGAGGCATCTCTGCCCACCTATGATTCAGGAGCCACTTATATTTTCCAGAGAGAGGGGAATTGGTTGTGGTGGAAAATTGTGGGCAAAACCCCAATTTCATTGCCTGAGAAAACTGCCAGGTGAAGGAGGGGCCTCTGATGGCAGGATCTGGAGAGCTATCAGCAGCAGGTCTGGCTCTCTAGCTGCCACTGAGTGTCTGGATGTCCACCTGCCACTGAGCAGAGCCAAACAGTAAACTATTTGCTTAAACTATTCTCATTTCAATTTTCAGATCCTACTAAGTGTGAAATAGCATTAGGTTTGCAACAAAGGAGGTGTCAGACTGCTAATGTTCATAGCTAGGTGTACACAAGGATGCAAATACACCTCTAACAGACAGCTTCCACCGTGCTGTCCCAGGCAGCTTGGGCATCAGTTAACCATAAAAAAGTAAAATTTATCTTTCAGCACTCTCAGCTGACACTGCAAAGAGACTGAAAAACACAATGACAGCTTCTAGTCCTTGTGCAGAACTTATCCCTGTAGTATTTTCATAGCTAGAGAAAAGAGGAAAATGCTGTGTGGGCAGGAAACTAAGTGTTGTTACAGGACAGTTCCAACATACTTTTACATTTCAACTTTGAATAGAAATATCTTGAATATTCCTCCTTAATAGAAACCATGTCTCTGTAATCAGTAGGCAAATATCAGGATGTCAGGACACTCTTCAATTTTCTTCTTTTTTTTTTAAGAACCAAATTATACTGTATTTCCAGAAAAGAAATCAAAAAGTAGATGTCAGGAAAAACTATGAATTTGGAACGCTCATGAAACCACATATTCTAGTGAAAGATGGAGCAATGCTAATTCAGGTAAGGAATGACTAGAGAGCCTTTTACTCCTCATCACACAAAAAGCTCAATCAGTAGATTGGACAGAATTGCAGAAATCCAAGTGCATGCACCTTCATTAAAAAACCTTCATATAAGTCTGTACATTTATTAATAAGGCCTCAAGACAGCTGAACATGAGCAGGCACCTCAAGCTGCTGCACAAGCACATTCTTACAGTTCAGGATGTTCTTGCACAAGTTTCTTGTGCTGGGATCTCCTCACAGCCTTCATTATAAACTTGTGTTGCGGACATGAATCTAAAGCCAAAGAAAATTAAGATAAATGCTCTGTTAGTGATGGAAAAGACAAGCTGAGAACAAGAGCCTTAATTTGCACAGGGTTTTATTTCTGCCTGCTCTGCAGCTGGTTTGGTCCTCTGTTGGGAGAATTAGAAGGTGCCATGTCTCTTGCACTACCCCAGCCTCAGCCCAATGATTTCTTACTTATTTCTGTTCTAAGATTTAAGAGCAAAAGTGACAAGCATAGTCTCTTTCTTCACAGCTGCATAAGCAGGCTCATGACAACTCAGGAAATAAGAAAAATATGTGCTTTTGCTATGACTGTACAAATATAAAATACATCTTTTTTCTTTGTCGCAAATTTCCATAACAGAGATCTCAAGAATCAGAGCTGGCTGACAGGAACATTTTATTTTTACAAATGTGAGTTTTACAAATGTGAGGACAGAGTGTCCATTCTGGTCATAGGAACAGTCAACAACTTTCTTTGAAGGACAGAAAAGTTGCCACGAGGTTGGGTCCAAAAATAAGTAAGGTATTAATATTCTTAATCATCAGATGTTTATCAAATAATTGTATTACCATTACTTGTAAATCAAAAAGAGAGGGAAGTCCCTGAGGGAACATTTTTGTAACTCATCTGGCCGTTCCTTTGTTGTATCAGTAACAGGGTCCTGGTGAGCTCCCATTTCTCTCCTCAGATTTAACCTTCAGCCTCTTTTCATTATTTGTACTTTTCATGTGTCATCCAAGACTTGCGAGGCCCCACCTTGAATTCTGCGTCCTGCTCTGGGGTCCCCAGCACAGGGAGCTCATGGACCTCTTGGGGTGAGGCCAGAGGAGGCCACCAGGATGATCAGAGAGATGGAGCACCTCTCCCACAAGGAAAGGCTGGGGGAATAGGGATTGTTCAGCCTGGAAAAGAGAACCTTCAGGTGACTTAATTGTGGCCTTCCAATGCCCAAAGGGTGCTGACAAGAAAGGTGGAGAGAGACTTTTTACAGGAGCCTTCAGTGACAGGACAAGAGGCAGTAGCTTCAGATTGAAAGAGAGCAGGTTTAGACTAGATATTAGGTAAAAAATCAATTACTGTGAGGGTGGTGAGGCCCTGGCAGAGGTTGCCCAGATAAGCTGTGGTTGTCCCATCCCTGGAAGTGTTCAAGGCCAGGCTGGATGGGGCTTGGAGCAATTTGGCCTAGTGAAAGTTGTCCCTATCCATTGCAGGGAGTTGGAAGAAAATTATCTTCAGGGTCCCTTCCAAGCTGTGATTCCATGATTCTACAATTCTGTGAAGATAACAAATCCATTAAATGTGTGCACATTGCAAACCCTACAAACTCTGCTTGTGCTCCTTACAGCCACATCAGGATGATGTCCCCTGCCTACATGGAGAAGTGTGGGGAGCTATTTTCCTTAGCACTTTTTCACAAGTGTCAAGTAGCCCTGCAGTCCCTGAATTCCAGCAAAACCAAGGAAATGTTACCTCTTCCAATGTCCAAAAACAACTGAAAACCAGAGACACCAAAGTGCTTTATGGATTTGGGATTATCATACAAAGACTGGAAGAAATTTACATCAAATTGTAAAATGACAAATCTTTCTATGAATAAATATATATTTTTAAAAATTAGAGATCTGGGATTAATAATAACAGTACAGTAGCATTATTCTTTCAAAATGAAAGCACACAAAGTTGCACAAATAACTTTTGGTCACCAATGCAAACATAGAAGAAGGGCTAAAATTCACAGAAATTTCATTGTGTGCCTAAGTCTATAACAGATGGGTATGGGTTTTAATTGTGTATTTGTGCGTCTATCTGCATATACATAAAAGAAATACATTTTAATTACAAGAAAAAAGCTCCAAACAACACCCATAATTGGAAGTCCTGTTTCTGTGATGTTCCTGTGATGTTTTATGTTTCTGTGGTAAACTGACCCAACAAGACTTTCTACGGCCATGTTGTTCCTCTATTACTTTCCTTGATCTGTACATGTGAAAAAGCAATTTATCTGAGGTGGCCTGGTCTTTCTACTTCAAATGTGTTATTCAACTAAATTCCTGTATATAGATTTTGAAGTATCTCAGGCTCTGAGTAATTTTAAACAAGTGATATTACTTGTGCAGAAATGAACTGAAAGGTAAAAACTTTTCTCATAGATGTTAAATTTGACAGTGACTGTGCCTGAAGATTCAAAGGGTAGTTCAGCAACTGAACGATTAAGAGAAATAATAGAACTGGCTTCCAGAGCACTCTCAGTTGTGATTTGAGTTCAGCCAAGTGACCAGAAGGAGTTAGATGACAATTTAATTTCAGGAGAACAGACGTTCACAGCACAAAACCATTACCAAAACTTACAGGAACGAGATTCATCTGAAAAGGGTGAAGGACTTAATGGATTTGGAACCTGTACTACCTCTGGGTCAAGCCAAAAGTGCCCTGAGGAGAAGCTTGAGCTGTCATGGGGAATAGGAGACTTTGATCTCCAGGGCTGTATCAATCTTCAATCAGCACTGAATTAACAAGAACAATTCAGAAGCAAAGTGAAGGCTTCTGGGCTCTTATCACAGCCAGTCCTCTGTGACCTTCACAAATAAATCCAGGCAGGAAAAATGGTTGTGTAATGAAGGCTGCACAAGGGAAAGTGATGCAATAGCTAAACTTTAGAGGACAGCACAGGTCTGTAGTTCCTGATGAAAGGGAATCCAATCAAAAATAGCCAGGGGACACCCAATGGAGGAGATGGATAGCTGATGACCTCTGCAGCTCTTGACAGTAAATGTCATTGTTTGCTGACAAAAGAGATCAAAAGTCTCTGCTAAGTTGCTTTGGAGTACTTCTGCTTGCTGTTCTCAATCAGTTCCCTATTTTCACTGTTTATTGTGATCCACTGAGGCTGTTGCTGCCTTTTGGAAGGGGTGTAGGTCTCTGGTATAAGCACACACCTCTTTGCCAGGTTTCATCCTGCTGAAGTTTAGCTCTTGAATACGCTGGAAATTAGTCCTACATTTGTCTGTGGCATAAACAAATACTCATCATGGACAAAACCACTTAAATTTGAATGTTTGCATTCAAATTCCTCATAAGTAATGTATGGAAGATGTTTAGATTTCTTTTTTGCTTTTTGCTCCCACCTATGACTACACTAAAAGTTGTTCACCATAATTTTGACCTTTCTTGAAATGGAATGTAAAGGAAATTCTGCTGCAGCCCTCCCTGGCAGCTGCAACTGCCTCACAGTGTCTTTTGTTCATGGTCAGCTCCCCATGCTGCAGTTCCCAGTGTCACAGCTCTGAGCCATCCCATGGGAAAACAGGAACACAGAGCTGCTGCCTCACTTTTGTTATGTCTAGGCTGGTAATCAATGTGCTGTATAGTTCTCAGGGAGATTTTCCCTGCAGATTTCCACGAGAGGTGGAAAGTCATCAGAAATATGCATCTTCCCCTCAGATGCACCTGATCCTATAGGAATCCTGAGTGAGTGCAGGAGAAGGATGATTCCCCTGTGACAATCTGGCTGTACATGCTCATCCCTTGGTTTCTGAAGATCTGGGAAGTGTTGGACTTTCCCTGAAGTGCAATGATCCCACTGGCTTCAAGCACACCTGCAGTATCCTACACAGCACAGCTGGGACACAGCGTTGGATGCCAGGGACATGGGGTTATCCACAACCCCACAACCCTGCTGTTTCTAGACCAGACTGATGGAAGGAAAGGTCCATTTTCTCTTCCCCAAAGGATGGTTACCTCCAAGGTAAATCACAGAAGCAAAGAATGGGTAAGGTTGGAAGGGACCACAACGGGATGTCTCTGGCTCCTCAGAAACAGAGGGAGCCACTGTGTTTGGAGTGTAGTGGTGGGTTGTGCTTTTCCTCCTCCACAAAGGTTTTTTACTGGGATGGTGCTAATGTCAGTTCATGTCAGATTATTTCACTCTCTCAGAAGAATCAGTCTGGGCATCAGTGCAGCACCTCATCTGATTCATGACAGTGAATTCTCCTGAACAAAAACTATATACAAAGACCTAAAAAAAATAAAAGTATTATAATGGAGACCTTGGAAGCTGCTACCTAGATCTCAGGGCTGGAGAGGCCTTAATCAACCCCTGAGCCTGCTGTGATAAACACTGCTACACTCCAGCTTCCTGTGATGTGTCTCAGTGCTCAGCCATTATACATAAGATGTTTGAAAGCATAAGGCACCAATATAGATCAGTCCTGCCCAGAACAGGACCATCTACCAGGTGAAAATTGCACCTGAAATAAAACTGATTTTCCTGTCCTGAAAATTTTTAAAAGTGCTGTTAAATGTTTTAGTGGTGTTAATAAATGATGCTTAAGGCACTTTAGAGAGAATAACAATCTGTGCTGTTATACTAATAAGGCGTACTTTGAATCTCTTCTGCAGCAGAACATGAGAAAGCAAAGTTTCTCTTTGCTCAGGGCTTCAGTTAGGGTTGTAATATTGTTGGATAAAATGTAGAACAGGGAAGAGGCTAATTATTATTATCCTCAAACAGTTACACATCATGCGCTGAGCTCTGCAATAAATTGGGAAATTACAGCAATAACAAGCCAAATAAAAGTGCTGCTTTTATTCTCTTTCAGGTTTTGAGAATTTATACATCATATCTTTTGGTTTTACTATGTAACCATGAAAACTAAAGCATTTTTGTCATCACTGGATTACAGGAACTGGAACTATTTGCAAAACAGACAACATTTTGGAATTCACACTGGCAGTAACATATTCTATTCAGGGGGCAATGACTGAAAACTGAAAATGGGCAGGTTTTGATTAGATGTTAGGAAGAAATTCTTTACTCAGAGGATGGTGAAACACTGGCACAGTTTGCCCAGAGAGGTCATGACTGCCCCATCCCTGGAAGTGTTCAAGGCCAGGTTGGATGAGGCTCTGAGCAACCTTGTCTGCTAAATGGCATCCCTGTCCATGGCAGCAGGCTTGGAACAAGATTATCTTTAAGGTTTCTCCCAATACAAACCATTCTATGATTCCATGATTCTATTCTCATGTGGGCTGACACAAGAGCCAGAATTATTTGAATGAGTGAAAGTGCTGGTGTATTAACTCAGTTGCAGGAGAAAGCCCAGTTTGTGCAATTATAGATTTATATGAGGGCATTTGAAACAAATCAAGTAAATCAGTGAAACGGGTGAATAAGAGTGCATGAAAGATGGTAACCAAGTGAATCAGAAATAATAAATGAAGATAGGAAAGCAAACCCTGCTTTCATTCAGTTTGATATTGTAGATAGTACTAATCCAGGATGGTCAACGTCAAACTTGGCCTGTGAGGGTCAGAACAACACAGCACCTCCCTGAATCCCACTGTGAGTCAATAAAATCTACTGCAAAACACCATTCTTTGCAATTGTCCCCTTCTTTAATGGGAACAATTAAACTGGACCTTTACCTTACCCCTATAGATGCTTTACACCACAGGGCACTGAAGGAATGTAGAGCAGCCATTAAGGCAGGACATTGTCATCTGCCAAATATTTTAAGCTGTTTGACTGTACTCACCAAGACCTGTGAGACAGGTGACAGTGCAGAAAAATCAATTAATCTTACCAATCTTACCTCTTTAAAAGGTAGTAGTTAACTGCAGAATCCCTTTCTCTTTGCTGGTTGGAGGTGGAGCAGATCAATCCACTGCCAGCTCAGCTGAGCCAGGGTGGGTTATCAGACCAAAGCAGAGCAGAATCTGATCCTCCAGGACCAGAAGAATTTCTGTGCTCTAAGAATTTCTCTAGAAACAAATCGAGTCAATCTCTTGAATATTACTTTGAACTCAGGATCTTGAGAATGTTGGAATAGATCCAGGCAGAATGTTTCACCCAGATTTTGCTCTTTGGTTTTAAGTGGGAGGAGTAATACAACAAAGAAAAATTAATTCACTGTCCAAGGAGGGACTATATCCTTTAGAAAACTTTGAGATACATAAGATTAAATTTTCTGGATTTGTGGTTTGCTTTTGTTTTTCTTTGTGTTTGCCTTTTTGGTTGGAGTTTGATTTTATTTGATTTTGTTTTGTTTTCAAGTAGGAAATTTGTCAGAACAGCAACTAGGGCAGGTCTGATGCTTGATAAAATGACTTTCTTTTTTTTTTTAAAGAAAATTTTTTCTCCAAGGTTTCCTACCCGTCTTTAGTCTACTTCTACTCTAGCATCAAAAAAGATAGTGTGATACTTTTTCACCCATCTGAATAATAACTAAAGCTGAATCCCAGGTGTTACCACATAATGCATGCTGTGACCCAAGGATCAATGACACATCCTCCTACTGATGCAATAGAAATGCTCTGGATTTATTTGGACCTATTCTCTGTCCTCTCTCTCAAGAGGGCATTCTATTCCTTATATTTCACAATATCCACAGGCTGCTGTGTTCTGACCACAGAACATGTTCCTCTTATCCCAGTCAGCTGCATTATGTTGGGACACCATTAAATATTTACCTTCTGCAGCATAATGCAGCACTTAAACACTAAACTTGCCATTTCTGCCAGACAAACATAAACTATAGCAGAGCTTACAAAGTTATAAGTTCCAGATGGTGATGAATAAGTAATGTTGCACCCTGGGCCTAATTGCTCTAAGTTTTTAGATACCTGCAAACCATCAATTATACATTACAAGTGCTGCTCCTTAATTGTTTCTTGCTGGCACTTCAAAAGAAAATGTAGCACAACAATGGCACTTTATTGCAGGGAATTTCTCTTTGAAAAGTATTCCTTTGCCATTGCTAGATTTTTTAAAATACTCTCCGGCTCTGAATGAAGTTTACAAAGCTGGCATTGAAAAAGTTTCCTGAAGATGAAAAAAAAGGGAGTCCTCACTGCCTGTTTTATGATAAAAATAGGAATTTACTTGCTGCATGGCAGTCATTGTGACTAATACATAATCCAATAAGAGGCTGGACACTGTACTTCCCTTATTAGTGAGTTTCACAGGCTTATCCAATTAATTTGGAATTTTACCCTAAATCAGACTCCACCAGCAGCAGAAATAATGACTACTGAGTGTTCCATAGCTCACTGTATCCTTCCAGTTCCCATGAAGGATGTTCCCAACCTGGCTGCAAGCTCAGCAGGAATTAGCTGCCCTCATCCTTCACAAATCAGCAGATCTGTCTTGCCTGGGGAGCTCACTTGTATTTCTGCTCATCTTGACATAGCCCTGTCCCATTGCAAATTCACCTCCCCAAGGAGCTGGTGGCATTTGCAGAAGTGAGAACCATTCTGCAGGTCAGACCAACCTCCAGCATCCTGTGTTTGCCTCCCCTCAGTGAGCACTGACCCAAAAAAACCCTGGGCGTGGCTGGGAATTAGTATGAGCAAGAAACTGCTCTCAAAAATAAGTTTGTGCATGGCCATCCTCCTTGGAGATTGAGAAGTTTAATAGCTCAGAGAAAAGCTCTTCCAGGCCAGCGGCCATGGAGCCAGAGAACAGAATCATAGAAACATAGAATCAATCACAGAATCATAGAATTGTAGAATATAGAATCATAGAGTCACAGAATCACAGAATCATGGAATCATAGAAACATAGACTCAATCAGAGAATTATAGAATCATAGAACATAGACTCTTAGAATCTTAGAATCATAGAATAGTTTGGATTGGAAGGAACTTTTAATGGTCATCTGGTCCAACACCCTTGCAAACAGGGATATCTCCAGCTAGATCATTTTGCTCAGAGCCCTGTCCAGCCTGATCCTGAGTGTCTCCAGGGATGAGGCATCTACAACATCTCTGGGCAATCTGTGCCAGTGCTTTACCACCTTCACTCTAAAAAAAATTTTTTCTTCTCTAATCTAAATCAACCCTTTTAAAAACCAGTACCCACAGACCCTGTTAAAATCTTTGTTCTCATGTTTTTTTATACGCTTCCTTCAGTTACTGAAAAGACACAATAAGTTCTCCCCAGAGCCTTCTCTTCCCCAGCTCTCTCAGCCTCTCTTCCCAGGAGGGGTGCTCCAACCCTCTGAGCATCTTGGTGGCCTCCTCTGGACTTGATCAATTTAATTTTAACTACAGCAAAGATTCAATAGCAACAAAACAAAATTCTAGTGTGATGAACATAAAACCTCCTGTCTGCTGAGAAAATAAATTTCACAGAATTATTTAAACAGAGCATAAAATCAGAACAAAATACTTGCACCTCCTGCTACCTTCATCTTGCCAGACTTAATGACAGGAAAAATAAATACAATTTTAAAAATCACTCTGCCAGAATAAAATGCTGTAGTGATTAGGATACCTGCAGTGTGGCTGCTGGCTGATTAGGGTCAGTTCAGAAACTGGCTTCTTCTCAGGGAATTCATTGATAAATTGGACTAAGGAAATGCATCTACACCATATCCATGTCTTGGTCTCCGTGTCAACATACTTGTCACTGCCACAGCTCTTGGATTCCTCACAGTAACTTGGGAGCAAATATTTATTTCAGTATGTTTTCTGCTGTTTTGCTGTGCTAGTGAACACATTCAGCACAACGATTTGAGCTTCTGGCTGAAGGCAGACAAATTATTCTCAATAGAATATTAGACTACCTGAATGTCTACTTATTTTAAAGCTGAATTCCAATGTCAACACTGCCATCCTGTTTCCAGATTGTTTATTACTATCCAAAAGAGTACAGGAGCATAAAAGAAAAATTTCCAGGTATTTTTGCAATTAGCTGCGGCTCCTTTAGTGTCTTCACAATGAATTTTGTCAGGAGAAACTGAACATTCATCAGGGAGAAACCTTAATTATTACTTAAGCGTTCCTCTACTAATATAGAGCATCTGTCCTGCATATGTAGGCAGATGTCAAATATTCTTCTGTGTTGCTGAGTTTCTACTGAGATTTTCAATTTTACTGTGAATGAATTCCTCTCCTCTCCTCTCCTCTCCACTCCTCCCTTCACACAACAGAGAGCCTGCAGTATTCTTCTGATTATTACGCACCCACGTGAGCTACAAAACAATTTTTTTTCCAAGTCCTGTATAGAGGGCAGATAAAACCAGGCACTGTGATTCATCTAACGTAAATTTAGACAACCAGTACGTACACAGCTACCTCCAGAATTTTCAGCTCACCAAAAATTTCCCAAATATACAACTTTAATGCATGATTCCTCCAAATTATGTCCACTGCAGGGATGTCTTCTAGAAAATACATAGTCATCCAAGTATTAGTCATATAATTAGTTGAATCTAGGTCTGTGTGTCTTTTATTTGACTTTCAGTTGACTTGAATAATTTTTCTGAGTAGTCTCTGACCCCAGAGACAGACATCAGTCAGCAAACACAGCTGCTCTGCCCTGTGTTTTGTGCACAGCAAACTCTTCCCCTATTTCTTATTTCTTGTATTTCCTCTGACCCACCTGCTTGGGTTTCTTCTGAATAGGTTTCCCTTTCCTCTGTGAGTGCAAGTGCTTTGGTCTTTTTAATTCCTTTTGCAATGCATGGATCAAACAATGACTTCAGCCTCTAGTTCTAACCTACTGCCCCATTACCAATGGTCAGTAAAGGATGTTCTGGTGAATTTTTCTCTCTTGGCAATGCAGAAGAAACTTTGGGCTTTGTCTCCCTCTGTTGGAACATGGATCCCACCCAGTGACTGGGACCCCAGATGCACATATATTTTATTTCAGTCAGTCTGTCACTTCACAGCCTGATCATCCAAGTGCTGCAGAGCCCAGGCACCCTGTTTATCAAAAATATCAAAAACTAGAAAAAAATGGCATTAGAATATGAGCATTTGATTTGGAAAAGATGGTCCATACCTGTGAAGCTGTCTACACTTTTGTAATAGAAAAGAGGATATAGAAGAAGAGAATTGTTGGGGCTCAAGGAAAATTTCCTTTGCCATTTGAAGTCACTGGAGACAGAAATCAATAGACCCCAACTGTGCTCAGTTGCACTGTTTTCTACAAGAAAAGAGAAGAGTTATATTAGGCTTAACTAATCCATCTCCTTGTCATAGAACTGGATTGTTATTTACTCTACATTCTCCACTGCCTTTCCCGATTTAGCTTATAAAAACGTGTAAAGCTTAAAATAGCAGGTTAAAGACAGAAAGTGAATAGTTAACTTAGGCTTATTCTGTCCTTCTACCAAAATACAGCACTACTGCACTTTTCTCCAAAACTGTGACCTCTGTGTATTCCTCAGCTCTTTTGTGACATTGAATTTGCTTTACAACAGTGAAGATACAAAAAGTTTAAGCTGATTTTATCTGAGACTTAAATAGATTGTCCCAGGGTTTTCCATCCATTTTAAAGAACACATATTTCTGTCTCATTATACTTTGCTGAGTTGCTCTGAGTGTAAAATAGCAGTGCAAAAGGAGAATCCCATGGAAGAAGAAACAAGGGTCAGGTAAAGTCTGGTTGTCAGCCAATATTGCAAAAGATTATTCATATCTGCACACAACACACAGCTGTTAGGAGCTCAGCATCTGGGAAATGGGAGAATTTAGGAAAATGGCTTTAAACGATAAAAGGGATCTGCAGAAAGACTTAGGAAAATGGTCCCTGTAATAATGAGCAAAGCAGTTGCTGAGACCCTGGAGAGCTGGACATTTCATAATATATGAAATTTACCATTTTTCAGGTAAAACACCTTGGCCTTGATGCTGATCTCACCTGCTCAGATGTTACAGTGCTGCCTTTTCCCTGACTTAGAAGATGACCCCAATTTCTACCAGAACAGTTCAGAGCAATGTTTGTCCCTTGCACTGGAACACAAGTGGGTTATTAATGAATTCTTTTGCAAGTTTAACCTTGTAGCCTCTAAAGATTCTAGATCTCATATGTTTTAGGGGGTTATGAGTGAGAAAAAAATAACCTCAGGCAAAGCCATACAACTAATTAATGTATTCTGACTTGTAACTGGATACTGGATCTTCCCAGTCCCTGGTACTCTTTCAGTGTCAGAATGCTTTCACTTCTGACTGCTGTTGGCATTCTCCTGTTTCTTTCAGTGAGAATATTTCTCTTGTATCATATATTCACATCTTCTAGGTGCTTCTTTTTCAGCTCTAGCTTTCAGAAACTTGCTGTTTCCAAGGGGTTTTTTTGAACAATTTTTTTTCCCCACCAGGGAATCTCTGATACCTCTTTTCAAGGAAGAAAGAGAAAGGCAAATCTCAGTAGGCTGCAACACAGAATGACAGGATCACAAATATTGCTGGTTCTTGCTCTCACCTTAAGGCACATGGGAATGCAAGTTATCCATGCATCCACCTGGCCAGGGAGATGTTATGACATAACAGATGTAGGGGGGTGAGAAGGTCCATTGAGACCCAATAAAATCACAGAATCATAGACACACAGAATTGCAGAATGGCCTGGACTGGACCTTAAAGATCTTGTTCCAAGCCCTCTGCTTTGGAAAGAGACACCTCTCACTAGACCAGGTTGCTCAGAGATCCATCCAGCCCGACTCTGAACACTTCCAGGGATGGGGCAGCCACAGCTTCTCTCTTCAACCTGTGCCAGGGTCTCACCACCCTCCCAGTAAGAATTTTTTTTCCTAATATTTAATCTAAACCTACTTTCATTCAGTTTGAAACCATTCCTTATTGTCCTGTCACAATATGCCCTTGTTAATAGATAAAATCCCTCAGCCTTGTCCTTGATGTGCTCCATCCTGTTTGATCCAGGGCTGGGCTTCACAAATCATCAAAATCATCAGAACCAGCTCAATGCAAATATTACATCTGTGCTTTGTAGGGCAGGCAAGACATTAGGAACTGTCTCAGAAGGAAGATTTTAAAAATAGCAAATGTTATTACACAGCTCTGTAAATGGATGGTGCATCCACATATTGCATGATATGCTGTTCTGACTCCCCTGTCTCCAAAGGAATAGAGGAGTTAGAGAGCAAAGGAGAGTGAAGTAAGAGATTCAATAGAAAGAGAGAAAATATACAGGACATTCTTCTTCCCAGTACATAATGGAATGAGAGGACTATAACAAACTGTGCAGCTCCTTAGAATAAGTATCAGTTGAGATCTCTAATCCTCTGCTGAAATTTGTAAGCTGAAGAATGTGTTTCAATATTCTTTGATGTCCCTTTTCATTAGAAAACAGTGATTAATTACAGTTTCAATTAATAACTATTAGAACAACGTATACTTCTGCCACCTATAGGAATTGACTGTCTTTGAATGTTGCTTAGACCTTTGCATCAATGATGGAGAAAAATGTGCAGTTTTGCACTAAAGGTCCATTTTGGTCCAGCTGCTATAGCTGCCCATAAGGATGCAGTAATTGAGGCATTGGACCAATGGACCATGGCTCACTCCTGTACAGCTGTGATTCAGCCAGCAGAGGGACAGTCGAGGTGCCAGAGTCAAGCAGCTGTAGAGTGCATCCAGACACATCCTTGGCTTCACTTATTTCAAATTCCTCCCATTTCACTTCTCAGGAGACCATCAGAATGTGAGGCCTTTCAAGCCCTGGGTCTCACTCCAGTGACCTGGCAGGGCTCACAGACACCAACATTAGAAGGTTGCTTTATTAAGTACTTCATAGTCATGTGCAAGTGAGGAATCCAAGTGAGGTGGTCTGGATCTCAAGATTTCATTTTTCTCCATGGAAATGGGAGTAGGTTTCCCAGTGGTAGCCTCCACCTTTGTTTAGATTTTGATTATAAGCATTTGTAGAAGGAAAGGAATACTTATGGATCAGCAAGGAGTCACTGCATGCTATTTAAATAATGCCTATAACTACAACATGTTCCAAATGATTTTGACTTCCTAAATATAACAATGACAACAAAATGACTGACCCTTATATGATTTGGGTTAATTCTAGCTAGAGCAGCTAAACACAACTTCTTACAGGTAAACTGAGAAGAGATTAACAAATTCCAGCAAATAACATTGTCAAATAACCCCAGGATTTCCAGCTCAGATCCTCTTAACTCACAGAAACTCAAATCTTTCCAGGTCTGGTGTGTGTTTTGGACTGTGATGCAACTGCTCTTTCATGCATGTTCAAATTTCAAAGACTAACATGTTATGTTTGAAATTTTAATCTAAACACATAACAAAGTATGACCTGAGTATGAATGCAGAAGAACCTGCAGTTCAGAATGACATTGGAACCAGATTTTAAGGGTATTTTTGTTCTCTCTGAGTTTCAGGTTCTTAAACATCTTTAACTATGTGGCTCTGAGTGAGGCCCTTTATATGCAAATGATAGGCAGATTAATTCAATAGCTCACTTGGAAGATTTAAAGAAAGGAAGAGAAGACCTGCCTGCTGGAACACTGAACCCTGGGTACAGCTGTTCAAGAAATACAGCAAAGGACAGGTTTGAACACAAGAGAACATAATGTACAAGTTAAATAGGTTCTTTCTGAGCTTGTAGCAGACTCACTTTTAGCTTTCACTCCTTTCCAATTTGGCATCTGGCCCTTCTTAAAATTTCCCTCCATTACAGGGAACAAATTTAAACCCACTCCAGAAGTGCATTTAATTCAGAGCTGGTATTTTCTCTCCTTTTCTGGTAGATGCTCTGTTGTCAAGCAAAATAGTCCTGCCCCTCCCAGCAGAATGAGAAGGATTCGAGCTAAAAGCATTGCCCTCCACCTTCCAGCAAACATTCAGAGCTCTCTTCCATTAATGAGAGATTTATTTCAGCTGAGAACATATCCACAGGGGAGCAACTGGTCCAGCTCATTTTCATGCTGATATATTTTCTTCTCTGGGAACTGCAGAGCAACAGCATCACTGCTGCAGCACGCAGCTGAGAAGCCACTAAAAGGCACTCCTGAAAACAGGCATGAAAGGTTTTCTGTCCCCAAATTCTCTACTCTGCACTGCAGTATGGGGGACCCTCTGTCTGAGGCAGATTGATGTGAACCTCCTGAGAAGTTGTATTACTTCTGCTGATTGACTGAGTGCAAATTTCATTGAAATTCAAATCCCTGATTTAATCTAAGAAATTCGGAGCTCATGTCCAGCTAAATAAACAGAAAAATTTTTCAGAAAAAAATGGAATCAGAAAGCATGACATGCACTTCAGAAATCAGGGAAGGGAGATACAGCACCACAGTTGGAAGTTTCATACAAGTGTGTGTTCATGGATTCAACTGATGTCTTCAGGATCAGGAGTTATAAACTCATCTCCTGCCCCACTGTATTACTTCATAATAGCCCACAAATGGTGACAAACCTATTGCCACTGCCTTAGATTACTGAGCAGAGGTCCACAGTTACACAGATCTTGTTTTAAGGGTCCTCAGACTGCAAAAGGTGGAAAATCATTGTCACTGTGAGAAATGGACTGAAATAAGTAAAAAATGAGTCATTGTTTCTCTAACTGTTTCACATCTCTTTCAGAATGCCACTTATATTGCAGCTGACAGAAAGTCAGTTTTCAGTAGATAAGAGCATCAACCAGATCCTTTGTGCTGTGACACAGAAGAACCTTCCTTCTTATAGAATATCTCCAATGGGATGACACTATTTAAAATTTGAAGGGAAATATTGATGACAAGTGTTACTGGAGGCAGAGAATAAGAAAGCAAACAAAGCCAGGCTGAAATGAGCACAGCAAAATCAATCAGTTTCTAAATTTAGAATTAAATTAATAAATTAAAGACCTGAATGATGTTTCTCAAGTTGTTGCAGAAATCTAGAAAAAAAGGCAGAGTAAATTAGAAGCATACCTATTTAATGGACTGACTTCCTTCCTTCCTTCCTTCCTTCCTTCCTTCCTTCCTTCCTTCCTTCCTTCCTTCCTTCCTTCCTTC